>CAMZMU010000083.1:5031777-5292404 GCA_947311845.1 Poa pratensis
GTTCAGCAGCAAGTTTTCCCTCAGAAAGAAACCAAGGTTATCGAACCAGTAGGAGCAGCAACTCTTCAGAAGGTTGTCAACGGCGCCAGAAAAATAGCTTCGAGGGAGTCTGGACTGTTGACGTGGAATCTGCACAACACAATCAAACTACTTTGCCCCAACGAAACAGTGAGGTTGTCAATCTCACTGGCTTGCTGAAAACAAAGGATTAAACGTATGGTGTGGAAAATGAGTATTAAATTGCAGAGAATGAAAAAGGAACAGTTTGCAGTTTGTGGTTGTTTAATCAGTGTAAAAGAATGGACCGGGGTCCACAGTTCACTAGTGGTGTCTCTCCATAAAAGATAACTAACATGTTGGGTGAACAAATTACAGCTGGGCAATTGACGAATAGTGAGCGCATGACAATGCATATACATGACATGTTGACTACTATGATATTTAATTGGGCATTACGACATAATACATAGATCGTTATCCAACAGCATCTATGACTAATAATCCACCGCCGGGTTGTCATCCGAGTCCCCGTTGGTATTAAGTTGCAAGCAACGGATAATTGCATTAAGTAAAGTGCGTAATGTAAACAAACACATATGCCGTGGACATAGCATCGTTAGGTTATCCCTAGTGGCAACAGCACATCCACAACCTTAGAACTTTCTGTCACTGTCCCAGGTTAAACGGAGACATGAACCCACTATCTAGCATAAATACTCTCTCTTGGAGTTACAAGCATCTACTTGGCCAAAGCATCTACGAGTAACGGAAAGCATGCAAGATCTTAAATAACATATAAGATAGATTGATAATCAACTTGACATAATATTCAATATTCATCGGATCCCAGCAAACACAACATGTAGCATTACAATAATATGATCTTGATCATGTAGGGCAGCTCACAAGATCTAAACATGATGGCACAAAGTGGAGAGACAACCATCTAGCTACTGCTATGGACCCGTAGTCCAAGGATGAACTACTCACGCATCACTCCGGAGGCAGGCATGGCGATGTAGAAGCCTCCGGTGACGATTCCCCTCTCCGGCAGGGTGCCGGGAAGAGGTTCTGAACCCTCCCGAGCTAGGGTTGACGACGGCGGCGTCTCTGGAACTTTTCGTGGATATTTGCTCAGGTACTTAGGGTTTTCGCGTCGGGGGGAATAAGTAGGCGAAAGGGCGGCGGCTGGAGACCCCGAGGGGCCCACACCACCCAGGGCGCGGCAGAGGGGGGCCCGCGCCCTGGCGTGTGGGGCCCCGTGGCTCTCTCCGTGCTCTTTGGTCCGTCAGTGGTTCTGGTAAAATAGGGACCCCGTGTAGTTTCGTCCAATTCCGAGAATATTTCCAGACTAGCTTTTCTGGAATACAAAAACAGCAGAAAACAGGAACTGGCACTTCGGCATCTTGTTAATAGGTTAGTCCCAAAAAATGTATAAAAGTGATATAGTAGATGCAAAACATGTAGCAATTGGTATAAAACAAGCATGGAACATCAAAAATTATAGATACGTTTGAGACGTATCAGCATCCCCAAGCTTAGTTCCTACTCGTCCTCGAGTAGGTAAACGATAAAAACAAATAATTTTTGAGGTGACATGCTACTATCATAATCTTGATCATATAATATTGCAAGGCACATGTAAATGAATGAAGTGATCCAAGTCAATGGTCTATAATTTGCTATCAAATAGATAATGAGTAAACAATGAATCACACAAGCTAAACGTTTTCATGAATAGTACTTTCGAGACAAGCATCAAACAGTTTTGCATAAGTGTTAACTCATAAAGCAATAGTTTCTAATAAAAGGTATTTAATCAACACAAAGGAAGAATTTAGTTTCAGCATTTGCTTCAACTTTCAACATATTTATCTCATGGATATTGTCAACACAAAGTAGTATAACAAGTCCAATACATTGCATATAACGCATGTTGTAACAAAGTTGACACTAGTGTTTGCTTGTGGAAGACAGAAAGAATAGGAAAACTGACTCAACATAAAAGTAAAAGAAAGGCCCTTCGCAGAGGGAAGCAGGGATTAAATCATGTGCTAGAGCTTTTAGGTTTTTGAAAGCATATAGAGATTGCATAAAATATTTGATACTCCTCCCAACCTTGCTAACACAAGCCATGGCTAACCGAATCCTCGGGTGCCTTCCATCAATCACATACCATGGAGGAGTATCTATTTTTGAGAGGTGTTTGTTAATTGTCAACGAATGGTAGCGGGTGAGAACAGTATTCTACCTGTCGAACGGACTTTTAAGAGCGGCTCCCATGAAGGACGTTATTTCTACCAGCAAGGCAGATCATCCCTCTTTCTCTTTGGTTTACACACATTCAGGTATTTCACTGTTTGTCATTGCTTACTGATGAATCAGGGCAAAAGTGTGAAGAGAATTAATTGGTTAAAGTTGTAATTAATTGGGACTGGGCACCCCGTTGCCAGCTCTTTTTGCAAGTTATTGGATAAGCGGATGTATATGCCACTAGTCCAGGTGTAAAAGTCCACTCGACAAATAGAATAAAGAATAACCACACTAATTCCTCATGAGCTAGTAAACATTGACACAAAAAGGGAATAATAACATTTTGAATAATTTAAAGGTAGCACATGAAAAATTTACTTGGAGTGGCAAGGAAATACCACATATAGGTAGTTATGGTGGACACAAATGGCATGGATTTTGGCTCAAGGATTTGGATGCACGAGAAGCATTCCCTCTCAGTACAGAGTTTAGGCTAGCAAGGTTATGTAAGCAAACAAGAATATCAACCCGTACACCAAGTTTTATATGACAAACATATTGCAAACGTTATAAGACTTCATACCGTCTTCCTTGTTAACCAAACCCTGTTATTAGAAAATATCTAGACCTTAGAGGTACCACGATGCAAACCAAATTTTCAACAAGCTTTACGGTAGTTCTTCACTAATAGGCTTAACTCATGTGATGCACAATTTAATCATGATCTACTTGTTAACTCAAAACAATTGACAAGCATCAAGTTATCCATTTTAGTGATCTACAAGATTAAGCAAGTTTTTCCTTATACCAATTACCACATGCAACATTTTCTGAACCAACCAAACACCAATCAATTTATTTCATCAACTCTCCAAACAAATATAAGTGAAGCAAGAGAGTACTTTCTACAAAAGAAAGCTAATAGCTCTGACAAGAGATACATGAAAACAAGAGCTAAAAGCTGAACAGCGCTAGATATGAATACTCAACAAATATAAGTGAAGAATAGGAGTATTCTCATGAAAAAGCGGAGCGTGTCTCTCTCCCAATCAAGAATGCTAGGGTCCAGTCAAGCTTTATTGAAAATAAAATGCAATACTGAAAATAAAAAGCACACAGACGCTCCAAGAAAAGCACATATGATGTGAAAGAATTAAAATATAGTTTCACTAGAGATGACCTGATAATTTTGACGATGAAGAAGGGGATGCCTTGGGCATCCCCAAGCTTAGACGCTTGAGTCTTCTTGAAATATGCTGGGGAGATCCATGGGAGCCTCCCCAAGCTTAAGCTCTTCACTCTTCTTGATCCTATTATATCATCCTTCTCTCTTGACCCTTGAAAACTTCCGTCACACCAAACTCAAAGTAGATCTCATTAGAGGGTTAGTGCATAATCAAAAATTCACATGTTCTGTAAAGACGCAATATGATTTGTTACTTTAAACATTAGCTACAGCCACTGATGTTATGTGAAGCTCTTCCACCCAAAAAAGAATTTCACTCAACACTAGTAAAAGAGAGAATGCGAAAAATAAAAAGGCATAATCTGTCTAAAACAGAACAGTCCGCAAAGACGAATTTTTTCGAGGCACTTACGACGCTCAGATCGAGAAACTCTGAACTAATGAAAGTTTCAGACATTCATAAAGATTACGCACAAAAATTTCAGATTTTTAACAATCTGGTGATTTTAGGAATTTCGTACAGTGAACAGCAAAAATCTGTTTCTGCGCAGCAATCAAAATTAAGCATCATCTTATCATTAGAGGCTACTCTTGGCACAACAATGCGAGAAAATAAAGATACAAAGGAGTTGCTACAGAAGTAAACAAACTCCTTGACTCAATAAAAGAAAAATTGCAGAAAAATAAAATGGGTTGCCTCCCATAAGCGCTTTTCTTTAACGCCTTTTAGCTAGGCACAAAGCATGCATCAAGTATTACCAAGTGAAGAAGCATCAACATTTAGTTTGTTCGAACAATAGAATCATAAGGTGGCTTAATCTTCTTCCTAGGAAAGTGTTCCATACCTTTCTTGAGAGGAAATTGATATTTTATATTCCCTTCTTTCATATCAATAATAGCACCTACAGTCCTAAGAAAAGGTCTTCCCACACAATAGGGCATGATGGATTGCACTCAATATCCAAGACAATAAAATCAACGGGGACATAATTGTTGTTAACCATGATAAGAACATCATCAATTCTTCCCAAAGGTTTTTTAATAGTAGAATCAACAAGGTGAACATCCAAGTAACAATTTTCCAAAGGTGCTAAATCAAGCATATCATATAATCTTTTAGGCATAACAGAAATACTAGCACCAAGGTCACACAAAGCATTGCAATCAAAGTCATTCAATTTCAATTTAATGATGGGCTCCCAACCATCTTCTAACTTCCTAGGGATAGAAGCTTCATGCTTTAATTTCTCTTCCCTAACTTGTATGAGAGCATTAGTAATATGTTTAGTAAAAGCCATGTTTATAGCACTAGCATTAGGACTTCTAGCTAGCTTTTGCAAGAACTTAATTACTTCAGAAATATTGCAACCATCAAAATCAAAGTCATTATCATCAAAAGTAATGGAATTATTCTCTTCCTTATTGCTAGAAATTTCAGCATCTTTATCAAGGACAGTTTCAGAGTTATCAGGCAATTTAGGACATTTTGCAATAGAAGTGGAAACATTACCAACACCAACTATCTTGCCATTAATGGTAGGAGGTTTGTTAACACTTGAGTTTGAAGCTTTTCAGAAGTAGTAATAGTATAAACTCTAGCAATATTGTTCTTTCTAGCAATTTCATCCTCTCTTTCCCATCTAGCATGCAATTCAGCTAACATCCTCACATTGTTATCAATTTTAACTTGTATAGCATTGAGAGTTTTGCTCTCTTTAACATCATGAGGCATGTTCTTTAGTTTCAATAAGTCAACATCAAGAGCAAGACTATCAACTTTAGAGGAAAGCACATCAATTTTCCCAAATTTCTCCTCAACAGTTTTATTGAAAGCAGTTTGTGTACTAATAAAATCCTTAAGCATAACTTCAAGATCAGAGGGTACACTCTTATTATTATTGTAGGAGTTACTATAGGAATTTCCATAACCATTGCCACTATTAGAAGGATAGGGCCTATAATTGCTATTACCAAAATTATTCCTATAAGCATTGTTGTTGAAATTATTATTTTTAATGAAGTTCACATCAACATGCTCTTCTTGAGCAACCAAAGAAGCTAAAGGAACATTATTTGGATCAACATGTGTTTGACCATTTGCAAGCATAGACATAATAGTATCAATTTTGGCACTCAAGGAGGAGGTTTCCTCAACAGAATTTACCTTCTTACCTGTTGGAGCTCTCTCGGTGTGCCACTCAGAATAATTAATCATCATATCATCAAGAAGCTTTGTTGCAGCACCCAAAGTGATGGACATAAAGGTACCTCCAGCGGCCGAATCCAATAAATTCCTCGAAGAAAAATTTAATCCTGCATAGAAGGTTTGGATGATCATCCAAGTAGTCAGTCCATGAGTGGGACAATTTTTAACCAATGATTTCATTCTCTCCCATGCTTGAGCAACATGTTCATTATCAAATTGCTTAAAATTCATTATGCTACTTCTCAAAGAAATAATCTTAGCAGGAGGATAATATTTTCCAATAAAAGCATCTTTGCATTTAGTCCATGAATCAATACTATTTCTAGGCAAAGATAGCAACCATTCTTTAGCACGTCCTCTCAAGGAGAAAGGAAAAAGTTTCAGTTTAATAATATCACCATCTACTTCCTTGAGCTTTTGCATTTCACAAAGTTCAACAAAGTTATTAAGGTGAACAGCAGCATCATCAGTACTAACACCAGAAAATTGCTCTTTCATAACAAGATTTAAAAGTGCAGGTTTAATTTCATAAAATTCTGCTGAAGCAGCAGGTGGAGCAATAGGTGTGCATATGAAATCATTGTTGTTCGTGCTAGTGAAATCACACAACTTAGTGTTCTCAGGAGTACTCATTTTAGCAGAAATAAAAACAGTACAGAAAATAACTTGAAAGTAAACTAGATGCAAGTAACTAATTTTTTTGTGTTTTTGATAATTGAAAGCAAACAAGATAAAATAAAATAAACTAAGCAAGACAAAAACAAAGTAAAGAGATTGGAAGCGTGAAACTCCCCTTGCAGAAGACTGCTGTCTCCCCGGCAACGGCGCCAGAAAAATAGGCTGTTGACGGGAGACAGAAGCTTCCTGAAGAACTTCTACTCCCCGGCAACGGCGCCAGAAAAATAGCTTGATGACGTGAAACACACGTTCGTTGGGAGACCCCAAGAGGAAGGTATGATGTAGTCAGCAGCAAGTTTTCCCTCAGAAAGAAACCAAGGTTATCGAACCAGTAGGAGCAGCAACTCTTCAGAAGGTTGTCAACGGCGCCAGAAAAATAGCTTCGCAGGGAGTCTGGACTGTTGACGTGGAATCTGCACACAACACAATCAAACTACTTTGCCCCAACGAAACAGTGAGGTTGTCAATCTCACTGGCTTGCTGAAAACAAAGGATTAAACGTATGGTGTGGAAAATGAGTATTAAATTGCAGAGAATGAAAAAGGAACAGTTTGCAGTTTGTGGTTGTTTAATCAGTGTAAAAGAATGGACCGGGGTCCACAGTTCACTAGTGGTGTCTCTCCATAAAAGATAACTAACATGTTGGGTGAACAAATTACAGCTGGGCAATTGACGAATAGTGAGCGCATGACAATGCATATACATGACATGTTGACTACTATGATATTTAATTGGGCATTACGACATAATACATAGATCGTTATCCAACAGCATCTATGACTAATAATCCACCGCCGGGTTGTCATCCGAGTCCCCGTTGGTATTAAGTTGCAAGCAACGGATAATTGCATTAAGTAAAGTGCGTAATGTAAACAAACACATATGTCCGTGGACATAGCATCGTTAGGTTATCCCTAGTGGCAACAGCACATCCACAACCTTAGAACTTTCTGTCACTGTCCCAGGTTAAACGGAGACATGAACCCACTATCTAGCATAAATACTCTCTCTTGGAGTTACAAGCATCTACTTGGCCAAAGCATCTACGAGTAACGGAAAGCATGCAAGATCTTAAATAACATATAAGATAGATTGATAATCAACTTGACATAATATTCAATATTCATCGGATCCCAGCAAACACAACATGTAGCATTACAATAATATGATCTTGATCATGTAGGGCAGCTCACAAGATCTAAACATGATGGCACAAAGTGGAGAGACAACCATCTAGCTACTGCTATGGACCCGTAGTCCAAGGATGAACTACTCACGCATCACTCCGGAGGCAGGCATGGCGATGTAGAAGCCTCCGGTGACGATTCCCCTCTCCGGCAGGGTGCCGGGAAGAGGTTCTGAACCCTCCCGAGCTAGGGTTGACGACGGCGGCGTCTCTGGAACTTTTCGTGGATATTTGCTCAGGTACTTAGGGTTTTCGCGTCGGGGGGAATAAGTAGGCGAAAGGGCGGCGGCTGGAGGCCCGAGGGGCCCACACCACCCAGGGCGCGGCAGAGGGGGGCCCGCGCCCTGGCGTGTGGGGCCACGTGGCTCCTCTCGGCTCTTGGTCCGTCAGAGTTCTGGTAAAATAGGGACTCCCGTGTAGTTTCGTCCAATTCCGAGAATATTTCCAGACTAGCTTTTCTGGAATACAAAAACAGCAGAAAACAGGAACTGGCACTTCGGCATCTTGTTAATAGGTTAGTCCCAAAAAATGTATAAAAGTGATATAAAGTAGATGCAAAACATGTAGCAATTGGTATAAAACAAGCATGGAACATCAAAAATTATAGATACGTTTGAGACGTATCAGGGACCACCTCACCAGCTTTTTTTTAGAACAGAGCCAACCCCGGGAGCTCCCCCCCCTTCTTCTCCAGCGGTGGAGCAACGCCGGCGGCGGTGGAGCTCGCAGCGGTGAGCAGGAATCAGCGAGCGGGAGACGGGGTTGGAGGCGGCCACGCGCAGAGGTGGGCGGCGACCCTGTTGGCAGTAAGGTGCGGGCGCGGGCGACCGAGAGGACGGCTTCGCTGGGGAGCGCGCCGACGGTCGGAATATTCCTCTGTCTCTTTTTTTTCGAGAAAAATAAAAGATTTCACAGTGGGCATGTTTAGGCCCAGTAAGTTCCAGGAGCCCAGTGTCGGTTAGAGGAATGGGCCAACTATATCTAATTAGGCCCAGTAAGTGTAGGAGCCATTTCAGCCACTTTGCGTTTTAGGGTTTAAAAACGCATGTTTATACTGCATTTTTGGGTACGATTTAGATAAATAATTAGATGCAAACAAGTGCCACCATTACATAGATAATTCCAGGACACTACACGACACGACACGACAAAGAAAAACACGGAAAACAAAATAAACACGATAAAAGTTAAACATAGATAAGTCTTGGAACTTTCTTCATCTTCAAAATTCCCACCTCCGTGCAATCTCGTAGCCGAGGCGAGCGTCCAGAGCGGCATACACGACTCTATCGTAGCTCAATGGAACGTTGCCCCATCCGCCAAACCGGAGGTCTTCTTCGTCGTCGTCCTTGCCCATCTCCTTGCCCTTCTTCTTGTCCTTCTTCTTGTTCTCAAGTTTTGTCCCAACGATAGCATTGGAGAGAGCATAGACACTAGGAGTAGGATTGCCGGTTGGATTCCGCCAATCGCTTTGGAGGTCGACGCGGACGGAATAACAATTCCGTAGGGGCGCAGCATCCGCAAGTCATTGTGGATAGCCACGCCATATAATTTGATGGTCTCGTCACCTAAGAAATCCACGAGGAGCTGCGGCACCCTATCAGCCTCGCAGATCTGGAAGACAAGGGTCTCGGACGCCACGAGAGTTGAAGGACGGTGGCGCGCTGTCTTTTCTCAGGTGGAAGATCCCTCTGTCGACCCGGGAGAGCGTCGGTGAACTCGCAGTCGAGTCCAACGCACTTGATCGGTGCGGCGTCGAGATACAACTTCTTCACGTCGCGGATCCACCTCTCCACGCGATATGCACGGAGGGTGACCCATACATTGAAGTCCATGTCTTCTTTGGTGAAGGAGTACAGCCGAGACGGAGTTACGCGCGCGAGTGGCTCCATTGAAATACAAGAGAGGGATCGAGAGAGAGAGAGAGAGTTTATGTGTGCTTAAGGCCATGGATTAGTGTAGGTTTATATAGGGCGGAGAGGGAGGGCGGCGGGCAGAGAGGGAGGCCAGCGGGCGGCGCCAGTGATTAAATTCACGTATGAATCAACGCGGCACAATCAAAACGGCGGCTTGTTCAACTTCCAAAGTGCACCGTCGACGGGAAACTTCCAAGGAGACGCGCATGCATGCAAACGCCGTCGTTTCCGCGCATGCATGCCAACGTGCTCGCATCCCGGGCCCACACTTGGAATTGACACGGCCCAACAGTCCGACCCAATCTGAGTTCAGAAAAAAAACTAGTCCAGCCAATCAGATTGCAGTATACGGCCTCTCGCGGATCGCGCAGATTACTTCTAGAAGGTTAGACCAAATTTGAAATGAGTGTAGAAAATAAAAAAAAATCAAAAAATGAAAAAACCAGTGCACATGGTCTTCATATGACATATACTAACTATTCAAGTTGATAAACAAGGTCAGCATGTATTCAAACGAAGAAATGCACATAAACAATGTGATATCTCACACTTTGTCATATGAAATCAAGAGTGAAGTGAGAAGGTTTTGGATTTGAAACACGAAATTTCCCAAAAAACACCAAAGCTGAGTGACTCCGAAGGATCCAGGCTCACTTTTTCATTTTCATGTTTTAAACTTGTTTAAATCTTGGTCAAACTTAGGTTTGACCGAATTCAAAATAATCATAAAATATTCAAAAAACATCAAAAAAAATGAAAAACCAGTGCACATGTTCTTAGTTTGTCATATACTAATAACTCCAATTGATAAATAAGGTCTAGATACATTCAAACAAAATATGCTTGAATGTGGTGTGAAATCTCAAATCTCAAACTATGAACTCTCATGTGTGAAGAGATGTGGTTTTGGATTTGCAACATGAAATTTTCCAAAAACTCACGAAAGCTTCATTTTGGAGTGACTAAGAAGGATCCAGGCTTAGTTTTTCATTTTCATGTTTTAAACTTGTTTAAATCTTGGTCAAACTTAGGTTTGACCGAATTCAAAATAATCATAAAATATTCAAAAAAACATCAAAAAAATGAAAACCAGCGCACATGTTCTTAGTTTGTCATATACTAACAACTCCAATTGATAAACAAGGTCTAGATACATTCAAACAAAATATGCTTGAATGTGGTGTGAAATCTCAAATCTCAAACTATGAACTCTCATGTGTGAAGAGATGTGGTTTTGGATTTGCAACATGAAATTTTCCAAAAACTCACGAAATCTTCATTTTGGAGTGACTAAGAAGGATCCAGGCTTAGTTTTTCATTTTCATGTTTTAAACTTGTTTAAATCTTGGTCAAACTTAGGTTTGACCGAATTCAAAATAATCATAAAATATTCAAAAAACATCAAAAAAATGAAAAACCAGTGCACATGTTCTTAGTTTGTCATATACTAACAATTCCAATTGATAAACAAGGTCTAGATACATTCAAACAAAATATGCTTGAATGTGGTGTGAAATCTCAAATCTCAAACTATGAACTCTCATGTGTGAAGAGATGTGGTTTTGGATTTGCAACATGAAATTTTCCAAAAACTCACCAAAGCTTCATTTTGGAGTGACTAAGAAGGATCCAGGCTTAGTTTTCATTTTCATGTTTTAAACTTGTTTAAATCTTGGTCAAACTTAGGTTTGACCGAATTCAAAATAATCATAAAATATTCAAAAAACATCAAAAAAAATGAAAAACCAGCCCACATAGTCTTCTTATCTACATAATAGATTTGTAGAACAGTTATTTGGCTGATTTAGACAAGGTCGAAAATAGCTTGCTTAGAAATGAGGTCGTTTACCCTACCTTTGGAGCTCCTTTTAGCACTTTTTTCATGAAGGCTCGGATTGACGACCAAGTTAGAACAAACAAGTTTATAGTTTGGAAATCATTGCAAATTGTGTTCTATCTATATAGTGTCATTCCCCATGCTCACAATTTGGGGTGTATTTTTGTTAGATGGAGGGTTGTAACTATTACCTCCTAATGGTGGTAGATTTGTCGCAAACATGGGCATAGCCTAGTGGCAAGGGTTGATGCCTCCTTTGCCCACCCAAGTTCGAGTCCCATGCTCACAATTTGGGTGTTGCATTTCCTGTTCTAGTCCAGTAGCTCAGTGGGTCGGGCATCTCACTATTATAGAAAATCTATAATAGTGAGTTGTCCCATCCATCGAGATATTGCACTGGGACAAAAAAAATTTAAATCTTAATTTTTTGTCTTCTCAAATTCAAATGGGCTCTAAAGGTAGGGTAAACAGCTCCATTCCTAAGCAAGTGTTTTTTTCACCTTGTCTTAATCAGCCAAAACAAACTCCTAGACTTGTTTTCTATCTATATAGTGTCATTCTGAAGTCTCACTATTTTTTTGAATTAATCTTCATCTAATTTATTTTCTTTTGAATAATAATGGTTTATTTGCAAATAAAAAAAAACTCAAGTTTAAAAATGAAAATGAAAAACTAAACTCAAGTTTAAAAATGAAAATGAAGTAAAATTCTAGTGAAATTCTAGATCTAGGTAAAACCTAGGAAAAAAACGCTAACTGTGCCAGATCTAGCACTTTTCTAGGCCCAGTAGCAGTATTCGGCCCGCTAATGTTTTTTCGCTGATTTAATTCACGGGACGCCTTTTAACTTTGGGTTGGCCCACGGCCCACGTACTAATCCCACCGCGTCGCGTTCCCCTCTCCTATTTATCCACACAAGTGTCGTACCCTAGCTATTCTCACCCACTCCAGATCTGCGCCACTCTCGCCGCCGGCGACCAAAACCACGCAATCCAGCCCGCCGCCGCAGATCAAGCCCCGCCGTGCGACGATGATGAGGCGCGGAGGTTCCAGCTCGCGCGGCGGCCATTCCGGCGGCGGATCTGACGAGGAGCGGAAGCGGAATGGGCGGAAGCGGCCGGCGCACGCCTCTGACCCCGAACAGGCGCGTCGGGTTGCTTCCGACGGCGGTCGGAAGCGCGGCGCCCGCAACTACACCAACTACGGGATCGCGGCGCCGCCTGCGTACGCCCGGCGCGCCGTCGACGAGTACGACCACCAGATGGAGATGGCGGCGGCGGCGCGAGGCAGCCGCTACGAGCCGGGCGGAAGCTCCGCCATTGCACGAGCACCGCTGCCGCCGCGAAGAGGGAGGAGGAGGAACAGCAGGGCTTGGCACCGCGCGCCGGGCGCGTCGGCCTTCTTCCGGGAGACTACGTCGACGACGGCGACCTCGACTGGGTCACCGCCGAGCTGATGGAGCGCACCAAGGACGAGCAGCAGCAGCTCGTCGCCCGCCGGCAGATGGAAGAGGAGCTCAACGAGTTCCGCTACCGCCATGCTATCGAGGAGTCCCTCACCGACATGCCGTGGGGCGCCTCCGACTCCGAGTGAGCGGCGCCGCCGCCTCGTCGCCGCCGCACCCCTGGGGCTCACTCAAGTGAGCCCAATTTTGGATGGATCGAACTAGGGGTAGGAGCTACGGTGACGTCCTACTCCGTGCCCGCCCTGTAATAGCGTAGATATGAACTAATCCGTGCCCGTGTGGCTTTTGCTCCGACGAGCCCTGCCATTAGAACTACTCCGTGCCCTGTACTTATATGCTATGTTTGTGTGCAGTTTTAATTCTGTCTGTCTGTTGTTTGAATTCGTGTCTGAATCGGAGCTTCCCAATATTATCTGTTATGCTTGTCTGAATCGGAGCTCGCCAGCGTTGCCGTGCTTCGTCGCCGGAGAAGAAGAAGACAGGCAGTGGAGGATGCGCGCGCAGGGGAGGAGGATATAACGGTCGTCGTTGCTGTGTGGGTCCCATCTTATGCAAGCTGACGTGGATAAGTTGTGAGTCCCACCCGCCGGCTCCCCATAATCCTAATCCTAACTAACAAACTGCGCTTAAGTGCCAAGTCGCAGCAGAGCAATTTGTTCAAACAGCGATGTCGCAACAGAGCTATTCCTGCCAACGACGTCGCTGCCCATCAATTGACAATGAAAAACGTCGCATAGGAGCTATTTGCCCCCCCGCCAGGCTAGAAGATGCGGCCGATGCCTGGCTGCAATGTCTGGACACCGGCTGATCTCCCCCTTCCCCACTGCTGTGAGCTATAAAACCCCCCCTTGTAATCTCCAAACTCCCGGCCTTTTGGGTCGAATCATACATATATAGAAAATTCAGGTGGGGCTTTGTCCCCGGTGAAAACGTCAAAAAAAAAAGATGACAGACCGAGAATTGCAAGCTTCAAGGTGCGCCTTAACCACACTTCTCCACTGGACAGTTGTCGTCTGTCCTGTGCTGCTTCCAACCTGAAGATGACAGTGTTGGCAATGGCTAACTGAATTTTAATGTTGCCAACCTTGCGCTGTCCCCAAGATTGCAGATAGGCAGCCAAATTCCTAAATAAGGCGTCCAGGCGCTTGAAAGGATCCACGATGCTCTCATCACAGCGCCAACCCTCACGGATCGCATCCTCCACACCATCCCATTTGAGCCAGAAGAGTTCAAACCTGAAGCGTCTCTTGGGTCTAAACGCAGCACCAAGCGACATGTGAAGTGGCGTGTGGTCAGAGACATTGCTAGAAAGGGCTTGCAAGATGGCTTCTGGATACTCAATGTCCCAGTCGACCGAAACCAAGGCTCCGTCAATACGAGTCATAGTAGGGACAGCTCTTTCTGTTAGTAGTAATCTTGATTAGACTAGTGGTTAGTTGCATGCATAGGTTAGTGGAGCAGCTGGTGGCTTGCGATCAGCTCGGATGACGGCCGCTTCGTGCGGATCGTGCGTACGTGCGCATGAGACTCGGCTGGAGTTTGTTGCTCTCGGCAGTGCGTCGTCTGGGTCTTTATAAGCACCATGTATCCAGTTCGTTACCAAATGTTGTTTCCTAGCCCTAGCACTCTCGCTCACTGTCGCTCGCACGGACAGAGGTTGAAGAAGAAGAGAGAGGAGGCAGTGGACACGGTGGTTTCAGGCAACGAACGCCCTGCTGCACATACAGCTTTCTTTCAGCTCGAACTGAATATCACACACTACGCACTAACAAACTTCGATCTCGGCCGGCTTTATAGCCCAGGCGACGCAGCGCCCACGCACACACCACGCACGCACGCCCTAGCGACCCGGTCTCCAACTGAACGTGAGCTCGCCTGCTCGTCCGCAAGACCTGGGCGCCAGATTGCTTCCTCTGCGCCTGCTGCATCCTACCTCGGTACCTCCGTCGCCATACGATCGCAGGCTCACCACAAAACCGGCTCGACACACCCTGGACAGGAACGCGGCCACGCACGGCGTCCGGACTCGACTGGACCAAGACCTAAACACGCACATACGTGTTACAGACCGGAAAAACATGTGCAAGTCAAGATTAGTGCTAACAATGTCCCTCCTAATCTTTTTTTTGACAACATGTCCCTCCTAATCTTGACTTGCTTATTCTACTTCTCTTAAACCACGACGTCCCCACGCTGCCTGCCCTATAGGAGCGCCGGCTCATCGTCGACGTCGGCCAGAAGCGCCTTCTCCTTCCTCGGCAGGCGGCAGTCACGGGAGAAGTGGTCGTGAACGCCACAATTGTAGCACCTGCCGCGCCGCCCCTTCGCGCCCGAGTCCACGCTGCTCCGCTGTCGTCGTCGTGGTCGTGGCCGCCGCCGCGCTGACGTCGCCGTGCCTCCCACTGATCGGCCGTGAGCAGAAGCTGGCCGTCGCTCCGTTCGCCGCCGGCCTGCGGGCGCCGCCGTGAGCGTTCCTCGAACGCCTTGAGCCTGCCCAGCGCCTCCTCGAACGCCATGGTCTCCACGTCGCAAAACTGCTCGATCCCGGCCACCGCGGAGTACAGCCGGTCGGGCACGGTGTCGAGGAGCTTCTTCACCATGGCGGCGTCGCCGAGCGTCGAGCCAAGGCTGGCGTACCTCGCCGTCATGCTGCTGATTCGTCGACACCTGCATGAGGATGTCCTCGGACAGCGCGCCAAAGAGTTGCGCCCTCGCCATCTTGTTCTTCTTCTCGTCCATCGCCACGCCATCCGCAGGGGACACCGCCTCCCAGACGCCCGCGGCGTCAAGGATCGCCTCCACCTTGATAGCCCAAACGGTGTAGTTCGTCGGCGTCAGCATCGGACAAGAGAGTTACACCGTGCTCCCCCCGACGCCGTGCGGAACCAACGCCATGGCTCTGATACCAAATGCGAATATTAGCACTAATATTGTCATGTTCATGTATCTGCATTAGTTTGAGTTTTGCATTTAGTTAGTTGGGATCATGTTGGTAGCTGCATGCGGGTCACTAGGTAATGCATATGTGGTTGAGTCCGTTGGATCCTGGAGCGATTCTAGGAAAAGACAAGTCGAGAGTTAGTTAGCTACTGCATGGAGGTCGTGGTGTGTTAGTGGCCGTGCATAGTGGCTGGTTAGTGCGTCCGTGAGTAGAGTTAGTAGCCGGATAGTTAGTGGCTAGCTAGTTGAGATGACTTGTATAAATTGTTGCTTTCAGTTAATGAGAAGGTTAAGGCCTGCGGGCAGAAAACAATGTAGTCACGGTGGTAACCAAGGAGCAGAGCCTCTCGGCAAAGCCTATGTTCTTCCTTGGTTGAGTGTGTGCGTGTGTATTCAGAGTTTTTTTTTCTGTGTGTTCATGAGAGAAACAAGAGTAGGCAGATTGTGAGGTACAAAAAGAAGGGAGCAGCTCCAACATGTCCACTGTCTCCTCTCTCTTGTGGATCATGCAGCAGGCGCAGAGGAAGCAATCTGGCGCCCAGGTCTTGCGGACGAGCAGGCGAGCTCACGTTCAGTTGGAGACGGGTCGCTAGTGCGTGCGTGCGTGGTGTGTGCGTGTGCGCTGCGTCGCCTGGGCTATAAAGCCGGCCGAGATCGAAGTTTGTTAGTGCGTAGTGTGTGATATTCAGTTCGAGCTGAAAGAAAGCTTTATGTGCAGACATAGGAAGAAACTTATTCATTCTCTTACTCAATTCATTTTGGAGGGAGATTTGAATACAAGATACTTTCATAGTCTAGCTAATGACAGACATAGGAAGAAACTTATTCATTCTCTTGCTCAAGACGAAGGTCTGATTGAAGTTCATGAGCAACTCAAATCATACATCACGAAGTATTATAAAAATCTTTTCGACGAACCGGAGGAAGGTAACTTCTTGATGGACGGAACCCGAACTGATGACATTCCGCAAGTTTCCGATTAGGAAAACGCCCATCTTACTGCACCTTACTGTGAGGAGGAAGTAAAGAAGGCGGTCTTCCAAATGGAACTGAACAAAGCACCGGGTCCAGATGGTTTCTCAGCTGAGTTCTATCAGAACTTCTCGGAGATAATCAAAACGGATTTGCTCAAGTTATTCAACGCTTTGCATGCTGGACAACTCGAACTATTTCGCCTAAACTTCGGTGAGATAATTTTGTTGCCTAAAGTTAATGAAGCAGAAAGGATCCAGCAATATAGACCTATCTGTCTTCTTAACGTTAGCTTCAAAATTTTCACAAAAACCGCTACGATTAGGCTAAATTCGGTGGATGGCCATGTTGTGCGTCCGACTCAGACGGATTTTATGCAAGATCGCAACATCCTTGATGAAGTTGTGATTTTATATGAAACAGTTCATGAGTTGCATCGGAAAAAACTGAATGGGGTAATTCTAAAAAGAAACTTCAAAAAGGCTTATGATAAAGTCAAGTGGTTTTTCCTCCAGCAAACACTCAGAATGAAACGTTTTTCTGATGAGTGGCGCGATATGATTCATAATTTTGTTTCCGGAGGAAGTGTAGCCATCAAAGTCAATTAATGATGACGTTGGCAGATACTTCCAAACGAAAAAAGATTACAACAAGGCGATCCATTATCACCAATACTATTTAATATAATTGTTGATATGCTAGCCGTAATCATAGAGCATGCAAAAGTGGAGGACCAAATTGATTAAATTAAGATCAAATTGTTTAAGCTAGCAAAATAACGGAGAAGGGAAAGGGATGTTCATAAATCAAATAATTATCTTAAAAGTGAGGTGAGTGGCAGTTCTCTTTTTTTATAAATCGGACGGTTGTTCTCGTGATTCGCTTTTCTTAATGAAAAAAATAGCGCACCATAGCATCACTTATAGCATGCTATAGCGTTCCGAGAGTCGTCTCACTAAATGAATTAATGTGGAATGTCTTATACGTCCAAAATCTAGTTTGAACTGCTCAGTTTAACTGGGCTTACATTTGCGCTAGCACCTGGCGTGTCTCTTGGCCCAATTTGACGTCTCGTGCCCGGGCCTCTAGTATAGGCCTGCGCACGATTGGGCGCTATGTTGCTTTGCTCAGAAGTACAAAAACGCGCACGAGCTAGATACCATGACGGCCGACGATTAGGTAGTCCAACCCTAAGGCTTTCCCAGATCGATTGATCAATCACCTGGCGGCTACAAGCTTATCTCATTCCTGTATGGGATCAGAAGATCAGGAAGCAGAAGAGATGCCGTCGTCGGCGGCGCCCCGCGGGATCACGGCCGAGGAATTGGAGGCGAGCGCCATATTCCTTGGCAGGTATTTCGCCGGCATGGCGGTGCTCATGGTCGGTTTCTTCGTCTTCTCTGTTCTGCTATACATGGACGTGGTGCCCCGCGTCACTACGTTCGACAAGATATTCTGGGGAGTCTTTGGGATCATCTGTCTGTTCATCGCGGTCTTCCTCGTCCGCATGCTTCTGCGGGAAGACTCGCCCTGCAACCGCCGTCACAAGATCAACAAGGGCGACACCTGCTAGTGCGCTAGCGGTATTTGAATATTTGATTAGTAAATCTTCTATTTGTTTGGTTTTGTTGCACCGTTTGCTCTCTTTGCTAGCTGCATGCGCCTAGCTGTGATCGATCAGGTAATACTGATACATCGTTTCCCCATAAGAAAGTTTTCCTAGTTGCAGTAATATTTCTTAGCGCTCACCGACATGCATGGAGAACCGATAACGATTCACTTTTTTTGGGAACTAGGTAACATGTCCGTGCGTTGCAACGGGTGACAAAAATTTCGTTGAACGCTGGTGTGTTGCCACAGCCCACCAAATTTGTTTCGTCGCACATGTCGTATGAACAATTCTAGCATATCCCCATACTCTGTTACATATCGTTCGTGAACAACTGGAAATCGGTTCTACTTGCCAAGTATAAAATATATCACCACAAGTATAGTTATCTCAAATATAAAGTAAATTATTTTTTCAGCACAATTAATTCAAATTCAAAAAAGTGGTTGCCACTGCAGTTGATCAACATATTGTTCTCAAACAATTGGAAATCAGTTTTTACTTGCCCAGTACTCTCCCTCCGTATCAAATATAAGATGTTTTACCTCTTTTTGGCCCACATATATCTAGTCATATTTTAGTACAAGGTTCATATGACTTGCACTAAAACAAGTCTAAATACATGTGGACCAAAAAGAGTTAGAACATCTTATATTTTGATACAGAGGGAGTATAAAATATATCACCACAATTATAGTTAGCCCAAATATAAAGTAAATTATTTTTCCAACACAATTAACTCAAATTCAAAAAAAGTGGTTCTCACTGGAGTTGATCAACATATTGTTCTCAAACAATTGGAAATCAGTTTCTACTTGCCCAGTATCACGAATATATCAAATCCGTTGTGAAATAAGGAAATGCGTGGATCACTTCTTCTACCCTTTGTTATCCTTCTAGAAAACTCGAAAGAAAAGAAGGAACACAACCTTTTTCCTCTAAATCAATTCTACTTGCCCCGTATCACAAATATCACCACAATCCACAAACATCCATAAAAAAGAAGTGCAAAGTGACAGCCCAAGCAGGAACACGGACTCGCTTATTTCGGTTTTAGTTCGTTCAAGTACATCAATATTGAACATAACAATGTAAGATGTGTTTTAGTTTATGAATACGCTTACTAATAGATCAAGAAGCTGGTCTTTCAAAAACAATTTATGTGAACTCCCATGAATGCCTCCATACTACAGGATAAAGATCATATGAAATTAACTTCTATTGCATATATGAAGCAGCATTTCTACTGCAGGATACACCTTTCTATTGGCAATTAAATGCATCTTTCCGATGATTTTGGCTCAATATCTTCAGAGAAAATGGTATCTCTACAGGAGACGACACATACACGGTAAGAGTGAGTAGAAAGGCAGTTCTACGAGCATACATGGAAATGTGAGACGTTGAAAATATGAGTCAACTAAGTATGCAAATCATAAAATGGTATTTTCATTGAAGAAGTCATAATATAAACCTAACATATAGAACTTGCACATACTAAGTGAGCATTCGTTACACTTTTCTTATTTCAAATGCCAACTGGAAACAAAACCAGTTGGTTCATTAGAGTGACTTACACTTGTATAGTTAAACTGGCAAGCTGAAAACAATACAAACTGATTAACCGTGCTGACCATTCTGAAGATAAAACACTTATTTAAGGATGAGCTCCGCAAGAAGCCAGCAACAGCAGGTCACTGGCTTTGACAATTGGCGAATAGCATGATCTGAAAAGATATAAGAGAGAAATATTCATAAGAACGCCATAGATAAATTTTCAAGCCTGCAAAGAGTGAAATGATATCTAGATAGCTAAACATATCTAGGTCATTTTGGATAAAAAATTCAAGCATCCACATATTTTATGTTGCTAATAGAAAAGAAATGCAACTTAGTGCTACGGTCTCTGATAAAAATTTCCAAGTCATAACCACAGAACATATACACAGTAGCCAACTCTTGCAGACTCCACCTAATACGACCAAGTAACATCATTGTTCATGCTAGGGTATTGCAGATAAATGATATGAGTAAAAATAATCTGATTCATATCCAATTTTCTGCAATTACTTTTTCTCATATGAAGCAAATCTATCATTTTAAGAGTGGAAAGACACATCTTAACCTCATGTCCAGTGTAAGAAACCTTTACCAATACCAAACATATGACTACATACCTTTTACCAACTACTATGAGGCATACATGACAGGAAAGAAAGCACAGTAAGAAATATTTGTATCCAATAGTTAGGATTATTTAAGACCAACAAGAAGCTCTTCTCAGATTTGTTTTCAATATTTACATCTAATTACATGGTAGAATTATCAATTTAGCATTGGTTATTGGCCCTCACTGGCAGTATAGTGGCTAAACTAATTAGAAAGCTGCCAATACTTGGAATATTTACTTCACAGATCACACATACCAGGACACAGCCGAGCAAACCCAGTGTCCAACACCGTTGCTCAAAATCTCCTTCTGAGTGGCACGGCCTCCCAATTGATGCTCTTCCTTACCGTTGGGCATGGGCTGCCAGCCAGCCATGCTCCTCCATCTACGGTTGCTCCACCTCCAGCTTCAAGTATCTTAGGCCTCCACCTCCAGCTTCAAGTATCTTAGGCCGCATAGAAAACATATATCAATCGATACTTTCAACAATTTGAGGCCACCCTAGGCAGCTGAAACTGAGGAATAGAGTCAAAATGTCTGCTCTATCTTAGGCATGAGTGACGAAAAACCACTTATCACCTTGTCAAAATTCAGTGTAGATGGCGCAATTAAACAAGTGTTGGATAGAACCTTTTCTCGTGGGGTGCTTGTTAAATGCATATGCCGATGATTAGACTCTTGTGCATAATCTGTTCGAGTGTTGGTCTAAAGGACCTACGGACATGTACAACAAGATTCGTTATACATTTCTCTTGGTCCTTTAGTTCCGACACTTGGAAGTTAATGATGTGCACTCTTCATAGGAGGCATCTTTTTATTCTTCTTTTTATCCATGGTCCTGTGAAATGTTCTCTTATTGTGGCCTTATAATAACACTAATGTTTAATTGTTGTTTTTCTCAGAACATCTCGTGCAGTGCTAGACGTGACTTCTTGGAGCATGTGGGTGTTGTCTTCAGCGACCACAGGACATTTGAGGTTAACTTGGTCCAGAGGACAGCGCCCACCCGGAGTTTCAGAGTTTTGTGCACCAACACGATGGGCCTGACATATTTCAGTGGCGCTAGTTGGACAGATCTTGTTATTCGCTATGGCATGGAATCTAATGAGAGGTGCACCTTCTTTCTCGACCATGGTGACGTCTCTACCTACTTCACGTATGAGCCTGCCAACAACTACGACAGTTCTGCCAACAACTACGACAGTTCTGGTGACATGCCTCAGCCTCAGGTGATCGAGACACTTAGTGACTAGCTAGCTAGCTATGACGAGTTTCAGGTGATGAAGACACTTAGTGACTAGCTAGTTAGAGATATGATAAGTTAGATAGATGAACAATCTATAACACTTTGTTGAGTGCAGCAGCTACTGCCTGTACTATTCCTGTTAATATTCCTGTGTATTTTGCTGATAATTGTGGTCTATTAAATTCTATAACAACACATTTTTTTAATTTCCGAAAATTAATCACTGGCGTGACTAGGCATGCCAGTAATCTCCATACGTCACTAGCGTTGACGCACACACGCCGGTGATTCCAAACAATCACCGGCGTGGCCTCGCACTCGCCGGTGATCTCAAATAGCACTGGCGTGAGGTTACCGGCGTGGGCATGTCTCGCCGGTGATGCCAAAAGCGCCATGTCGGCGATTAGCTGTTTCCTTGCAGTGCTACAACGGCTGGCTTTAGTTACCCTGACGCAGGGGACCGATGAGTTCCGATGGAATTTGCATTAAAAGGGTAAATTCTCGTGGACTCTATGTACAAAGCGCTAATCCAACTGGATGTGCCAGTAGATAATAATCAAAAAAATTAGAAGATGAAGATTCCACTCAAAAACAAAAAAAATTACGTGGTATCTTCGTCGAGGAGTAATTCTCACTAAAGATAAACTTGCAAAACGCAATTGGCATGGAAGGAAAAAGTGCGTCTTTTGTCATAAAGACGAGAGTATTAAGCACTTATTCTTCAAGTGTATATTTGCTAATTCTATATGGTCAATCATCCACATAGGTTCTACCTTATACCCACTACGAAGCATTGCAAATATTTTTGGCAATTGGCTGAATGGTGTGGAGTAAAGGTTCAAACGACTTATTAGGTTGGGAGCGCTAGCCATTATATGGTCGTTTTGTCTGTGTAGAAATGACAAGATTTTTAATGATAAAAATGCGTTTCTCATGCATGTTATTTACAGGAGCACAGCTACGCTCCGTTCGTGGTCACCATTGCAACGTGTGTAGCATCGCGACCTGTTTATAGAGGTGTGTACAAAACTGGAAGATACGGCGAGTGACTTTTTATCCCAACATGGATGGCGGCATAATTTGCGGATCGGCCCTCCACCACCATATGCGTTTTTATAATTTCTCATCATGATATGTAATTGGCCTGTTTTTTTTATTTTGTACTGTTGGATTTGTGACAGCTGCGTACATCCTAACTATGTAGAGGCCGGGTGTAATGCTTAAAACATTTTAAAGTAATAAAACTCTCTTTATCGAAAAAATTCAAAGATGTCTACACTGGCTATCCCTAGAGCATAGCCGCTGCCATTGATAGAAAATACTTGAACACTTGTGGAGATTTATCCTACTAATATGTGACGAGCGCATGTAAGTTAGCTTTTTTTGTTTGGATGCTGACACTCAATTGATTAAATTAAGATCAAATTGTTTAAGCCGGCAAAATAACGGTGAAGGGAAAGGGATGTTCATAAATCAAATAATTATCTTAAAAGTGAGGTGAGCGGCAGTTCTCGTTTTTTTATGATAGGCGACAAACCTTGGTTCTCGTTTTTTTTTATACGTACGTTTGCTCGGTACCATTATGATTTCATGGTCATTTGCTGTAACACACCGCTTATATATTACTCCCTCCGTTCCAAATTACTTGTCTTCCATTTATCCACATGTGGATGTATCTATACTTGTAACATGTCTAGATACATCCGCATGTGGACAAATGGAAGACAAGTAATTTGGAACGGAGGGAGTAAAACGGAAAGATTGACTTTTTTTTCCTTCCTTCCCCGATATGCTTTCTCTGTCCTCTCTTTTTCTGTGCGAGGAGCTCGGCCAGTCGCTCGCCCGGGTGGCCATGCATGGCGCTCCCCCGCCGCTCTCTACCGTGTCCCGATGCGCCACGCAGGTCCCGTCGGTCTCGTCCGTGTCATTCCCTGACAGCGCACCGCTCGCCTTGCTGCCGCCTGCGCCGTCGACTGCGTGCCCGTCGCCAAGTCTGGTCTCCGCCGATCACGTCCCGTGTGTGGTCGCCGGGGAACTGTCGCCCGTGTCCTTGTGCTAGTTTTGCAACTCGATTCGATCCAACGATCTCGTGTTACGTGAGTGGCTGAGTGGCTACGCAGTAGCAGGATTCCATTGACGTGCCTGCCTGCCTGCTTAGCTTGTCTAACGTGTGCATGGCGGCCGAAGGGATCGATCAGCTACCAAGATTTGTAAACGTACGTCTCGCCGGGAAGCTTCGTTGTCATCGCCGTACTTGGCGCGTGGGGCTTAACCTGACAGACTCCTCCCCGCCCCGCTACGCCCCACCCCTTTTTGGGAGGAATTAATGGAAGTTTCCTTGCCAAACAATCTTGTTGGATCGCCACTTCCCGGGCACCACCACCTCGTCTCATGTGCTCTTCCGCAGCCGTCTTCCAAATTCACATCCCTCCCCGGCCCTCGAGACCTACCCGCGACAGCTAGGCGTGGACGGCGATCTCGGCGGATCATAATTGCGACGTCGTGCGGTTTGCTATGGTGTGGTCGAATGTTGCATTTCGTCCTTCACCTCCCATAGCAAGAGCGAGGAGCTACCTGCACACGGCGCGCACCCTCCTCTTTTCAGCCTGTTGACGATCGAGCAACACAGGAATGGCATGCCTCTCCCAACTGCAAAACTTGCTGATCGTACGTACTACTGCCCATAACATGTCGGCAACTGTTGTAGATGACACTGAACACCCGGGTATATATTGTGCCTACAACAATTAGCATGCATGGAGCATGTGCCGTACATGGTTTAACATAATTACAGAATAATCACTTCACCCGTAAAATACAGTACGGAGTACATACATTATTAAATGTCAGCAGTGCCGATGGATAGGCACGTACCGGTTCATGCTTGGTCGTGATACTGCTGCATATTGCCATCAATGCCATGGTCGATCAAGAAAAGAATTGTCCCGCAGAAACCTGATATATAGCTTCAGTATTTTCGAGAGTATATATAGCTTCAGTATTACTCCAGTTGTGCATCGGACAATAATTTTCTTTACGTGACCACATTGTTTCCGTCGAAAATAAAAACTCACCTTTGGCTCTTTGCCAGGTTTTTTTTATTTTTGAGGGGTGGCCCTTTGCCAAGCCCCTGTGCTAGCACACAGTTCGAAACCGCAATGAGGCAGCAGCTCGACGCCGCTATGGAATAGCTCGAGGAGGAGCCGGGCGCTGCGTGGAGAGGAGGAGCTGGGCGCTCCAGCCAGCAGTTGAGGAAGATGGAGCGGCAGCAGCTCGACGCCGAGGAGGAGGAGCCGAGCCATGCGTAGAGAAAGGAGAGAGAGAGATAGGTGAGAGAGGAACGACAGGGGAAGGGGATCGAGCGAGGCTACGGCGGCGCTGTGAGGAAGAGGACTGAGGAGCGAGCGAGAGGAGGGGCGAGTCGCGTGTGTGTGCGTGTTGAGATAGGTTAGGTAGGGGCCGTTGGGCTACTGGGGTCGATTGGGCTATTCTTGGCCTCTTGGGCCGGCGGACTGGTATTAAGTTTGACTGCTATGGCTGGGGTGTGTTGGGTGGTACTGGGAGGTCCCACACGTCAGTAGCTGGCGGGTAAACATGGAGGCTTCCACGGGGCGAATTTGCCACCCATGCCCACCCCGTTAGCTTAACGGGTACCCGCCCCGCTATCCCCATGGGGCGAATTTGCCCCCATGCCCGACTCTTAGCGGGTATATACCCACGGGTACCCGCCCCCACGGGGAAAACTGCCATCTTGATTCCCACCAGGTGCATCACTTCGCTACTTAAGTCCCAACTCACCGAACGAAGAACTCAGCAACCAGCTTAAAGGTGGATCGCAGGATTTTCAAAATGCAGAAATAGGAAAAACGAAATATTGAAAATAAATCGAGGTTTGACCTCGTGTTGAGATTTCTATGAAATGGAGCATATGAATAGATTTCTTAGAAATTTGATGGGATCAATTCTATGATTCAAAGGCATTTCTTATAAAGAATGGTAATCCTCCAAAATTCTTTAAATTCCCTCAATCTAAAGAGACCCTAAATAGGCATCTACACACACGGTAATCTAGCTCTCACTAGCAAGAGCTTGTAACCCGAGCCGGGGCATTAAGAGCAAGTTTTATAAGGAGTTTATCGGAAAGTAGTTTTGGCTCCCGAGCGAGCTCCAGTGCTCTCCTTATTTCAAAAAAAATCAAAAATTACATTTACAAGTTCTAAATAATCTGAAAAACAATTCTGGGTGTAGTCACTGATGCATCCTATAAGTGTGCAAATGACAATGCAAAATTCTTTAATCCTCCAAAATTCTTTAAATTCGTTCAATCTAAAGAGACCCTAAATAGGCATCTACATACACGGTAATCTAGCCCTCACTAGCAAGAGCTTGTATCCCAAGCGTGGGCATTATAAGAGCAAGTGTTATAAGGAAGTTTGTCGGAAAGTAGTTTTGGCTCCTGGGCCAGCTCCAGTGCTCTCCTTATGTTAAAAAAAATCAAAATTTAAAGTTACAAGTTCTGGATAATCTGAAAACAATTCTGGGTGTAGGCACTGATGCATCCTAAAAGCATGCAAAATTCTTTGTATTACGGTCCATACAAATATGACAAAATCTTGTATATTATTCGAGCATTCAAAGTCTGCACAGTTAAATCCACACAATTGTCATTTTTCACGTTTGTAGGATATATCGTTGACAATGTGTAGGATTTTTTTGTAGATTTTTAAAAACTTATAAATATGAATTTTGAATTTCTTTAATAACGCGATCACTGGAAACCGGGAGCCAAAATCTCCACCTGAAGTTTATACCCTACCTACGTTGTATTTTTTTATTGCGAATTTTTTGACGGACAGTATTAGTGCACTTACGGAATAACTCAATTCTGAACTGAATTTCGTACATACCCTTTGTCAAAAAGTAAAGAGTATGAGAACTTGCCAATGGCAAGATGGTTAGGAGGGTAGTTGTACCCCAGCCCATCAGAGTTCAAACCCCAGGTTTGACACTGGTGTTTCTCATTTAGGCGGAATATTCTTCAGTGAGAGGCGACGTTGTCGTCGACAGCGAGACGCATGTGGTGACTTCGTCAATCTCAAGACTCGACCTGTCGGTTCAGTCTCTCGGAGGTGCTCATAAGGGTAGGGTGTGCGTGCGTGGCTTCATAGGGGTGAGTGTGTGCATGTGTTTGTGACCGTCTGTGTTTGTACTGTGTTTCGCAAAAAAAAAACAATGAGTTTTCAAAAAAAAAGAGTAAAGAGTACATTCACCGAATAAAATTAATGTGAGTCGATTTTTTTTTTTTTTGACTATAACTACGGCGGGCAGAGCCAGCCTGAACTTTTATATCAACAAGCAATGTTTACAAGTGTGAAGAGAGGGTACAAGGAGAAGAAACCAGCAGCTAAGAAAGGAGTTCAAGGGGGGTCGGACTGAGTACACCAGCGGAGAAGGTGGTCAGTAACAGAGTGAGAATTACATCTATTGGCCCAAAGGCGAACATCGGCGATACAACAACGAACAGTGGTGGTCGGTGGATCAATAACACCATTAAACACCCTATTGTTTCTCCTCTTCCAGATGCTCCAAGCCACAACGGTGCAGATTGTGGCATCGGCATAGGAGGTAGCATGGGAAGTAAGTAGTTCTTCCAGCGATGAAGGCCGGTCGAGGTTGAAGCTGGGGAAGAAGTTGTAACAGCCCAAAGTTGGAAAACCTAAAACCCGAGTAAAATTTTCGCTTTTTGTGTTGCATTGCATCATGGCATCCATTTGAAGTTGCTAAACAACACACAAAATGGGTTTGGCAACCTGGGAACACAAAATGCCACCTTTGCCTTAACAAAATCTCCAAACAATGAGGGCATTCAAACTTGAGCACACAAATACTTTGACATCTCATAATTGTCAAGGAAGTTCCCAGAGTTCAAACTCAATAGTTGGAGCTTGCTTAAACTTTCTAAAGGAAAATTGTTTGGAAATTAAGAAAATTGCCATAAGCAACTCCCTATTTTAATCCCCAAGCAAATGGACTCCAAATGCCTTCAAATTTCTTGGAGTGTTTGCCAAGGGTGCAGGGAGGGTGCACAAAAATTGGCATAATTTTTAGAAGTGTTTAAATGCCTCAAATGATTCAAAACCTGTCTGAAATAATGTCCCAGAACTGGACAGGGACCAATCTGTGATGGAGATAATTTGGCCAGGGGGCTTTTTGTAAGATTTCCATCCTCTTCCCCTGTAGCGACCGAGGCGCACTGGCGCCATCGCCGCGCCGCACCACCAGCTCGACGCCGCGCCGGGCCCTTCCCTCGCTGCGTCCACCTGCAAGGAGACAAGCCTCACGAGGCCTCGCTGCTTCCCCGTGCTCACTCGCCTGCTCCTCTGCTTCCCGTTCCCCTTCTCCTTTCCCCACGAGCGCACCTAGCCGCCGAGCTCGCCGAGCTCACCGCCGACGACTGAGCGCTCCCGGAGCAAATCGAAGAACATCCCCAGCTCCGCCGTGTCGCGAGCTCCTTCTCCGCCCGAAGAATCGACCGGGGAGGCCGTGAATCAACGCCGCCAACCTCAACTCCCTCGCGGCCGTCCCGAGCTCCGCCGGAAGGATTCGTCGCCGTCGCTGCACCTTCGCCGCCCCCGACCTCTCCACGCGCTCGTGGTGAGCTTCTGGCCCTCGCTGGCCCCTTCCCCTATTCTCTCCCGCCGTAGCCTCGCCGTGATGCTCGCCGTAGCCGCCGTCGCCGCAATCTTCCGTCGTCGTCGCGCGCTGCCCGGCCATGCGACCGGCCTAGGCCGGGTGGAGGGCCGATGCTCTCTGGCCCATGGCCGGCCTATCAGCCGGCCCAGGCTGGGTGGAGGGCCGGAGGCCTCTGTAACTCGGCCGGCCAGTGAACCGGCCCAGGCCGGGCTGGAGGCCAGCTCAACTGTTTTTTTTTCTGGAGATGCTTATTTTTCCAATTTCTCTTCCTTTGCGCTTGGTTCCGGTTACTCCCTCGCGCATTAGAGACATCGACTCTGATGATTCGATTACTCCATCCCTCTCTCTCGAATTCGAGTAATTAAAATATTATGGTTGTTAAAAATAAACTAATTAAAATATAAATTTAAAAGAGGAATTTATAAAATTAATAACTCTTGATCGGGGCCTCCGAAAAATGTGTTCCTTATATCGAAATGCTCAGAAAAATGTGCACTGATCCTTTGCATCACTTGCATGCATGTCTACATGAACTTATAGCACGGGAAAACATTAAAACAAATGTAGAGCTATTTTTTTTTCTCTCTTGTTAAACAGTTAATTATCGCACCCCATATAAAAGGGTAGAACTTGCTATAATAATTTCAGTGCATTAAAAATGCCATGCCATCATGTGTTTGCGCATTGCAGTTGTTAAATCATGTGTGGTGATTGATTGCTCTTTTGTGGTTATGTTTCGATAGATCAAGCCGCCGGGGTTACTCCACAATACCCCGAGGATCCGTACTACCAGCCGTATCAACAAGGCAAGCGTAATCCCCCCTCTGAGCATATCTTATCCTATGTTTCCGCAAATATTTTCTCCACTATAATATTGCATGCGGTTCTAAATGTCAATTTTATTGGATTAGAGTATCCTATAGTTGCATTAAGTTTCCGATGCCAATACCTGTTTCCCTCCTATTATCCATAGGTTTGTATTGTTGGCCTGAGATACTTAACTATGCTATGTTGATGCTTAGCCATGCTTAGTAAATGCTTAGCTGTACGATGGATGGTTCATGTTGGAAACAGGTGATGAATGTTCAGATGATGGTGGAGAATTGTGGTGACAGGTAATAAGATGCTAAAGGTGGGGATGAGAGGCCACTGTGGTTGTGGTGCTTTGTCTCGTTCTCGCCGCCTAGGTGCGAGTTCTTTACCTCCCGAACCAAGACTGAGCGTGCAACCATGCGTGAGGCCTATGCATTCGCAGTGCAGGAACCCTCATAGACTAAATAACTCGGCGGGGCTAGCCAGGGTCCTCTAGTTCGGGCTTCCATTTGCGCGTGCGTGATGATGGTGGTATGAACTGGGATGAGGATGGTGGTGTTAGGAAAATGAGTGGCCGTGGGGCAGGGTGTTGTGATCTCGTGTCCTGCCGCCACTGATGATCCTGGAAAGTCCTTAACGAGGGAGAAGTCGACACCGCTCCCACCCAGCCGGCTTTCCAAGGAAGAGAGCTAATGCGCAGGTAATGGGCCGGACGGTACGCGTGGCAAACATTGTACACCCCTGCAGGGTAAATCTTTTCGAAAAGCCGTGTCCACGGTTACGGACAACTTGGGAAAGGACGATAAGATCATAGAATAACTTGAACGGAATGATTAAAAACTGGGTACTAAAGGTACCACTCAAGATGCAAGGTGACTTCCTCGAGGGTGATTCGGGGAGGTGCCTTTGATGAACAGGTACAGTGGTTGATGATGGTGATGTTGAGAAGGTGATGAAAGAAAGAGTTACTTCTTACCCTTTTGAAAATACTCTGAATAGTCGATGCCATTGAGTTATGTTTTCATAAATAAAATCAGCTTTATGCAAAACAGCCATAAAACTTTGAAAGCCTCATCGAGCTAAAGCTCTATATATAATCTTGCGAGTTCGTCGAACTCAACGTCGTTTGTTTTGTTTCAGAGGAGGACTTCACCGACCTCGAAGGTGGGTTCTTTGTGGACGTCGACGAGTAGTCTGGGGTTCCCAGGTGGCAGCTTGGGACATCCCGGAACAGCTGGCGCTGGATGTTTATCTGTAGGCCTCTTAGGCCATAATTTGGATCTTGTTGTTTAGAACAACCTAATTCGCTTCCGCATGTTGTAATGTTGGGTCTGTGACCTCTGGTTGTCATTTGCTATCTTTCTCTATTATAAGAGTTGAACTATATGATTTGTGTCGTAGAGTCTGTGATGTGCCAGTTGTTCCACAAGTCTTGATCTCTCTATTATGCATTGAGGGTTGTGCCTGTGTTAAGGCATCAATCGGGGTGTTGCGTTGCCGATGATCCATTCCGAGCAACGCCTGCCAAAGGTTTTGGCCGGGGATTGGTAAACCCGTAACCTCCGGTTGTATCGCTTAACCGGTGACACACAGCATCACTGTATAGCAGTCGGGTCGGGGCGCCACAAGTTGGTATCAGAGCAGTACTGCCTGTAGGAAACCCTTCTACTGGTCGACGTTGAGTCTAGTGTTTGTGAAAATATTTTTAACCTAAAAATGAGTTGTGAAAACCATCTTAGGATTCTTTTTACTCCTTATCTGGTTACCCTCTAATCTCGGAGCAATCTTACCTCGATTTGAGTTAAAGGTTTTACTTCTCATCTGTTACTTCAAAATTAGAAACGTGGGTGGGTTCGACCTTTAGTGTTATGTGTCACGTTGCTCCCGCTGCGTTGCAAACAAAATCTGTTACCCACGAGAACATTTTTCCTTCTTTTGGGTTTTAACCCAAGGACTTGAACATAAGGTCCCGGATTGTGCCAACTAGAGTGTGTTGAATTATGGTTCTTAACCATCTCTCGCTAGTAGCACATGATGCTGATCTTTGACCCAAGTTCTATCTTGTTGATTCCTTGTTAGTTGTTACACAATGTATTATCGTCCCTAGTCTGTGTACTTGAGTAGACGCTAATGCTATTGTTCGACCATTCGGAGAAAGATACTAACTGTGTCATTGTCAAATCTCCAGAATGGCTCGAGGAGGCCGCGGAGGTCGCGGTAACCACAACAATGATGAGGATGATCTGCCGCCACCACCCTCGATGGCTCAGGTCTTGATGGCCATTGAGGAGAACCGTGGGCGCAATGAGCGTTGCTTGAGCAGTTGGTGCAGCAGAATGCACGAGGAATGCAACACTCTCACTGAGTTCCTGCGCTCGCAGCCACCCACTTTGCTGATGCTAAGGAGCCACTGGAAGCTGATGATTGGCTTCGTGCTTGGAGCGCAAGTTCTCCGCGCTGCATGTCCCAGTGGCTGAGCAAGTCAACTTTGCCACCTACCTCTTGGTTGGTGCTGCTGGCTGTTGGTGGGAAAGCCATGTGGCTTTGTTTCCAGCCAACCATGTCTTCACTTGGGCTGATTTCCGCACTGCCTTCCGTGCGGAGTACATTCCCCAGCCGATCATGGATTTGAAGAGGAGGGAGTTCCTGGATTTGCAACAGGGACGGATGGACCTCCGCACTTATGGTCGTGAGTTCAACCATCTCTCTCGTTACGCCCCAAGGGACGTGACCAATGATGCTGACAAGCAAGAGCTGTTCCGCAAGGGTCTTCGCCGCAGCTCCGCTATGAGTTGTTGCCCTTCAGGTTCCAGACCTACCAGGAGCTGTTCAACCAGGCTTTACTCTGAGCAAGGAAGAAAGGAACTTGAGGCTTCCAAGAGGCCCGCACACGGGGACCACCAGAGTTCCTCGGGTTCTGAGAGCAAGAAGCGCAGGGTGTTTGTTCCCTACAGCGCTGTACCTCGTGCTCCATTCATGCCGGCCGCGGGATACAGGCCACCCCTCCGCGCCCCACTACTTCGACACTTGGGGTAGGCGGGAGTGGGTACCGTCCTATGCTACCTGCTCCACCTGGACTCACTTGCTACACCTGTGGCCAGGCTGGCCACTACTCCAGGGAGTGCCCCCAGAAGGCACCTCTCGCGATAACTCCTGCACGAGCCCCTGCCACTCCAGCTGGCAAGGCTGGACCTATTGTGCGTGGTCGCCTGAACCACATCTCTGCTGAAGAAGCTGAAGAGGACCCCGGCGTTCTCATGGGTGAGTTACGAATCAACAACAATCGTGCTACAGTTTTGTTTGATTCTGGAGCATCGCATTCATTCATATCCATAGCTTTTGCAAAAGACCACAAAATACCGTTTGAGAAAATGAGCGTCCCTTGGTGATCGCCACTCCTGGCTCCAAATGGCAAACCGATGGGGTTACTCCTGAAGTTCAGATTACTATCGGTTACTACTCTTTTCCTTTCGCTTTGGTAGCTCTGAGGTCAAGTGGCATTGATGTCATACTGGGCATGAACTGGCTAGCCAAATACCGGCTAATCTCGACTGTGCTGCCAAGACCGTCACCGTGACCAATTCTTCCGGCGACATGTGAAGTATTGGTCTGCACTATCAAGACCTCCATCTTCATCATACCCAACTCACCTGAGATCCTCCTTTGCTTTATGGAAGGCGAATCCCCTCCTGAAATCCAGGACATACACGTGGTGTGTGACTTCCCGGATGTGTTCCCGGAAGAATTGCCTGGCATGCCTCCTGACCGAAGTGTGGAGTTTGTCATAGATCTACTTCCCGGTACCGCTCCAATTTCCAAGAAGCCCTACCGTATGCCGGTGGAAGAGTTGGCTCTGTTGAAAGAGCAAATTGATCAGCTGTTAGCAAGGATTTCATCCAGCCTAGCAGTTCACCTTGGGGTTGTCCGGTACTCTTTGTCAAGAAGAGGGATTCTACCGTGCCTCGTCTAGTCTCTGACTATACCGTTGAATGCGGTGACAATCAAGAACAAGTATCCTATTCCTCGCATCAATGATCTGTTGGATCAGTTAGCTGGTGCAACGGTATTCTCCAAGATGGATCTGAGGTCAGGATACCATCAGATAAAAATCAGAAAGGAGGATATTCCAAAGACGGCATTTGTTACTCGCTATGGCTCATATGAGTATACCGTCATGTCCTTTGGTCTCACAATGCTCCAGCTACTTTCATGAGGCTCATGAACTCCATCTTCATGGATTATCTTGACAAGTTTGTCGTCATTTACATCGATGACATCCTCGTTTATTCCAAAACCAATGAAGAGCATGGAACATCTTCGTTTGGTTCTGACACGACTTCGAGAACACCGCCTCTATGCCAAGTTCTCCAAGTGTGAGTTTTGGTTGGATAATCTTCTTCCTTGGTCATGTGATATCCGCTAATGGTGTGGCTGTCATTCCCGACAAGATTCAGTCCATTTGGATTGGAAAACTCCAATGTCAGTCAAGGACATCCGTAGCTTTCTCGGATTGGCGGGTTACTACCGCCGATTCATCGAAGGTTTCTCCAAGATAGCCAAGGCCCTGACTGACCTTCTCAAGAAGGATAAAAGTTCGTATGGACGGCCGAAGCTGAAGAGAGCTTCAAAACACTGAAAGCCAAACTCACGTCCGCTCCTGTGCTTGTCCTGCCGGACACAAGCAAGGATTTCGTCGTCTTCTGTGACGCCTCTCTCAAGGCTTGGGCTTGTGCTAATGCAAGATGGCCATGTGGTGGCATATGCTTCTCGCCAACTTAAGCCGCATGAGCTCAACTACCCAACTCATGATCTAGAGCTTGCCGCGTGGTTATGCTTTGAAGCAATGGAGACCATACCTGTTTGGTAACCGTTGCGAGATTTCTCGGATCACAAGAGTCTGAAGTACCTCTTCACCCAGCCGGATTTAAATCTCAGGCAAAGGCGTTGGTTGGAGTTAATCAAGGACTATGATGTGAGTCTGAACTATCAACCCGGCAAAGCAAACGTCGTGGCTGACGCGCTAAGTCGGAAGTCCTATTGCAACAATCTGATGATTGAAAAGGCCCAACCTGCCCTCATGAAGAGTTCTCTCGTTTGAACTTAGAAATGTTCCCTCGGCTACCTTGCAAATCTGGAGATCAAATCTACTCTTGTAGACCAGATTAAGGAGCTCAAACCGTGACAAGGGTATTCAAAAATCAAGGAGAACATTGCTAGCGGAAGGCCAAATGTTTTTCTGTCAATGAATCCGGAGTTGTTTATTTTGGTGACCGCTTGGTAGTGCCAAAGAAACAAAATTGAGAGGGCTGATCCTCCAAGAAGCTCATGAATCTCCTCTCTCTATTCATCCCGGTAGTACCAAATGTACCAAGACCTTCGACCACAATTCTGGTGGACTCGGATGAAACGAGAAATTGCCAAGTATGTTGCTGAATGCGACACCTGTCGACGGGTAAAGGCTGAACATCAAAGGCCTGCCGGCACTCTTCGCCCTATTGCAGTCCCGAGTGGAAATGGGATGAAATTGGTATGGACTTCATCACCGGGTTTCCCCGATCTCAAAAGGGCAACAATGCAATCTGGGTAATCATTGATCGTCTTTCCAAGGTTGCTCACTTCCTACCAGTCCGTGATGATATACGGCAAGTCAACTTGCTGACTTATATTGGCTCGTATTGTTCCATTGCATGGGGTCCCTCTGAGGATCATATCGGACCGTGGAAGTATCTTTGTATCCAAGTTTTGGCAGAGTTTCCAAACTGCTATGGGGTCCCGTCTCAACTTCAGTACCGCCTACCATCCTCAAACTGATGGTCAGACCGAAAGAGTGAACCAAGTGTTGGAAGACATGCTTCGGGCATGTGTAATCTCTTTTGGCAAGGGTTGGGAAAAGTATCTCCCTTTCGCGGAGTTCTCCTACAACAATAGCTATCAAGCTAGTCTGGGCATGGCTCCTTCGAGGTTCTCTATGGAAGAAAATGCCGCACTCCTCTAAATTGGTCCGAGACCGGAGAGAGAGCACTCTTTGGTCCGGATGTGATCAATGAAGCTGAGGAGAAGGTGAATCATAAGGAGAATCTGAAGATTGCTCAGTCTAGGCAGAAGAGCTACTATGATAAGCACCATCAGGAAATTCACTATGAAATTGGTGATAAAGCTTATCTCCGTCTCTCCCCTTCGTGGCGTTCGCCGCTTCGGTATCAAAGGGAAATTGGCACCTCGCTATGTTGGCCCTTTCACCGTTCTGGCCAAGCGAGGAGATCTTTCTTATAAGTTGGAGTTACCGGTCAAATTCCCAAATGTACATGATGTGTTTCATGTCTCCCAACTTCGCCGGTGTTTTAAAGATCCTATCCATGGAGTCAATCATGAAGAGCTAGATCTCCAGGAAGATCTCACTTATCGCGAGCATCCTATCCGTATCCTGGATGAAGCCGAAAGAAAGACCCGTAACAGACTACCAAGTTCCTCAAAGTTCAGTGGTCTCACCATTCCGAGGAAGAAGCAACTTGGGAAAGAGAGTCTAGTCTTCGTGAGGAGTATCCCGACTTCTTTCCGCAATCTTAGAATCTCGGGACGAGATTCCTGTAAGGGGGGTAGATTTGTAACAGGCCAAAGTTGGAAAACCTAAAACCCGAGTAAAATTTTCGCTTTTTGTGTTACATTGCATCATGGCATCCATTTGAAGTTGCTAAACAACACACAAAATGGGTTTGGCAACCTGGGAACACAAAATGCCACCTTTGCCTTAACAAAATCTCCAAACAATGAGGCATTCAAACTTGAGCACATGATAACCCCCAAGAGCAAGGGATCACTGTAGCACCTCTCAATGTGGAAGTAAGGTATCGATCCGCAGGAGCAAGAAGGAAAAGTTATCTATTCCCTACAACTAAAGTGTCACAAGTTTTAGTTGACTATGCACTAAACAAGTTTAAGGAGCAAGGTGGTTGGTTTGATGGATGTAAAAGTGTCCCAATCCTCTTCTTTGCAAGAGGACAAGACAAAGGTAGTAGCAAGTGAAAGCTCTCAAAGAGAGAAAGCCCAATCCTCTATGTAGCAAGAGGACAAGCTCAAGTGTGTGTTTCTAGGATGCTTGGAAATAAGGCCTAGGGATCATACTTTCACTAGTGGACACTCCCAACAATTGAATACATAGATATTTCCTCTTTACTTTGCTACTCTGAACTATTCTCCCGTTGGATAGAAATACCAATCTACTGCGTAGGGCTACAAGAGCACACCTTAAAGTCTGAGTGAACAAACACCACAATATCATAGAACACCAAGACCATCGTGTATGGCTACAAAAGCACACCTTAAAGTCTGTCTTCCACATCTAGGGAACCCCAAGGTCACTATGAGTGCCCCAAAATAGTACTAAACAAACACCACAATTTTATAGTGACATCCAACACAAAGAATAACTCATGGTAAGTATTTCTGTAACCTTTAGCCTAAGAGTCACACACGGTGCGCACACTGTCAACTTCACACCATGGGACAAAGGTGACTCCGGAAATTACATTAATAAAACCACTTGAGTAGCACAAACAATGAAGGAGAAACATCCATGAATTCAATTAGATTACAAGAGAGATGAACCACATAGCTACCGGTAGAGCCCTCAGCCCCGATGAAGAACTACTCCCTCCTCATCATGGGAGGCAGCAACGGCGATGAAGATGTTGATGATGAACACGCCGGAGGGGGGTGGAGCCCTCCGGAGGCGATTCCGGTGGCGTTTCCCCCCTCCGATCTTCTCCGGCGGCAGCCTTCTGTCTCTCTGTTTCGTGGTTTCGTGTTTCTCCGCCGCCTCCTTTCGCGAAACGCCAGGGGACCTTTTTTATAAGCGTTTTTAGGTCAAGACGAAGTCGGTGGACGAAAGATCGACGGCCACGGAGCTCCGAGGTGGAAACGAGATAGGCCCACGCGGCCATGTACTTTAGGCCTCGTGGGACCCTCCCATTTGCAGCCTGTTGGGCTTCTGGTCTTCAATTTAAGCCCATTGCGTTCGTCTCGAAAATTCTGAACCTTGCTCTTTGACCTTGCCCTTTTTGGAGTCCCGAAGCTCCCGGAAAGTCTGAAACACTAAAAAAGACGTTTTTTTGGAAAAACAGGGTTAATTCCAAATAAATGGGAAAACTATGAAGTATTCCCAAAATCATTATAAAACATTGGTATAACCCTTATATGATGCAAATATGATTGGAATATAAGCAATTAAAGTGCAAAGTTCATGTATGCATTTTACATGCATCAACATCCCCAAGCTTAATCCATGCTCGTCCTCGAGTATGAAGATGGTAAAACTAACATGGACTTTGCAATTTAATACTTAATAATGAATATCAAAGATGATTCCTATTGCTACATATAGTCAAATGATTCATTCTTCAAAGGAGTAGCAATATGCAAATAGTTTATGAAGTGATATCAAATATTCAATGTAAGGATGTTCAATGATAGTTCACAAAGTGCAACATAACAGATAGTAGTATGGACCACATGTATGCATAATGATAAGTATGGACATCCTACATTGGTCATAGAGTGATGATGAAAATCTGAATATGTTTGGTGGACACTTTGGAAAGATGAATAAGTGAGTAGAGGTAAAGCATGCATAAGTTTCATCTAACCTCCAAACTCTCCTACTTAAGTTAATGATTGCAATGTAGTAATACTTGGTGACAAGCTCTCATTCCCCTATCATAGCATCTTGAATGATTATAGTTTAATGTGAGAGCAAATATGATTAGTGTGCTTGACAAAGTAAAGGTTGGATGTCTCATGCCCCTTGAATACAAATACCTACACCACGATTACTCAACTTAGGAAACAAAGCAAGTTCAAGTTATATATCATTGTAAGTAATAATAGTATCATCAAGAGCGTCAACTGGGGTACCTCTTGTCCCAGGATATGGAACAAGCCCATATCAAAATGACAAGACAAACAAACAAGATGAAAAACCTCAACACCCTTTTTATTTACCATTGGAATAGCTTTTTATTGTAAGGTGTGTCATAGATAATTCACCATAGCATGTAAGTAAATTTCCACCATGAATAATGCATGGCTTAGATTAGCGGCCCAGGCGTCTCTCTAACCATTTATACAAACTCATTTGAACTACTTCATTTCCACCTCATTTCACCATGATAGGCATCCATAAACAAAAGTACATGATATCAACTAAATGAGATGAAGGAGCATGTTGAAAGCTTTGCATGTGACAGCACATATGGGCTAACTCCCAACCTCGAACATTTATCAAGCCACTAGCATCATAATCTTAATCACAATGGGTCATGTTTTATTTATTGCAATGATAGTAAAATGTGCATCAAGTTCGTGAGAGCTATATAACCAACTTTTCCCATGGCAATCAATAACATAATCATTTTTATTCAGAGGTATAGATAACACAAATATCATCATGAACATACTCGGAATAGCATATAGCTAGTAGGTAGATATGGTGGACTCACTGGAATAACTTTGGTTGAAAGTGTTGGAAACAAGTTTTAACTTGTTGGAATGTTTGGGCTAGCAAAAGGGAGAAAATTGACCATCTAGATGCATGCATGAGTGTCCATAGAACTAACTTATCATGTTAAACAAAGTGAAATAACTTTCAGCATCAAAACATGAATAAGTGATAACTCTTGATAAAGCATTTACATATTTTTACTCATTAACAAGCTCATGAATCATGCAACTATATGTATCATTAAAAATCAACTCAAACATCCCTTTTCCCATCATGATAATAGCATCCAACATATTTCAAACCAAATTTTCAGAAACTTTCCCATATACAATTATTATGTGGTGGTCTCACAAGACTCAACAAACAAACAAAACGACGCTCCAAGTTTATGCGATAAAGTGTTTTGATCGAAAAATAGAAGTTGGACGTGTGCAAACCGAGAGTGCGTAGGTCCAGTGGGGTTGTCTTCATATCCCCAAGCTTATGGTCTTCACCATCCTTGGATAGCTCTTGGTGCATCTCCTCCAATCCCTGTGAAAAAAATTCAAAACACCGTTTCTCCCATCTTTTTTCTGTGGGGTGCATTAATAGTGATAAACAAATAGGTTCCTTGCTGCATATAATCCTTGAACAAAAATTCATATGACATGTCCATAAATTGTATAATGTTGTATGCCTACTCATAAACTCAATTGGATCAAAAAGATTCAACTTAAAAGCTCAAAGCATGCATCAAACAAAATGGGACAGAATCTGTCCAGAAAAACAGCAACAGCAAAACGTATTTTTCTACCCTACCAAACTTTCTCGAAAAATTCCGAAAAAATTCATGCATACAGAGGATGAAAAATTGCAACTAGTTCAAATATGAGCTCATTCGGAGTTACAGAATAATAATTAAAAATCATACCGTGCACTGACTCGTGCAGGAATAAAATCTCCGAACTCAATAAGCAACTTTTCAAGACCAAAATGGGTAAAACTTGGCACTTTATTTAAAACTCCAGAACCTAAACTAGACACAAAATTTCTTGTTACAGCAAGAGGACACAAAAAAAATCACACACAAAAATAACCGGGTTGCCTCCCGTAAAGCGCTTTCTTTATAGCCATATAGCTAGGCTTGATAGTTTTAATGATGCTCCCATAGGAATAAGAGTTGAATATAAAAGAGCATCAAGAAGCAAATATCAAACACATTTAAGTCTAACCCACTTCCTATGCATTGGGATCTTGTAAGAAAATAAATCAATGAAGCACAAAGTGACTAGCATAGGAAGGCAAAGCAAGTGCAACTTCAAAATCTTCAACAAAAAGAGAGGAGACTTAATATTATTGAGATATATGAAACCGTGTCTCCCTCTCTCATAAGGACCAGTAGGTTTTAAAGTACCCAACAAATAAAAGAAAATCAAGAGAAAGGCCAAAACCTTCATCATAAAGGGGATAAATTTAGTAACGTGAAGATTTCTATAACCATACTTTCCTCTCTCAAAATAATTTTCAGCGGCATCATGAATAAAATCAACAATATAGCTATCACATAAAGCATTATTATCATGATCCATAAGCATAACAGTACTATTACTCTCCACACAAGTATAATCAATTTCATTAGTAATAGTGGGAGTAAAACTAGCACATCCATCATTGTAATCATCATAAATTGGAGGCATAGAATAATCATAGTGAATTTTATCCTCAATAGTAGATGGACTGAAAACATCATAATCATCATTGTAAACATCATATATAGGAGGCATATTATAATCAACATAAATTTTATCCTCAATAGTAGGTGGACTGAAAATATCACAATGATTGTAATCATCATATATTGGAGGCATAGTATCATCAAAAACATCTTGAGTGTTACCCTCATCCATAGGTGGTGAAGGTGGAAGCTTCCCCTCTTCATTCTCTAGTTGTTCATCCTTTTCATCATCTTCTTGGGTAGCACGGGCATCCCCAAGCTTAGGTTTTTGTCCTCTTCTTCCTGCAAAATATTAGTTCTTTCCATGGCAGCAAGAGTTAACTTTTTACGTTTAATAGCATCTGCTCGAGAAAAGAAATCATCAGCTTCTTGTAATATTTCAAGTTCCTCAAGTGTAAATGTTGCAAGTTCCTCAGGTGTATAGTCAAACAGAAAACCATAGCAAAAGTAATTTACAACCAAACAAGTTTAAAGGAACCTCCCCAAGCTTAGATGGTTGCAAGATATAAAATAAGTCAAAGAGCCTCCCCAAGCTTAGTCTAGTGCACACAAGAATAGAAAGTTAAGCGCTACGCTCCCCGGCAACGGCGCCAGAAAAGTACTTGATAACCCCCAAGAGCAAGGGATTACTGTAGCACCTCTCAATGTGGAAGTAAGGTATCGATCCGCAGGAGCAAGAAGGAAAAGTTATCTATTCCCTACAACTAAAGTGTCACAAGTTTTAGTTGATTATGCACTAAACAAGTTTAAGGAGCAAGGTGGTTGGTTTGATGGATGTAAAAGTGTCCCAATCCTCTTCTTTGCAAGAGGACAAGACAAAGGTAGTAGCAAGTGAAAGCTCTCAAAGAGAGAAAGCCCAATCCTCTATGTAGCAAGAGGACAAGCTCAAGTGTGTGTTTCTAGGATGCTTGGAAATAAGGCCTAGGGATCATACTTTCACTAGTGGACACTCCCAACAATTTAATACATAGATTTTCCTCTTTACTTTGCTACTCTGAACTATTCTCCCGTTGGATAGAAATACCAATCTACTGGGTAGGGCTACAAGAGCACACCTTAAAGTCTGAGTGAACAAACACCACAATATCATAGAACACCAAGACCATCGTGTAGGGCTACAAAAGCACACCTTAAAGTATGTCTTCCACATCTAGGGAACCCCAAGGTCACTATGAGTACCCCAAAATAGTACTAAACAAACACCACAATTCTATAGTGACATCCAACACAAAGAATAACTCATGGTAAGTATTTCTGTAACCTTTAGCCTAAGAGTCACACACGGTGCGCACACTGTCAACTTCACACCATGGGACAAAGGTGACTCCGGAAATTACATTAATAAAACCACTTGAGTAGCACAAACAATGAAGGAGAAACATCCATGAATTCAATTAGATTACAAGAGAGATGAACCACATAGCTACCGGTAGAGCCCTCAGCCCCGATGAAGAACTACTCCCTCCTCATCATGGGAGGCAGCAACGGCGATGAAGATGTTGATGATGAACACGCCGGAGGGGGGTGGAGCCCTCCGGAGGCGATTCCGGCGGCGTTTCCCCCCTCCGATCTTCTCCGGCGGCAGCCTTCTGTCTCTCTGTTTCGTGGTTTCGTGTTTCTCCACCGCCTCCTGTCGCGAAACGCCAGGGGACCTTTTTTATAAGCGTTTTTAGGTCAAGACGAAGTCGGTGGATGAAAGATCGACGGCCACGGAGCTCCGAGGTGGAAACGAGATAGGCCCACGTGGCCATGTACTTTAGGCCGCGTGGGACCCTCCCATTTGCAGCCTGTTGGGCTTCTGGTCTTCAATTTAAGTCCATTGCGTTCGTCTCGAAAATTCTGAACCGTGCTCTTTGACCTTGCCCTTTTTGGAGTCCCGAAGCTCCCAGAAAGTCTGAAACACTAAAAAAGACGTTTTCTGGAAAAACAGGGTTAATTCCAAATAAATGGGAAAACTATGAAGTATTCCCCAAATCATTATAAAACATTGGTATAACCCTTATATGATGCAAATATGATTGGAATATAAGCAATTAAAGTGCAAAGTTCATGTATGCATTTTACATGCATCAGCACACAAATACTTTGACATCTCATAATTGTCAAGGAAGTTCCCAGAGTTCAAACTCAATAGTTGGAGCTTGCTTAAACTTTCTAAAGGAAAATTGTTTGGAAATTAAGAAAATTGTCATAAGCAACTCCCTATTTTAATCCCCAAGCAAATGGACTCCAAATGCCTTCAAATTTCTTGGAGTGCTGGCCAAGGGTGCAGGGAGGGTGCACAAAAATTGGCATAATTTTTAGAAGTGTTTAAATGCCTCAAATGATTCAAAACCTGTGCTGAAATAATGTCCCAGAACTGGACAGGGACCAATCTGTGATGGAGATAATTTGGCCAGGGGGCTTTTTGTAAGATTTCCATCCTCTTCCCCTGTAGCGACCGAGGCGCACTGGCGCCATCGCCGCGCCGCACCACCAGCTCGACGCCGCGCCGGGCCCTTCCCTCGCTGCCTCCACCTGCAAGGAGACAAGCCCCACGAGGCCCCGCTGCTTCCCCGTGCTCACTCGCCTGCTCCTCTGCTTCCCGTTCCCCTTCTCCTTTCCCCACGAGCGCACCTAGCCGCCGAGCTCGCCGAGCTCACCGCCGACGACTGAGCGCTCCCGGAGCAAATCGAAGAACATCCCCAGCTCCGCCGCGTCGCGAGCTCCTTCTCCGCCCGAAGAATCGACCGGGGAGGCCGTGAATCAACGCCGCCAACCTCAACTCCCTCGCGGCCGTCCCGAGCTCCGCCGGAAGGATTCGTCGCCGTCGCTGCACCTTCGTCGTCCCCGACCTCTCCACACGCTCGTGGTGAGCTTCTGGCCCTCGCTGGCCCCTTCCCCTCTTCTCTCCCGCCGTAGCCTCGCCGTGATGCTCGCCGTAGCCGCCGTCGCCGCAATCTTCCGTCGTCGTCGCGCGCTGCCCGGCCGTGCGACCGGCCTAGGCCGGGTGGAGGGCCGATGCTCTCTGGCCCATGGCCGGCCTGTCAGCCGGCCCAGGCTGGGTGGAGGGCCGGAGGCCTCTGTAACTCGGCCGGCCAGTGAACCGGCCCAGGCCGGGCTGGAGGCCGGCTCAACTGTTTTTTTTTCTGGAGATGCTTATTTTTCCAATTTCTCTTCCTTTGCGCTTGGTTCCTGTTACTCCCTCGCGCATTAGAGACATCGACTCCGATGATTCGATTACTCCATCCCTCTCTCTCGAATTCGAGTAATTAAAATATTATGGTTGTTAAAAATAAATTAATTAAAATAATAAATTCAAAAGAGGAATTTATAAAATTAATAACTCTTGATCGGGGCCTCCGAAAAATGTGTTCCTTATATCGAAATGCTCAGAAAAATGTGCACTGATCCTTTGCATCACTTGCATGCATGTCTACATGAACTTATAGCACAGGAAAACATTAAAACAAATGTAAAGCTATTTTTTTTCTCTCTTGTTAAACAGTTAATTATCGCACCCCATATAAAAGGGGTAGAACTTGCTATAATAATTTCAGTGCATTAAAAATGCCATGCCATCATGTGTTTGTGCATTGCAGTTGGTAAAGCATGTGTGGTGATTGATTGCTCTTCTGTGGTTATGTTTCGATAGATCAAGCCGCCGGGGTTACTCCACAATACCCCGAGGATCCGTACTACCAGCCGTATCAACAAGGCAAGCGTAATCCCCCCTCTGAGCATATCTTATCATATGTTTCCGCAAATATTTTCTCCACTATATTATTGCATGCGGTTCTAAATGTCAATTTTATTGGATTAGAGTATCCTATAGTTGCATTAAGTTTCCGATGCCAATACATGTTTCCCTCCTATTATCCATAGGTTTGTATTGTTGGCCTGAGATACTTAACTATGCTATGTTGATGCTTAGCCATGCTTAGTAAATGCTTAGCTGTACGATGGATGGTTCATGTTGGAAACATGTGATGAATTGTTCAGATGATGGTGGAGAATTGTGGTGACAGGTAATAAGATGCTAAAGGTGGGGATGAGAGGCCACTTTGGTTGTGGTGCTTTGTCTCGTTCTCGCCGCCTAGGTGCGAGTTCTTTACCTCCCGAACCAAGACTGAGTGTGCAACCATGCGTGAGGCCTATGCATTCGCAGTGCAGGAACCCTCATAGACTAAATAACTCGGGCGGGGCTAGCCAGGGTCCTCTAGTTCGGGCTTCCATTTGCGCGTGCGTGATGATGGTGGTATGAACTGGGATGAGGATGGTGGTGTTAGGAAAATGAGTGGCCGTGGGGCAGGGTGTGGTGATCTCGTGTCCTGCCACCACTGATGATCCTGGAAAGTCCTTAACGAGGGAGAAGTCGACACCGCTCCCACCCAGCCGGCTTTCCAAGGAAGAGAGCTAATGCGCAGGTAATGGGCCGGACGGTACGCGTGGCAAACATTGTACACCCCTGCAGGGTAAATCTTTTCGAAAAGCCGTGTCCACGGTTACGGACAACTTGGGAAAGGACAATAAGATCATAGAATAACTTGAACGGAATGATTAAAAACTGGGTACTAAAGGTACCACTCAAGTATGCAAGGTTGACTTCCTCGAGGGTGATTCGGGAGGTGCCTTTGATGAACAGGTACAGTGGTTGATGATGGTGGATGTTGAGTAATGTGATGAAAGAAAGAGTTACTTCTTACCCCTTTTGAAAATACTCTGAATAGTCGATACCATTGAGTTATGTTTTCATAAATAAAATCAGCTTTATGCAAAACAGCCATAAAATTTGAAAGCCTCATCGAGCTAAAGCTCTACATATAATCTTGCGAGTTCGTCGAACTCAACGTCGTTTGTTTTGTTTCAGAGGAGGACTTCACCGACCTCGAAGGTGGGTTCTTTGTGGACGTCGACGAGTAGTCTGGGGTTCCCAGGTGGCAGCTTGGGACATCCCAGAACAGCTGGCGCTGGATGTTTATCTGTAGGCCTCTTAGGCCATAATTTGGATCTTGTTGTTAGAACAACTTAATTCGCTTCCGCATGTTGTAATGTTGGGTCTGTGACCTCTGGTTGTCATTTGCTATCTTTCTCTATTATAAGAGTTGAACTATATGCTTTGTGTCGTAGAGTCTGTGATGTGCCAGTTGTTCCACAAGTCTTGATCTCTCTATTATGCATTGAGGGTTGTGCCTGTGTTAAGGCATCAATCGGGGTGTTGTGTTGCCGATGATCCATACCGAGCAACACCTGCCAAAGGTTTTGGCCGGAGATTGGTAAACCCGTAACCTCCGGTTGTATCGCTTAACCGGTGACACATAGCATCACTGTATAGCAGTCGGGTCAGGGCGCCACAGAAGTACTCCCAAAATTCCGAAGCATTTGGGCATGCGAGCAGCATGTGTGCCGTGTCTTCATCCAGAGGGCAAGCCGGGCAGCGTGCGGACGTTGCCAGGTTGTGCCGGAAGCGGCGGTCGTTGGTGTAGAGGCGGTTGCGAGAGGCCAGCCAAACGAAGATCTTGCAACGAAGCGGGGCCGCGTTGCGCCAAACCTTGTCCGCGAAATCCACAGTCGGTAGGTGCCTGAAAGCATTAGCATAGAGACTTTTGTTTGATAAGCATTTGTTAGTGTAACGGCAAAGGCGATTATCAGGGCCGTCGTCATTAGGTCCAAGGCCAGGGAGGATGGAGGTAAGATGAAGGAGCTCCGAGGCAGCGGAGGTGGAGAGACGAGGGACGAAGGTAGAGGATAGGCCAAGACGGCGGGCAAGGGCTACAGAAATATTTGGTCTAGTGGAGTGCGAGAAAAGGGAAGGAAACCGGTCGCACAGGGGGGTGTTGTCAAGCCAGGCGTCTAGCCAGAAGGCAGTGGCTTCTCCGTTGTGGATGTGAATGCGAGAGTGTTTCCGAAAGGAAGGGAGTCCAGCCACGATGCATTTCCAAATTGGGGTGTCGAGGTGACGGGCATCTCCGAGGTCCTTAGAGGCACTCCACCCATAGAACCTACGGAACCATCGAACCCAAGGTTCATCGGAGATGGAGTGGATTTTAACGAGAAATTTGGACAAAAGGGCAGAATTTTGTGAAGGGATGGAAAGAATACCAAGACCACCTAAGGACTTGGGCTGGCAAACATCTGACCAAGCAACTTTGCACTGGCCACCGGAGCAGGATTCCTCGCCAGTCCAAAAGAAGGCGCGCCTTCGTCTGTCGATAGCCTCAATGACACGAGCGGGAAGGGTACCCGCACTCATTGTCGAGGATATAGGATACAGATATCCTGACGTATGATAAATGCGGCCCAACATGGAGAAGGCCCAACAAGGCGACTTAGTGTTATGAGTCGCACAAGGACTCCATGAACCGACTTGTAATAAAAACCCTAGTTTGTATCCTACTAGGACACTACATGTAAGCCGGCCCCTTCCACCTATATAAGGAGGGGCAAGGCACACCAAAAGGATCCAAATCTCAATAGACTAGAGACAACAAAATAGAGAGAGAGCCGCCACATTGGCGACTCGCTCATCGGCATACGGAATAAGATCTAACCACCAACAGCATGTAGGGCTTTTACCGGACGATGTTTCCCGGGGCCTGAAGCTGTATAAATCGCTCTCCTGTGTGCAATCTCGCTCCCGGAAGATCCCACGCCGCCTAAATCCCACACCTACGAAGTCATCCGGAGATGACATGTGCCGTGACAAACCCACGACAGTTGGCGCCCACCGTGGGGCGAGCGGCGCTTGGAATCATTGTCCGGGCGGGATCCCTTCATCAACAATCTCGGCGACTTCATGGCCACGCCAGTTTAATCAATTCGGCGACATCGAGAATATTGGCGACTCGCCGTGCAAGCGTCCAGGGCTCGACATCAACATCGTCCGTGGGCTGCTGATCAAATCCGTCAGATTGGAGCGCGGGTTGGACATCACCATCACTCGTGCGTGGCACGCGTTCGTTGTGTCAGCCGGATCGAGCAATTCAAATCGCAACAAAGCAAGTTCCATCGTATGCTGGATTGATCGATCCTGTGATTCAGTTCCGTGCAGAGTACGAGTGCAATTCAGGTTCCAGCCTGGCCTGCGGCAGAAAAATCGAAGGCAAAGATCCAATCGCGTATGGAACAAGCCCTGAAGAGAAAAGGAAAAAATCTGACGAGCTATTGAAAGAGAGTCGTGTACGACTCAAAAAATACTACTTTTAGCTAAAGCTCTGCTGATGTACGTAAAGGAGAAGGACATGGTGCAAGCCAAGCGTCACTAGAAGTCACGTGGAGCAGTCCACATGTGGTGCGGCTTCCAAAGCTGGGTTTACAACAAGACCTCGCAAGGATCGATGACCCAGCTATGGCCGGCTCGAGACGACCTTCAGCGACCTGGCCGCGGGCCGGCTTCACCAACAACGCCGACTCCACCGACTATTTCCAACCTTAACCTCACGCGACTTAAACAGTTCGACGACCCAGACGCAGACGGACGTGCGACTCAATACGGCTCCAGATCTGTCAATTTCAACGATGGTCCTCGTTCTACTCCACATCATCAAACGTCGGAAGCATTAAAATAAGCCAGCAGCCAGTTCGCAGAACTATCGCCATCATCACCGGCTTGCCACATCAGTCATATTGACCCTCATCTTCATTACAAGAATAAAGTTGCAGCTTGTTACAATTGCTGCGACGGATTCTTCCAACACATCAAATGCCAGCTGACCCAAAGAAAGGGAACATAAGCAGAGAAAAGGGGAAAGGCAAAGTACGGAAGATGTAATTAGCTCAATTATCTCGTGCGACTCAAAAGAATAGCACGCGACCTCATCAACATGCGACTTAATGGATCAGCACATGACTTCAAAAGCACGAGACTTTGATGACCAGTGCTACTACCATTGACTTCAGCGATTGTTGCTGCGCGGCATATCACAGCGGCTCAATGGCTTGATTAGCTGGACACGGACATCTACGGTCGCAGATCATTCCTCATCATCAACATCAGGAGAATAAAAACAAGCTAAGTTGCTACCATACTCATATTTTACAGCATTTTGCTTTATCAATTAAATTTGAGTTTCACCTTCGAGTTTATCTCGGGGGCTACATTTTCTAGGTTATTATGCCTTTTGTTAAATGTCTTTGCGACTCGTTTTATATCATGTCGTAGACTTTAAATTCATATTAGCTTTTTTTTAATTACATCTACTTCTCAATACATTCGTCAAATTAGAGTTCTTTATAACTCGCATTGCAAAGTCTAGCTATTTACAGCTTGCATTGAATATCAAGATCACCACTACATGTTCAAGCATTGATATTTGGCGATTCATTTGTCATTCTATGACTTATCATTATATCAATTTATGACTGATCGTTATATAATTTCATGATTTATCATCATATCATTTTATTAATTATCATCGACTTATTGTCATATCATTTTATGAGTCACATAGCGATTTACCCCCATATCATTTTATGAGTCGCAAACAGCTCATCATTACATCAGTTTATGAGTCATTAATGAATCATTATCTTATCAAATATTTGAGTTAAAACAGGTGACTCGCTGTACCACATCTACAGCTAATCAGAGCTGGTTATCATCAAAGCTAATTAGAGCTCGTCACGGCTATTGCAGCCGCTAAAAAGCAATAATCCTGGTTATTCTCGCCTTAAGTCAGAAGTATCTTTGCACTATGCGGCCAAAGTACTGGGGCGCGGCGTCATTCATGAGACTGATGCCTATCATGGCTGCCTATCATAGCCGTTCTCAACGACCCTGAACACGCGTTTTTACCTGGGAAATACTGAGCCGCGCGAAGACCTACTTAACAGTAATAGAGATAATTCAGAAGGACTAAAGTACCCGCGTGTGGCGTCAATCGAGTCTGAATGCCTATCATGGCCGTTCTCGACCCTGAACACACATTAGATTTGGGAAATACTAAGTCAAGTACCATATGCTATCATGCATCGTACCATATGCTATCATGCATCTTACCAGTTGCTATCATGCAACTATTTGCTATCATGCAAAATACAACTTGCTATCATGCAAAATACAATTCGCTATCAGGCAAAGTACATTATGCTATCATGCAGATTATAGTATGCAATCATGCAGGTCAGAATTTAATATCATGCAGGATACCGTATGCTTTCATGCGGAGTGCTAACATTTTATCATAATTATTACCAGCCGGCAAGGCTAACATATTATCATCAAGTTATTATCATTGCTTCCTCGAGGGCTTTGCCTTTTGAATTTCAGGAGCTTATAACTCAGCCATATGGATTTGAACTAGCATGACCAGATTTTTTGATCATTCCTGATATCGGCTGTTGAAGTCGCTATTATTTTCTTATCTACAGCCACATCAAGTGGAATTTTTAAGGACTATTCCTTAATTTATATCGAGAGTTTTGATTGAGATTATCATTTTTCATAGCAGCTCAACTAATATTTCACAGTTTGGAGTTTATACGCGGTTTTGCCCTACTCCAAATATTATTGTTTACTTGTGGCAACAGTATTTGCTCGATATGTTGCAGGATTAAATTGCAAAAGGAGAAATATATGACATCAAGCAGGATGACAAAAGCATGCCTACTTAATGCCCGGGGGCTAGGACAAACAAGTTTTTGCTTAGCTGGAAAGAGTTTGATTCTCAAGCCGCATGAAGAAGCATACAACTTGAGCCTCGGGGGCTACATCCAGTAATGACCATGGATTTTTCATCAGAGGCTATGTTGGCGTATACTACAATTTCAATTTCTAATGATGGGAATATTCTAGAGGCCAAGCCCTAGGGCCCGGCAACTGCACTACCGCTGGTTTATCGCGGCATAAATCTGGCTCCAATGAAGATCAATAATGTTCAACCATCAACAGAGACACTACATGCATGGATATTGTAGCAAGAAGGCCAGTCCATGGAGATAGCGCTGGCCATTACGTGAATCCCCACATGGAACTCATTGATTCACGGTTCAAAAAGAAAAGGAGAATGTCGAGACTAGCTATTCAAGGCTCTACTGGTACATGCAAACTTTGGCATATGCTCAATGCAAGGCAGAAAGTGCAGCTTCAACAAAACATTGACTCATTCGACATCCCAGCATACTCCCTGGATGACAGCACGTATAGAGCGGCCATGCACTTGCATTCAGCTCGGTATCACAAAGCAATGACCATCAACAAATCGGCCATCTTTACGACGATTGGCCGTCCTCAACATTCTACTCGGCGGCTTATCTCAGTTTTCCGTCCGCAATACGGAGGATTCTACATCAACAACATCGCCACTGACTTGCCAGGACTTGAATAGAGGATGTGTCCATTCAACGAGGTCTCATACAACCTTACTACTCCAAGGGAATCAGCTAACAAAGGCCACTCGCGCATGTATACGTGCATGGATTTCATGGCAAAGGTGCTAATCCATGCATGTAGTATTCAGCTACACGTGAAGCTCTCATGGATTCACGTATCCAAGAGAAAAAAGAAAAGAAGGGAAAGTCAATCAAGAATAGCTAAGCCAGCTACCAGCTCGTGTGTATATTCGCATATTACTTGGAAGATGATGGCAGTCTTAGCGAGTTGTCGACTTCTGATCATGAAGGCCGCGACTTATATTTGCTCGCTCCAAGATCCCACGTCGCCTGAATCCCACACCTACGAAGTCATTCGGAGATGACATGTGCCGTGACAAACCCACGACACTCATGGCGTGGGAGATCATGGCAGTGAGCACAGAGTTTACAAGGATAAGACGGCTGCCGATAGGCATGGATCGGCCTCTCCAACCAGAAAGATAGCGATCACATTTGGAGATGATAGGCCCAAAGTCAGCGAGGCGAAGTTTGAGGGGCGAGAGAGGTAGTCCAAGGTAGGTTTGAGGGAAGGAGGACACCGCACATCCGAAGGAGTTAGCCATAGAGAGAGCGAGATTAGCATCAGTTTTTATTGGAACGAAGGTGCTTTTGTGGAAGTTAATGTCGAGACCAGTGGCGGCTGAAAAGCGGTTAAGAATATTCTTGAGGTTGACAACATGTTCAGGGATGGCGCGGATGATGATAAGAGTATCATCGGCGTATTGAAGGGTGGGACACAAAAGGTCGTCAACAAGGGGGTGGAGGAGCAGCCCATCGCAAGAGGCCTGGAGAAGCATTTGGCGGAGGCCCCTTCGGCACTGAATCCAGCGGCCGGGAATGCCATTAAGGAGCACAGCAGTTTGGCTAGAGGTGTTGAGAGTACGGATCCAGGCACGCCAAAGGGGGGGGGGGGGGGGGGAGACCTTTGGCAGCGAGAATAAGGTCGAGGGCATCCCAGCTGATAGAGTCGAAGGTCTTATGGAAGTCTAGCTTGAAGACAATGGCGGACGCGCCTCTCCTGTGGCAAGACTGGACAATGTCGGCAGCGTAGACAAAGTTCTCGGCGATGGAGCGACCAGAGATGAAGCCCGTCTGGTCCGGGTGAACGAGAGAGTGCATCAAGGGGCGGAGGCGAGTGGTTAAACACTTTGTGAGGAACTTGAGACAGGTGTTTTGAAGGGAGATAGGCCGGAAGTTTTCAGGTCGGTTAGCTCCGGTTTTCTTAGGGAGTAGAACGATGAAGGACTTGTTATTTCGAAATCCTAATGTGGCAGGCACATTATTATTTATTTTTATTAAAAGCCCATGATTCTGAACTTGATTAGGTACATTCCCGCTGCAAAAAAGGTGCATTCCACTAGAAGAACTAACATGCTCAATTGCCCAGTATTCGTACGCCTCCTTCTCTAGCAAGCAGCCGCGATGTCACTCACTAGCCTGATTTCGCACTTGTTTCAGTAAAATCTTGCAAGGGAAGGCGTCAACGCGATACTAGTTGAAACCGTCATGTATAAAAAGCTCACACCAAAGCACTCAGACAATCCAACAAGTCTCTAAAGTCTCCAAAAATCCAAGGAAGCGAGGCGATCGATGGAGTTTGAATCCAACCCAAGGAAGCGCGGCAAGGCCATGGGAGCATCATCGGCCGAGGAGGAGGACCGACTGAGCGGCCTCCCCGAAGACGTCCTCCACTCCATCCTCGGCGTGCTCCCGCTGAAGCACGCCGTCCGCACCAGCGCCATCTCCACCAAGTGGGCGCACAGGTGGCTCCACGCGCTCGCCGCCTCCGCTGTCCACGACTTCATCGACCTCCGCGGCTAGTCGGCGGCGCAGATCGCCGCCACGGTCGACAGCGTCCTCGCGATCCACGGCGCGGCGCCCATCGACGTGTTCCGCGTGGCGCTGTCTCCGCTCGACGCGGACGTCGTCGTCCGGTGGGTCGCGGCCGCCATGGGCAGAGGCGCCAGGGAGGTCCGGGTGGACCTGGCGCCGCTGGGCGTCCTGGACAACGCCACGACCCTGCTGCAGCTTCCCGGGGACCTTTTCCGGGTCGAAAACTCGCTGTCGGTGCTCAGCCTGGGCCTGTGCAGCCTCCGCGACGTGCCGCCCAGAGCGCCGGGGCTCGCCGGCCTGACATCGCTCGCCCTCGACCGCGTCGACGTCACCGACGACGCTGTCCGGGACGTGGTCTCGCAGTGCCGGCTGCTCGAATCCCTGAGCCTGACGAGCTGCCACCTCCTCGTGTCGGTGAGGGTCTCCGGTGAGAGGCTGCGGGTCCTTGAGATCGTGGGCTGCCTGGCCATGCGCAACCTGCGGGTGGCCGCGCCCGCGCTCCAGTCCTTCGCCTTCCACGGCGACATCCTCTACTACAGATACGACGACAACGAGGCCGATTCGGCCATGCCTGTCGAGTTCTTCGGCAAAGGCGACTCAATGACGACGAGTACGCCGCAGCTGCGGGACGCATACCTGTCCCACCTCGGCTTCGGCGGATACGACGAGCTCATTCACGAGTTCGCCTACTCGTGCTTCTTAGAGAACCTCGCACATGCCAGGATTTTGACACTCTCCTCCGTGGGCTTGCTGGTAGGATCATAATCTTGTTCTTGCCTACGACTATGAACGTCGTTTTTTTGCATGATCTTTGTTGGAAATAGGCTTGTGTGTCCAGTCGACGTTCCTTTCAGTGTGAGGAGTCGACGAGTGTATCGAGTGCCGACTTCGGGGTCTGTCCCAAGTCGAGGATGTGTTCGACTCCAGGGCCTGTCCTGACTCGAACTAGTTACCAGGCTCCTCTGATACAGTGACTCGTTTGTCCTGTAGTCAGTGTCCTGAAGTGATGCTTCTGCATCAAGTACAGAGTAGGACGTGCTAGACGCCACCTACAGTAGTTTCTAGTCATGACATCGCCAACAGTGGCATGTCAGATAGAGGTATGACCGGTCACGTCGTCTGTGATGTGACTGGATAGTTGACTTAGGCAGCCAGGCTGCAGCCCCTATTTAGATGGATGAATACAAAGCGAAAATTGAGGCAAACCATTTCTTTGGCACACACTCCCCTCTCTCTCTCTCTCTCACGAGCAAAATATCTCACGGGCAACAGTTGGTATCAGAGCCTGAGTTCTTGAGAGATCTCACCGGAGATGGGCGACGGAAAGGCGCTCTTACCGGCGGAAGTGAAGGAGGCCGCGAGCACGCTGGCAGTCCAGCGTGTTGTGCGGGAGGCCGGTAGTTCGTGGCCGCTGCTCACGCGGTCAAACTACGCGGACTGGGCGCTGCTCATGCAAGTGAAGCTTGAGGCACGCCGTGTTTGGTCCGCCGTGCACGATGGCACGGAGGAGCGCGAGACGGACCGGGCAGCACTCGAGTACGTGCTGCTCGCCGTTCCGCCGGAGATGATCTCCACACTGGCGTCGAAGAAGACGGCCAAGGAGGCGTGGGAGGCGATCAAGACGATGCGGGTCGGAGATACCCGTGTCCGGGAGGCGAAGGCGACTACGCTCAAGAAGCAGTACGAGGCCATCAAGTTCGCCGACGGCGAGAACATCGACGACTTCGCCATGCGGATGTCGTCACTCGTGTCGCAGCTTGGGGTGCTCGGCGTCACCATCACCGAGCCAGACACAATCCGTAAGTTTCTCTCGGTCGTTCCCACGAGGTTCTCGCAGATGGCATGCTCAATCGAGACCCTGCTCGACCTCGACAAGCTCCCCATGGAGGAGCTCATCGGCCGCCTAAAAACGGCTGAGGAGCGACATGAGGCGGAGAAGCCGGAGGCCAAGCAGGCTGGGAAACTACTCCTCGCGGAGAGGAGTGGTTCTCTCGGATGCGCCTGCAAGATGGAGGTGGATCCTCCAGCCATACCGGACGCGGCGGCGGCAAGCCGCGCGGTCGCGGTAGAGGCAACTCAGCTCGTGGAGCTGGGAACCCTGGCACGTCGAAAGACACGTGCAGGTACTGCGGAGTCGCCGGCCATTGGGCGCGGGACTGCCGCAAGAAGAAGCGCGAGGAAGCACACCTCGTGCGCGCAGAGGGTGCGGAAGCACACCTCGTCCGTGGCGGAGACGATGAAGATGACAGTGCACTCCTCATGATGGAGACCTGCACCATCGCGACTGCCCCACAGCTCCCTGCTTCGACTCGCCAGGCGGAGTCGAGCACCTCGGAGGCGGCACCCTTGTCTCGACCGGTGGCAGAGTCAGTGACTCGACCGGTGGCAGAGTCGGAGGGTTCGTCGACTCCTCCGAAGGAACTCACGCCGATCCAGTGGATCGCGGAGTGGGACATGTTGACTCGGGAGGAGTCGACAGCATCGTCGAGTCAGGAGGACTCAGCAGGATCGTCGAGTGGCAAGCACTCGACTGCCCCATCTCAGGAGGAGCTGGGCTCGGCGACTCGAGAGGAGTCGGCCGTCTCGGGTCGCAAGGATCCGGGAGTGTCGAGTCAGGAGGACTCGACAGCCTCATCGGGTGGAGAGCACCCGATAAACTCGTCGAGTGGAGAGCACTCGACTGCGTTGGCTCAGGAGGAGCTGACCATGGCAACTCGGGAGGAGTTGGCCACCCGGCTCCAGCAGCCGGGAGTGTCGGGTCGCAAGGACTCGACAACCTCGTCGGGTGGAGAGCACCCGACATCCTCGTCGAGTGGAGAGCACTCGACTGCGCCAGCTCGCAAGGAGCTGGCTGACCCGACTCGCAAGGAGCCGGTCCTCCTCATGATAGAGGAGAAGGCACAGGTGAACCTGGCGCAAGAGGGGGACGCCAAGAAGGGCGTCTGGTACCTCGACTCGGGCGCCACCAATCACATGACTGGTGACCGCGCCGCGTTCGCGGAACTCGACACAAGCATCATTGGAACTGTTAAGTTCGGTGATGGCTCGCGAGTCGAAATCTGCGGGCAAGGGACGGTGCTCTTCGTCTGCAAGTCAGGCGAGCATCGGGCCGTCACCGGGGTGTACTACATACCCCGGCTGAACACGCAGATCATCAGCCTGGGCCAGTTCGACGAGAACGGCTGCCAGGTGTTGATCGAGGATGGGATCCTTCGAGTGCGTGATAGGGAGCGGCAGCTCCTGATCAAGGTCAGGCGAGAGCCGAACCGGATGTACAAGCTGCACGCACGAGTCGCGCAGCCAGTGTGCCTAGTCGTGGGCACTGGCGACGACCCGGCGTGGACTTGGCATGCGCGGTTCGGGCACCTCAACTTCGACAGCTTGCGCCGACTGGCGAAGGGCGAGATGGTGCGTGGCCTCCCTCTGGTGGAGCACGTGAACCAGCTCTGCGACGCCTGCCTAGCAGGGAAGCAGAGGCGAGCCCCATTCGCAAAGCAAGCGAAGTTCCGGGCGAAGGAGCGACTCGAGTTGGTCCATGGCGACCTCTGCGGGCCGATCACCCCGGCCACACCGAGTGGGAAGAGGTACTTCCTCCTGCTGGTGGACGACCTGTCGCGGTACATGTGGCTCGCCCTTCTCTCGACGAAGGACGAGGCCGCAGCCGCAATCATTCGACTCCAGGCGGGAGCCGAAGCTGAAACAGGCTGCAAGCTGCGCACGCTGCGTACGGATCGCGGAGGCGAGTTCACCTCCGGGTCCTTCACAGCATACTGCGCTGAGCTCGGGATGGAGCGTCACCTGACGGCTCCGTACTCCCCGCAGCAGAATGGCGTCGTGGAGCGACGCAACCAGACGATTGTGGGCATGGCCCGCAGTCTGCTGAAGGCCAAGAAGGTACCCGGAGAATTCTGGGGTGAGGCAGTGACGACGGCCGTGTTCATCTTGAACAGGTCGCCAACCAAGAGCGTGGACGGCATGACGCCGTTCGAGTCCTGGCATGGCCGCAAGCCGAATGTGAGCTTCATGCGCACGTTCGGGTGCGTGGTGCATGTCAGAGACACGCGCCCCGGGCTGAAGAAGCTCGACGACCGGAGCAGGCCGATGATCTTCGTCGGGTACCAACCTGGGACGAAGGGTTATCGGGCCTATGACCCGGTGACTAACCGCGTGACCATCACGCGAGATGCCGTGTTCGACGAGAACGCGAGCTGGGACTGGAGTTCGCCGGACACTCCGGTGAACACCTTCGGAGTCGACACTTCGCGGTCGAGCACATGGTGTTCGAGCCGCAACCAACTTCGAGTGACGGGAGTGCGGGTCCAGCACCCGACTCGCCGACTCCAGACTCGCCAACTCCAGGAGTGGGGAGTGCATCCCCAGCTGGTTCTCCAACAACACCGGAGCACCCGACAGCCGAGTTTCGACTCCGGCTGTCTCAGGCGTCGAGTTCGTCACGCCACCCTCGAGGTACTCAGGTATGCTCGATGGAGAAGACGACATGAGCTTCGATCACCGGTTCCGCACTCTGCAGAACGTGCTCGAAGTGGGTTCGGCCCTTGAGCCGGACGAGGAGCTCCACTATCTCGCCTCCGAAGAGCCAGGCTCGTTCGATGAGGCGAAGGTGCATGCCAGCTGGAGGCAGGCGATGCAAGAGGAGCTGGAGGCCATCGAGTCCAATTCGACTTGGAGGCTGGCCACCTTACCACCAGGTCACCACGCGATCGGCCTGAAGTGGGTGTACAAGGTGAAGAAGGATGCGCATGGCGCAGTCCTTAAGCACAAGGCTCGCCTGGTGGCGAAGGGCTACGTGCAGCGGCACGGGGTCGACTACGACGAGGTTTTCGCACCCGTGGCCCGTCTCGAGTCCGTCAGGCTACTGCTAGCCGTGGCGGCGAGTGCGGGGTGGGACGTCCACCACATGGACGTCAAGTCAGCCTTCCTCAACGGCGAGTTGGAGGAAGAGGTGTATGTGCAGCAGCCAACCGGCTTCGCTGCAAAGGGGAAGGAGCACCTGGTGCTTCGACTCAGCAAGGCGCTCTACGGCCTCAAGCAGGCGCCAAGGGCATGGAACACCAAGCTCGATGCATGCCTCGTCACGCTCGGCTTCGCAAGGTGCGAGTCGGAGCATGGCATGTACGCGCGAGGAGCGACTCCGAGCCGGCTCTTAGTCGGTGTCTACGTCGACGACTTGGTGATCACAGGCTCGGATTCCAGCGACATCGACAGATTCAAGCTGGAGATGCGGAGCCTATTCCAGATGTCCGATCTCGGGTTGCTAAGCTACTACCTTGGCATCGAGGTTCGACAAGGACCCAGCGGGATCGATATCTCGCAGGGTGCCTATGCCCAGAAGCTGCTCGAGAAGGCGGGGATGGGCGGGTGCAACCCCGTCCACGCACCCATGGAGCCACGCTTCAAGCTGTCCAAGTGCAGCACGGCACCCGCGACAGATGCGACCAAGTATCGGAGCATCGTCGGGAGCCTCAGGTACTTGGTGCACACGAGGCCGGACCTGACCTTCGCAGTCGGGTTCGTATCGAGGTTCATGGAGGCTCCAACTCTGGAGCACCTCGCGGCTGTGAAGCACATCCTACGCTACATCGCCGGGTCTCAGCGACTCGGGTGTAGGTATGGGAGGAGTGAAGGTGCACCGCGCCTGGTCGGCTACAGCGACAGCGACCTGGCGGGCGACGTCGACTCGCGCAAGAGTACGTCGGGCACCCTGTACTTCCTCGGGTGCAGCCCAGTGACCTGGCAGTCACTCAAGCAGAAGGTCGTGGCTCTGTCGAGCTGCGAGTCGGAGTATGTGGCGGCTGCCACAGCTGCTTGCCAGGGGATCTGGCTGGCTCGGTTGCTGTCCGAGTTCAGCAACGGCGAAGCTGAGCACGTGGTTCTCAAGGTCGACAACAAGTCGGCTATCGCGCTCGCCAAGAATCCCGTCTTCCACGAGCGATCAAAGCACATCGACTTGAAGTACCACTTCATTCGAGACTGCGTGGAGGCGAAGAAAGTCGAGCTGGAGTTCGTGCCCACCGAACACCAACTCGCAGACATGCTGACCAAGCCACTTGGTCGAGTCCGCCTGGCGGAGCTGCGGACAAGGATAGGCATGGTGGAGGTGTCTCCGGAACTCAAGCCTAGGGAGTGATTGTTGGAAGTCGACGTTCCTTTGAGTGTGAGGAGCAAGGTTTCGGATACCGGTTCAAAAAAATTCCGGAGGGGGCCGGTATTTCCGGTAACCGGGGTTACCGGAAAATACCGGCCGGTAACCGGCCCAATATTTCGGCAAGAATTTAGGATTTAAACTTAAACATCGAATTTTTTTGAAATTTAAATTTTTCGAGCACAAATTTATTTCAAATTTGACTAATCCGAGATTTTTCATCCGAGATATGCAAATTCCGGGGGGGTCCGAGAAATCCGGTTACCGGCCGGTTACCACGGAATTCCGGCCGGTAACCGAAACCTTGGTGAGGAGTCGACAAGTGTATCGAGTGCCGACTTCGGGTCTGTCCCAAGTCGAGGATGTGTTCGACTCCAGGGCCTGTCCTGAGTCAAACTAGTTACCAGGCTCCTCTGATACAGTGACTCGTTTGTCCTGTAGTCAGTGTCCTGAAGTGATGCTTCTGCATCAAGTACAGAGTAGGACGTGCTAGACGCCACCTACAGTAGTTTCTAGTCATGACATCGCCAACAGTGGCATGTCAGATAGAGGTATGACTGGTCACGTCGTCTGCGATGTGACTGGATAGTTGACTTAGGCAGCCAGGCTGCAGCCCCTATTTAGAGGGATGAATACAAAGCGAAAATTGAGGCAAACCATTTCTTTAGCACACACTCCCCTCTCTCTCTCACGAGCAAAAAATCTCACGGGCAACAATCTTACCTAGCTTTTAGCATCCTAAATTTCCTGGATTGACTATTTGTATTTATTGGTTACCCTACCCCGCCGTCAGCACATCCAAGAAGAGTATAACATTTACGAGCTCATGATGGACACCCCGAACCTAGAAGAACTGCAGCTGCTTATGGACTCCATGGGTGACGACGATGTCACTCATTTCGCCGGCTTCTTCGCGCTCACCCAGCCGCCCCTCCTCGACCGACTCTTCATCCGGGTAAACATTCTCTAGTTCTCTCTACCAATGCAATGCAATGCCATTGTTGTGGCCTCACCAGCGAATTACCGGATCTAAAACTTGTAGCTCCCACCCACTCGCGACGACAGCGACGGCGCCACTGAAGACGTCGACCACGGCGCCGTGGCGACCAAGGACGGGGATATCGTTCTCTACTTCGAGATCGCTCTCGACCACCTGACGTTCATCAAAGTGGTGAACTTCCATGGGACGACGCGCGAGTTGAGGCTGCTCAGGTTCCTCCTACGCAGGGCTCCTGTCCTCGAGCAGTTGGTGCTCGTCATCCCAGAAGAAGAGGAAACTCCGGGAGACCATGACCAGCAACAGAGTGTTAGCCTGCTCCTTAAGATCGTCCAAGAAAACGTGTCAGAGGTTCGAAAGGCGTGGCTGTGGCAGGACCCCCATGTCACTGTGTGCCGGCCGAGGGAGGACGACAGCCGACGCCCTGCGCATACCAAGTACCACCACGATGAGCAGGCACGCTTCAGCTAGAACGTTAAATCCACTTTGTCTCCCAAGCTCGTTACAACAACAAAAGAGAATACGCCAATAATTTCTATGTTGGAATATTAAGCAATTTTTGTATGAAATTAATTACTGAAATCAACATCATAGACGAACTAACAAATCTAAATACATAAGATAAACTAGACATATTCTAGCGGATCCACATATGGGTGAAATTAATAATAGTGCAAGTGCAAGCAGAGAGAAGTAGAACATACGTGTCGACCGATAAGGTCCACACCAGAGCGATGTTGTCGTCGGCCATGACGCGAACGGTCGGCGCAGGTGTAGTCGAACGGAAGAGAGCAGTCGCGCCGAGACGATCCCAAAAAACAGGTGGTGTCGAGGTCTTGTAGCTGGTAAGAGGCACATAGATGTCATGTGAGTACGAAATGGAGAAGCGGCGTCGCCGAGGAAATTAAGCTTACTTCGACATTGAAGTCTCGTCGCCCGTCGACGTGAGTGTGTGCAGAGCAATCGGTTCTCCCAAATGACTACGACGTCGCCCTACAACTGCAAGTCCAACCAGGTTTTCCGTTTGTTCTTTCACCAACGTTGGATGTTATTTTGATCTTAAAGTTTTATATTTTAATGCGTACCAAGCCTGCTTGGACTGCACTAAATTGTTATAATTTTGTGCGGACCCCCTCAAATAATTTCAGTCTGGTGTTGTAGAACAAACAGGGAGCGGTGCCCCAAATAGCGTCCCAAAGTGTTTGGACAATTTGTTTCTACTCTCTACATAGCCATCCGAAGGGGTTGCCGACAACACGGCAAATATTGAACCCCGTTCGCCCTCCTTAGGCCCGACAAGCTGAACGACGACTCGATGCCGGCCGACGTCAACGCGTGCTTCCTCATGCGGTCGGCACATCCAGTGCAACACCCCATAGGCGAGTTCGTGCACGCTGAGAACTTGCATGTGGCATGATGATTAGGTGGGTGGTTGTACCCCAGCCCACCAGAGTTCAAACCACATGTTTGAAGCTGATGTTTCTCATTTAAGGCGGAATATTCTTCAGTGGGAGACGACATTCCCGTCGACAGCGAGGCGTCCGTGGTGACTTCGTCAATCTTAAGACTCGACCCGCCGACTCAGTCTCTCGGAGGTGCTCATAAGGGTAGGGTGTGCGTACGTGTGTTCATAGGGGTAAGTGTGTGCGCGTGTATATGAGCGTCTGCGTTATACTGTGTTTCACAAAAAAAAAAAGAGTTCATGTGCACGCTTGTGCTACTCTTATGAAGTGTACCTGTTTAATCAGACATATTGTAGGTGGGCACTCGTCTATCTTTTTTTACATGACCATATTGTTTCCATCTTTGGCTCTTTGCCACTCAGTTCGAAAATCCAATGAGCAGGTAGCCACTGCCAAAATCTGTTCATACGGCCCAGCACGACAAAGCAGAAAAATGAGCCCATGTACACGAAAAAAACACGCATGCCACCATGTGCGCGTGCACAGCACCTCGAAAGTTTAGTCCCACCTCGCCAAATGAACAACAATCGCACCAGATTAAATAGCCGTCTCAACTCTCCAGGCAGCGTCCTCTCGGAGCTCATTCGCGAGAGCTTGTAACCCGAGCGGGGGTGTTGGGTGGTAACGAAAGAGTGGACTTTTTAAATAAAAGTAGCGTCGTCTTTATCAATGGAGATCCGACGTTAATGGTGGTTTTGGAAGATTAAGTTTGTCAGGTATGGTTCTTCAGATCTTGCTTCGACAGATCAATTTTGAATTGTTTCTCATGGTTGCTGCGAGGAGGATTGTCCTTGCAATATCTGTCCCGGCTACTACGTCCTCGGCAATGGTGATTCGTTCTCTCGGCTCCTAACGACGTCGACAAAGTTGTTCGTTGTTTGTCCCTGAAATATCAGTGTTGATGCTCTTGCCGATGTTGCTTGATTAATTTAATGGTTGTGTGCGTGCACAAAGTCTTGGCATTACGGCTCAAAATTAAAAGTATGTGAGAACCTTCGTTGGTATTCACAGGTCTGTGGTTTGGTATATTCTTCGTTGTTCTACGGCTGCATTCTGAAAAATACAAGATTGTGTCACGGAAGAACAAAGGGATTGAATATCTCAAAGATTTGCTTGTCTCTTTTAGTATTGTTTTTGTAATCGATGTAATCATGTACTATTTGCTGGTTTAATATATATGGTATTTGCTTTTAAAAAAACCCGAGCGGGGGTGTTGAGCTTTGGCGCTGTTGGCCTGGTCCGTGTATGCGTTCCACGTTGAGTAGTGAACCGCTTCCAACGGTGGAAGGATAACGGGCTGCTGCACTCCTGGGCCGCTTGGGTCTCACAGCCCAGTCCAACGGACCATCACTTTTTTATTTCGAAATTTTAATGTGATAGGTAGAAAGCTACTAGCGATTCTAAAAACAAAATGTGCATTAAAATTTTATTTTTTATCTGTTTTAATTAGAACACCTTTACGTAATACAATTATGAACTTGATTTATGTTCTTTCCGGATTAAAAAAGGTACATCAGAATTTCCTTTATTTTTATCAACGACTTAGGTAGTGATAGGGTTTCGTTCATGAATTTATTGTTCGTGGAGATACTATTCCGTTCTCATGGCACTATCATAGGAGATCTAAAAAAGTATTGCCGTAATCGACGTACCCTAAGGGGCCGGCGAAAGTGCATCTTGGTGACACACAATGGCCCTCGTCAACAGCGGCAACGAGGGCACCACCTAGAGGCCGTTGGAGGATTCTGTGTGTCGGCAACCGAACGCATCGGCTGAACACCAAGAAACATATTAAGAGGCCAAGATGCAGACGCCCGAAGCACTGTGTGCCATGGACCGCTCCTTTTTTCTCAAGGGCTCATGACCCCGATGATCTTGGAGGTTGGACGACCACGACAAGAGGGCCGGTGTGCCGCGCCAGGTGGTGCCACCGTGCTTGGCAGTCTACCCTGAAAACGCCGGCGGCGAGATCATGGCCAGAAACGCTAGAACCAACAGGTGGATCAAGCTTATAAGGGATCAAGCTTATAAGGGAAAATGTATGACGGCCTCCTCCGACGGCAGAGGGGGTGAGGCAGCGGTGGAGCCAGGAGGCTAACCCTGTGGGGTAAGAGCCTAGATTATCACAAATTTTAACTAATTTAAGATTTTTTTAGTGTGTAAGCATACATAAATACGAGGGATTAACCATAAAGCTGTGGGGTCAGCTGACCCCACAGCTTCAACATGGATCCGCCACTAGGGTGAGGGAAGTTGGAGGAAGGGCCGACAGCGGTGGAGGTCTAGGGTTCCCCCGTCGCCCCATAGAGGGACGCGGTCCGAATCATCAAGTAATATTCTTTACATATGCACAATAATATTGCACTAAAAGCGTAGCCAAAGGCGGTATTTGGGTGGGAGATTCGTAGCAACGCGGCCGGCACTTAGGTAGTCTAAATGTATTTAAGAGAAAATGGTTAATTTATCTGAATAACCTTCTTAAGCACATTGCATTTGCATTTGATTTTTTTCTTGGGTTAGAGCAAAATTGATTAGGATTTCGTGCTTATACTGTATCACTCGAATTTTCTTCAAAGAAAAATCAGAATGCCCCTTCCTCTTCAGTCCTTCTTCCCCGTTCACGGCGCCGCGGCAGCTCGCCATGTCCTGCGGCCTGCAGCAGGAACCATGACCAGAGCTCTCTCCCCCCCTAGCGAGGGATGCGAGGAGGACGACGGCGTATGGCGTGGCCGGCGACGAGCTTAGCGGCGGCGGCGAGGAGGAGTGCAGATGATGGTGGATGAGGACGGCGGCTGGGGCTTCTCTATCTCCCGGCTCGCAGCCTCTCCAGTTGACTTCCTCCGCCTCGCGCCTGGATCCCCCCTCGCTGCCGCCCGCGCCTCTACCTCCCATCCCCAGCTGCCGCCGGTGCGCGCCTCCGCAACGCCTCTCCACGGGGATTCCTCGAGGGTGGCAACGGACCTTTCAGGAACGACCCCGCTTCCGCTCCGGATTCACTTCTCTGAATCAATTGAGCGCTGCTCGAGCAGGCTGTTACTGCCGTATGTACAATCGCTGAATACTTAGGCAGAAGCTTCACCAAGGGAGCTACACCTTGTCTGCACAACACCTGCCGTCACATGAAGCACCGGCAGAAATACAAATTCAGTACCAACCCAGCTTCCAGCTGGTCATCGTGTCCCTGGCTTCCTCGCACTCAATGACTGAGGAGGCGAACCCTAGGTGCGCCACAACATCCTCACCTCCTATTCGATCTTTCCATCTAAAAGTATGCCTTGTAATTGTAATTTGACATTTACTTGAATAAAGGACTGCTTTAACAATACACATACATGATTAGTACCCGTGTAAGCCTTATTGTTTTTTGCCATCCCAAATATATTGTATTATTTCCTCATCATTTTGTTTTCTTAATGGTATGATTGGTAGGGATATAGATGCTACGTCAAATCTTTATAATTAACATCCTAATCTTATAACACCACCCTTCCCTTATCTTAAGACATTTTTGTCAAATGAGATAGTTAAACTTTTCTTCTACTGTATTTATCTCAATGCATCTTCAGTTTCCACTAATATTGATGGGCGTAGCAACACACACACATCCCCCTTCTAGTCAATTGTCAATGCATAAGGTGTATGGTATATGAGTAAATATGAACAAGAGATAGCCATCTGTCAGTCGATTAAGATTAGTTCTGAGATCGATCCTACAATTGAGGTGTCATCCAGAAACGAAAAGGCAAGAAATGAACCACTTACTTCCAGGTCTTTGGCATGAAGCATGTGGTGCATCAGCCAATTGAAGAAAACTACTATTTTGTTCTCCTTGCCTCCTTGGGCTGCAGGTATTCAAGATGAAATGTTTCTTAATTACACAGTGTTTATGTTTTCACACATCCGGTCAGTGGATGGGATTGTTTTGCGAAGTTTCATGCACCAACCAGTAGCACCAAAAGTCTGAACTTATGGAAAGAAGGTGGGCAATGCACATATACTGTAACATGTTTAATGTGCATCCCTGCAGCTTCAAGCCAATTAAATGTCATTTTTCACTGGCTGTACATTTGCAATGTTAAGACATAAATATTTCCCAGCAATTAACGTGCCCCATCAACCAATATCAGCTAGTGCTCCCTGTTGTACGTCAGCCAAAAAAAACTCACTGCAAGTGCTATTGGAAGCCGGAGTGAATAATTTATTTCCAACTAGGCCCAGCTAATTGTCCAAAAAGAATGCCAAGTGGATTGATTCAATAACTACTGTAGATCAAGCTGTACGAAGTAGTGCTATTTCATTTTCTCCACCCTTGCACTGCAGTTCTGTTTCCTTGTTCTGTGTGTGTTGCAAGTTCAGAGTGTTCCAATGGTGGAGGTGGTGGCCACCATGGTTGTCGGGCCACTGCTATCCATGGTGAAGGAGAAGGTGTCCAGCGTACTCGTTGAGCAGTACAAGGTGATGGAGGGCATGGAGGATCAGCACAAGATCCTGGACGTCATCTCTGACACCGAGCAGGAGTCCTCCCACAGAGAAGGGGTCAAGGCCTGGCTTGAGGAGGTCAAGATAGTGGCTTACAAATCGAATGAGGTCTTCGACGAGTTCAAGTATGAGGCACTCCGCCGTGAAGCTAAAAAGAAGAGGAACTACAGCGAGCTCAGCTTTGATGCAGTAAAACTCTTTCCCACTCACAACCGTTTTGTGTCCCGTAACAGGATGGGGAAAAAGCTCTGCAGGATTGTGCAGGACATTGATGTCCTTGTGGCTGAAATGAATGCATTTGGGTTTAAACATCAAAAACTGGTGCCGGCATCCAAGCAGTGGCGGCAGACGGATTCCATTGTCGTTGATCCAGAGAATATTGTTAGCAGATCGAGAGATGAAGAGAAGGAGAAGATTATTAAGAGGATAACTGATCCAGCTAATGCTTCAAATCTCATGGTTCTTCCCATTGTTGGGATAGGTGGGTTGGGCAAGACAACCCTGGCACAGCTCGTCTACAATGACCTGACGTCCAGGGGCATTTTCAACTACAGAGGTGGGTATGCGTGTCGGAGGATTTTGATGTTTGTGACCTAGCACACAAGATCTGCCAAGTCTCTGGTGAGCACAAGGAGAAGGCACTTCAGAAGCTTCGGGAAGAACTCAGTGGAAAGAGGTACTTTGTTGTATTGGACGATGTCTGGAACCGAGATCCTGATAAGTGGGAGAAGCTAAAGGCATGCCTTCAACGTGGTGGTGTCGGTAGTGTCGTGTTGGTGACAGCTCGCGACAATGAAATTGCCCAACTCATGCATACAGTTAAAGCCCATGACATCACAGTTTTGGACAAGAAATTCATAATGGAAATTATTGAGAAAAGAGCATTCGGTTTGCAACAGGGTAAACCTGCTTCAGAGCTGCTTGCTATGGTGGCTGACTTTGCGGAGAGATGTGATGGATCTCCTTTGGCTGCTAAAGCACTAGGATCTGTACTGCATGGCAAGACAAGTCCGGAAGAATGGGATGCCGTACTACAGAACTGTGTTATTTGCAGTGAGGAATCTAGAATTTTACAAATACTAAAGCTCAGTTTTGATGATCTACCATCCCATTTGAAGCAGTGCTTTGCTTTTTGTGCTATGTTTCCCAAAAATTATGAGATTAATGTAGGCAAGCTGATCCAACTATGGATTGCAAATGGCTTTATCCAAGAACAAAAGCAAGTTCACCCTGAAATCATAGGAAAACGGATCTTCAATGAGTTGGCCTCAAGATCTTTCTTTCAAGATGTGAAGCAAGTCCCAGCCAAGGAAATTAAACGCCCCATGGGGTATTATGATAAAACTTCGTGTAAAATCCATGATCTTATGCATGATGTTGCACTGTCTACAATGGGAAAGGAATGTGTTTTCGTAACCGAGTGGCCAAGTCAGGTTGAGTGGCTTCTGGACACTGCTCGACATTTATTAGTGTCATGCCATGAACCGGAAACCATTTTGAATGATGCTCTGGCAAAAAATCTCCAGTTATCAAGACACTTCTATGTGATTATCCTATGGATAATTTATTGCAGCATTCATCAAAGTACACCTCTTTGCAAGCATTGCAGCTCTGTCCATGGGATAGACCATTCCAACTGAAACCAAAGTATCTGCATCACCTGAGGTACCTTGATCTCTCAAGAAGTTCTATCAAATCACTTCCTGAAGATATAACTATTCTGTACAACCTGCGGACACTGAACCTCTCTGGCTGTGACCATCTTGACCGACTTCCCTGGCAAATGAAGTATATGACTGCCCTGTGTCACCTCTACAATCATGGTTGTCCAAAGCTGAAGAGCATCCCTCCGGATCTCGGAGAACTCACATCTCTGCAGACACTTACATGTTTTATAGCGGATGCTGGCTCTTATTGCAGTCATCTGGGAGAACTGAACCAGTTAAACCTTGGGGATCATCTAGAGATACATCAGCTAGAGAACGTGACAGAAGAAAAAGCAAAAGCGGCAAACCTCAGAAGCAAGAAGGAACTCAGAGAACTCACGTTAAAATGGACCTTTGGTCATGAGGATAACGCCAAAGTGCTTGAGGGTCTCAAACCTCATGATGGGCTGCAGGCTGTGAGGATAGACTCCTATGGCGCCACCACCTTTCCAACTTGGATGTCTATGTTGGAAAACTTGCAAAAGAGTTGCAAATTTGCACGATTGTAGATCTCGACAATATCCACATCCGGTAATTTTTTCGCGATTTTTGAAAACTTTAAAATGTCGATTTCAAATTTTCAAAAAAACGGCCACCATGTAGCCCGAGCTCCAAAAGAGGTTTTCGCTAATTAAACTACTATTCCCAAAGATTGGATGTTGTTCTATCTATAAAAGGTTGGTGAGACTGCCAGAAAAACATATGTACTTCTCATTATTATATTTTGAACTTTCTACTGGTGCTGAATGCGTATGGATTCTTTGCAGGATTCTTCCAGCATACACAGATGAAAACGACCTTTTGCCTTGTTGAACTGTCAGGTCAATAGTCAGAAAGTGCTTCTAACACTATTTGCCATCATTTTTGTCCCCAAGAAGAGGATGACAATGTCAACCAACAGGACAGTGAGGTATAAACTTGCACGGCTCTGCTGTAAAAATAGAACAGATACTGCTATAACAGGCTCCAAACAAATTTTCGTACAGTCTTTTGATAGCAAGTGCAGTTTACTTTTTAAGATTTGAGTAAATGGTTTTTTCTACTGCAGATGTTTGTACTGCAACGCATATTTTTACTGCATTGCAAACATCTTTGAGGGTGTTTACCAGTTAAGAAACTAGTAAACGTTCATGGAAAGTTAGCCCTTTTTATAATATTCTACTCCCTTGCCTATGAAGACAAAAACAAAATATCTTAGAACAGCTAGGACATTGCACTGTAAACTTTTCGTGAAGTTCTTGTCAATTCATCATGTTTCAGTAGAGAATCCTGCATCCAAAACTCTGATTTTGTCTCAGGCGATGAGTAATGTGTTCAGATCGATTCCCAACAGCATTAACAACTGAAAAACAACAAGGCTGCACAGTATGAATCCAGATCTCTAGCTACTCCTCTGACAAATAATTGTCTCTTTCAACTAAGTGTAACCACTACCACTGAATATGACAGTCATCTATAAAAAAAATGGCAATGAGTCCAAATGATCACTCTAAAAATATTAGCTGTCCAGCTAGATGATGCTCACCTTTCAAGCCAAACTCGCATGTCATGGAAGTGTCAGCAAAATCACAAAAAATACTTGTTGAACCATCACGAATGGGGAACTAAAAGCTTCTCTTCTCAACCAATTTCTTTGAAGTAAGAAAAATTCCACTCTTTATAGGCAGTAAAATATACAGCATTACCTCAACATGAAAAAGGAGGGAGTTTTCCAAAGTTAACTCTGCATGCCACCTTGATATTGATGTAAATTTGAAATAGACATATAACCTAACAGACATCTTAAAACTCATCCATCAGCTATTTCTGCACTTATCCTAGTCGGTCACTGGAGACAAAAGAACAACAGGACAAGGGACCTGACAGGAATAAACCAAGAAAACAACGAAAGATACCAAGCAAGTGGTGGTTGGGGGCATCATCCAGCCACTCAAAAGATCCAGCCACTAAGAAAAAAATCTAAGTCATCCAAATTCCAAAGAATCAAACCGCAGCTTTACATAATAGACACTCTCTCCTCCATCCCTCCAAGAACTCTGAAGAAGAAGGGCTCCGAAATGGACAGGAAGAGGGTGGTGGGCATTGTCGGCGCCGGCGTGAGCGGCCTGGCAGCCTGCAAGCACGCGATGGACAGGGGGTTCAGCCCGGTGGTGTTCGAGGCTGATGAAACCATTGGCGGAGTGTGGGCGCACACCTTGGAGTCGACGAGGCTCCAGGCGTCGACGACGTCATTTCGGTTCTCGGACATGGCGTGGCCGGCGAGCGTAACAGCGACTTACCCGGGCCACCGTGAGGTCATGGAGTACATCAGGTCATACGCGGGCGAGTTTGATCTTCTGAAGTTTATCAGGTTCAGTAGCCAGGTGCTCGGGGTTGAGTACCTTGGTGCGACGGAGGAAGAGATCATGGGGTGGGAGCAGTGGTCCGGCGATGATGGGAAGGCGTTCGGAGCTGGGAAAGATAGAAGGTGGTGCCTCACGGTGAAGGACTTGAAAGTCGGTAACATTGAGGTACGTGCAATCCCTTGGGATACTCATATATCTGTCTTGCTCTGCCTCTTGAGTTCAGATTTCGACACGTTTGCACATGCACACACATAGAGTTCAGGTTGCAGGTTGTGGCTATTGTGATTAAATTTCGTTTTCACTGTGAATTTATTGACTTCACATAAGTGCTTAGTAAGAGAGAAGAATTACAGAACCTGGTGAGAAAGAAAATTTAACCTTTGGAAAAGTTGAGAATATTCCTCATTCATAAGATTATAGAAACATTGCCCTGAAGCCTGAACCAGAAATATCTCAACTAAGAAAGTCTGCTGAAACAAATATCCCAGCATTTCACCTTATACAGGTGCAGTTATGTACAAGTAATATCCTGTCACAATGGTACAGGTTTTTCAAGTGGATTTTCTCATCCTCTGCATCGGAAAGCAGAGTGGGACCCCAAATATCCCAGCATTTCCAGCAAACAAAGGGCCTGAGTTGTTCAAGGGGAAAATACTGCACTCAATGGACTACTCTTACATGGATAATGTGGCTGAATTTGTTAAAGGGAAGAGTGTGACGATAATTGGATCTGGAAAATCAGCACTTGACATTGCTGCAGAGGTTGCCAAGGTGAACGGTGAGTCCAAAAGAACTAAGATCTCATTAACTAGAAATAATCTGTCAAAAGGAATATATGACTGAGACTAGAATTCCAATGCAGGTACAGCTCAGCCATGCACCATGATATATAGAACAAACCACTGGCGGGTTCACAAATCTAGCATATGGGGAGTTAACCTAAGTTACTTCTTTCTTAACCGCATCTCCCAACTACTAGTTCATAAACCTGGTGAAGGATTCATGCTTTATGTTTTGGCCAGTGCACTGTCTCCCTTGGTAAGTAACTAGTTCATAAACCTGGTGATTGTCATTTTATTTTCAGTTAAATAAACTTGTTTACAGAATGAACTAAAGAAACATAAAACTAACAATGTACCTGCTGTTTCAGAGATGGGCGATTACAAAAGTAATCGAAACATACTTGAAGCAGAGCATTCCTCTACAGAAGCATGGAATGGTGCCTGACTACAGTTTCTCCTTCGCTATGTCTTCTTGCTTGATTGCAACGCTGCCAGAAGGGTTTTATGACAGGGTTGATGAGGGCAGCATTGTTCTTAAGAAATCCAAGAGGTTCAGCTTCTCTAATGATGGGATCATCCTGGAGGATGCAAATGAATGCGTAGAGAGTGACATTGTAATTCTAGCAACAGGATTCAGAGGAGACCAGAAACTTAGGGACATCTTCACAGCACAGTGGTGTAGAAATATTGTGGCAGGATCATCAGATACATCAGTCCCTCTATACAGGTACATATTGGATAGTTTACTTTGTGCATATTTGGAGATCAACAAATATCGCTTAACAATTCTAGCACGCAAATCGAGGAAAATAAAAAATTAATAATGTGATTAAATGTGTAAGAACGTCATACTGCGGCAGATATTTTCTGAATGAAAATTATTTAGTGCAAAAATATACACTCTGCACTACTGCAAGATCTTTGCAAAGTACTAATATATATCAACATCATGCATCCAGTGTTGAATACTTCTGCATGGAGTGCCTCTAACACCATGATCAACACAGTAGGCATGTTGTGCTCTCACTTCGGTAGTTGGCAGAACAGTAGACAATGACTGATAAAAATAGAAATATTAAGCTATGTGAATGTTAACTTATGTTGAGTTCAGTACATCATTTATCAAAATAAATGAAATTTTACAGAATGTTAGGTGAATAAATTATAAATGTTTACTTATATGTAGAGTTCAGTGATCTAATTTATCAAAATGATTGAAATTGACAGAGAATGCGTTCATCCTCGAATTCCTCAGTTGGCAATAGTCGGATACTCAGAGAGCCTCTCCGACATTTATGCCTCGGAGATGATGACCAATTGGGTAACCCATTTCCTGGCTGGTGGCTTCCAGTTGCCAAGCATAAGACGCATGGAAGAGAGCATAGCCGAGTGGGCAAAGTACAAAAATCTTTACAATGGGAAGTATTTTCGCAGATCGTGCATAAGCACCGTCAACATTTGGCTTAACGATTTGTTGTGCAAAGACATGGGATGCAACCCTAGAAGGAAGAAAGGGTTCCTGGCTGAATTGTTCCAGCCATATGGACCTGCTGATTATGCAGGCCTTTGCTCAAGACAATAGCACATTTGTCATTAGTCTATTCATAGAAAGACAATAGCACATTCAGGGCTCTACAAATGATTTGAGCAAGTCTTTGGTTTTGCAATTTTGGCAAGTTTATTGTTAGCATATGTGCAGGAAATAATTCTACATTTTTTTGCGTACATTTTAGTTTAAATTCCACTTTTTATCCCATAATTTTGCATTTGTGACATTTATTACCCCATTAAGTGAAACAAAATCAAGAAATACACCATATACAAAATTTTAAGCATGTTTTTACCACATTTTAGCATTCGGCATGTTTCGTTAGAATAGGCCAGCATCTTAAAACTAGGTGGTGCGTCAAAATATGTAAAGATCGGAATGTCTAATCAATAATAATGACTATCCTTCTCCATTTATTCATTTTTTCGGTATTGTTCTCATATTTTTTGAGCCTCGGTACCATGCCTAACGGAAATGCACAAGAAAAAGAGGATTAAAAGGGACTTCACTCTTTTAATTACAACTTCTCCTATGATATTTTTTGGCAATTGTTTTTTGCTCTTTAAGCATAGTGGCTAGGGGATGCCTAGTTACTTCCCCTAGTTCTTTTATTTTACTCTTTGAGTATTTTGGACTCTTGTAAAGTGCAATTTGTTTCTCTTAATATGTAATATAATTTCTCTGGTAGGGATTTTTGTACTGTTCCCACAAAAAGAATTCATTTGAGGCAGTGAAAGAAGAGAGAACTGAACAGCTATCAACTTTGTGATACCTACAAGCAAATTTTGTTTTTCGTATCTTTAGATCCTGCGTTTTTTTATAGAAAACCTTGTATAATGGTCCGAAGCATTTTTTTTAGAGTACTTCATTGGTTTTTGAGAGTACGCAATTTTTTTTGAGAGTATGCCATTGGTGTACCATAGCTTTGTAGAAGTAAAACAACACACACACACACCCTCCAGACCTAGTACAAGCTATCCTCTTTCATCATAACTCTGGAGCTCCGGTTCTTGCAGTCTGTCTGAAGTCCAAATGCGACATTGCAGTGCCACCCAAGTGAAGATTTTACAATTTAGTGGCGCCCAGCTCCTCCAGATCCAGTTAGCAGCACCAGCCATCCTTAAGGTCGTCTCCAAGCATCCTATACGGTAACCTAGCCAGGGAGCAAAGCCAACTAGATTCATCCAGTAGAACAGGGGTCTCTGACAGAGATGGTGCACACAAAAGTCAGCAAGTGCAGACATTGTACAATAGACTTTGTACCGACACTTGTCATCGCAATAAGAAAGCCAAGTATGATTGTTAAGCGCTGAGGCCACAAACATGTTGTTAACCTTGTGCGTCGTTGTGACAAGCTGAAACACGAGAGACTCAATATATTGAGCTGATGCAGCCCTTAGAGCATCTACAATAGCCGCCGTAAACACCTCCATCTCGTCATCCGTGAGCTGAAGACGCTTAAGCCCCATTCCGGGGTTTCTTCACCCCCACTCTACTGAAAAAGGCCACAACTCATTTGACTTCAGCTTAAAAAAACAAATTTGTGGCGCAATCGGGTGTTTCTTTTCAACCATTTTTTCTATATTCTCTGTAATGCCCTTGTGGTGTAGGTTCTACATTGCTTAACTCACATTTCTCGACAAAGACAATTAGGGTAGACCATCCGTATTTCATTAGCTGAGCTGGAGAGATTTTGAAATGATTTAATACTATTTTGGTAAAATTGGTGCAATGAAAAACTTATTCTACTCATGACAATCTTCTTGTATATTCTGACACTAAATCACTAATTTATATTAAACAATTTTACCTTTTTAGTCAAAAATCTCAACAAGTTTTGATGCAAATTTTGCAATACAAGTTCAACAAATCAAAAACAAAATGTAATACTAACAACATTATAAATCACAGTTGTCTTCCTAATAATAAACCGAGAAGGTCACGTTACACAAATAAAAACACAACTCCTTTAAAGTAGATGAGTTTAACTTATCATTTGAAACTTGTTAATTTAATAAAATCACAAAGGATGATGAAATCACATTAAACCTATGGGTTAATCGTGCCCCTTTCAGGTACTATAGTGTGTTTGTGTCTATTTTAATAGCTTCATAATCATAGTTGTTTCTAGATCATACATAATTAATTATCAAGGGCTTATGTGATGATAGCAGGAGCCAGAAGGCGCTCGACCTGTTCCGGACGATGGCGAAACAAGAAGGTGGGTGCTCCCCTGATGTGGTGTCATATAACACGCTTGTCCATCGAAAATGCGCTGTGGCTCACGGCTACGATGCTCCCTGAAATCTGACCATCCCTTTCACATGCAACCCACGATCATGATTGATTCACCTAACCGTATCTCTCGGAAAATCCTCTGAGGCGGCGACCCATTCTGGTGATAGAGAGATTTTTCCATGTGCAGGCTCGAAAGAAGCGGCTGCCAACAAATGTTCTGCATTACAAATGTGTCCTGATCTGATCTAATTTCTAACACAAAACAAGTGTTCCCTAGCATATGCACTTACACATCCAAACAAGTTGCAAACTTGAGACACACATTCACTGTCCCAAATTACTCACAACACAGAACTACGAGCTAGAAATCCAGGCACCACGAGAGCAAAATCTAAACAAATTCTCGATCACGGCGCAGAAACCCAAGGCACAGTAGAACGATGTGGATGCCAACGAACAGCTCCGAGCATGTTTATATTAAACATTTTTACTTTTTAGTCACTAAATCTTAACTAGTTTTGATTCGGATTTTGCAATAAAATTTCTAATGTAACTAAAAACTTTAAAGCACAATAGTATTCCTAATAATAAATCCAGAAGGTCGCCGTTACACAAACAGAAGCACAACACTTTTAAAGTAGATGAGTTTTAGTCTGAATTTTTTATTTGAAATATATGAAAAATTAAGAAAATCATAAAGATGACGAAGTCACTTTTTTTGCATGGAAGTGAGTGATGAATTGCTTTGTGAAGCATACAGAAGCACAATGTCACGCATAGAGAAATTTCATATTCCAATATTTTTCCTCTACTTTATCTTTGAGGCAACCCTAGTCTCAATTCAGGAACATTAATAATCATCAGCAAGGATGATTCCAGAGGGCCCCATTATTTATCGACGTTATATCATTATTTCAATCATTTGTGCATGCCAGTTATTTTCAAGACCGGATTTCAATAGAGACCTAACTTTTACAGTACAAGACAATAAGTACAGGCGGTTAAAACTAAAAGCACTGGAAATACCTCTGGGATCGTTCGGCATTAGAGTGTCTCCACCGGCGCCCAAAACAGCGTCCGACAACGGTGCCGGACAGGCGCTGTTGGGCGCGCCGGCAACCATTGCCGCGTTTTGGGAGCGCCGCGCCCCACCGGTCGCTCCCAATAGGATTTTGAGAAGAAAAAAATTGAGACTCGAATTCATTTAAACTTAACACATTTCATTGAAATTCGATACTTTTTACAAAATACGAAATTTAAACTAAACCTAGTATATGCGCCGGTCCAGTAGTAGCGGTCCCAGTCGTCGTTGTTCCACTCGCGGGCGTCCTGCTGCGGCGGCGCTTCGGCCAGCTCCTCCACCTCCTCCTTCACCGGGGGCGGCGCTGGCGCGGCGACAATAGCGACGTCGGCGTCGAGGTCGATGATGTTGTTCTCGACGCAAGACCAGTGCTCGGCGTACTCCCGTGACGCCGGCTGGACGTGTCGAAGGACAGCTTCTCCGCGAGGGCGAGGTCCCTCTGGAACTGCGCCTCTGCCTCCTCATCCGTCAGCGTCCTCGGCGGCGGTGGCGCGGCGCGCTTCTTGCCGCGGGACGAGGACATCCCTGGCTCGATCTTCACCTTCGGGGGCGGTGGCGGCCCGAAGTCACGGATGGTGACGCCGCCCCTGCGCGGCGCCGGCTCGGACTTCACCTTCACGAAGCGCGGCTCGGCCCGCGGCGTCGGCTCGGACTTCACCTTGCCGAAACGCGGCGCCGCCGACCGCGCATTGGAGGAGGAGGAGCCGGATGAGTTCGCCGCCGGCATCTCCCACAAGTCGTGGGAGGCTTTTTGCGGCGCGACGTAGCCGAATTCGCGCATCACCTGGTGGAAGCTGCGCCCCTCCCACCATTTGCGACGCTCCTCGGCGTTGTTCTTTGGCGGCCGCACCCGCCGTCGTGGTCGTCGACGGCGTTCTGTCGCTGCGCCGCGAACATCGCCGCCCAGTTGGGGCTGTCCGCGGCATACTCCGGGTCCGCGAGCTGCTCCGGGTTCAGCTGCCGGCGGCGCAGCCGGATGAGCTCGCGGAGACGGTCCCCCTCCGGCAAGGGGGGGGGGGGGGGGACGACGTACCCCATCGCCGAGACGGTCCAGCCGCCGCCGCCGCTAGGGAGGCGCAACCCTGGCGGCACGGGGATGCGGTGGCGGTAGAAGAAGGCCGCCTCCTCCTTCCGGAGGTAGGTCTTGACCGCGCCGCCCCCGCTGCCTCCCGCCTGGTCGTTGTGCGCCATTGCTCGTCGCCGCCGCCAATTGACTGTGGAGAAAGGGGGAGAGGATAGAAGAGGACGAGTGCACCGCTGGGCCGCGTCATGCGCGCTTTATAAGGACAACGGGGAGCGAAGCGCGGGAACGTGCTCCATTACTCCGGCGCCGGTTCCCGAGGCGTTGTAACTCCGGCGATGCGCGTCAGGAAGACGAGGTGACGCGTGCGACGCGTTAGGAAACCGCTCAGCGGTCGCAGTTAGTTGCGCTGACGGTCTGTATCTCACTGACACAACGGTCCCGCACGTCAGTATCCGACGTGGCTCTCGCCGCGGTTGCCGGCGCGCCCGGTTGCGTCCCTAGAACCTGGGAGCGAAGCGAGGTTGCCGGACGTTCTACTGGGACATGCCGGCAACTTTTTTGGTACTGGGCGCGCCGCTGGGGGATTTGGTGCCGGCGCGCCCAAAACGTCAATTGGGAGCGGAGTTGGGCGCCGGTGGAGATGCTCTTACAATGTGTCCTCACCTGATTTACATTCTAACACAAAACAAGTGTTCCCCTAGCTGTTCCAAACAAGCTACAAACTTAAGCCACACAGGCACGGTCCCAAATTACTCATAACACAAAACTAAGAGCTACAAATCCAGACACCAAGAGAACAAGAATCTAAATCATTTCTCAATCACGGTGGAGCAACCCTATGAGCAGCAGAACGACGTGGATGCCGACGAACAGCTCCGACCACCTCCACCGCATCGGCAACCCCAACCTGGAAGCCGAGGAGTAGGCTGGCTGCATTGCAGGCGACATACCAGAAGCTGCCACAATGAACGAGTCACCAACCAATGATAATGCAAGGCCATCGTACAGAACCAGGATAATTTACAGCTATGTAGGGGTATTAGTTAATACTTACCATTGCACACGGAGCTGGTGGTGAGGTTGCCGAGGATGGCGAACGAGGTGCTATTGGTGTAACCGGCGTAGGAGCATGAGGTGGTCTCGCAGGCTGACGCCTGGGACGTCGACGTGTTCCCCAGGAACAGGTCGCCACATTTCGCCACAGGGCACAAGGATGATGCTACCCCTTGTGTTGGCTGGCAGTCCAGTCTGAAAATTTGCATAGCATTGCAAAGTTTAGACTTCATGAGTCATCATACAGAATGAGGTTTCAAATAGCATGTATGAGTGACAATAAGCTGACTAGCTGAGTGAGTACTCACTGCCAGGTGGTGGAGCTGCAGCTGCACATGATGCAGTTGTTGGCGGTGAGGGTGTAGCTCGCGTTGGGGACGCGAAGGTTGCTGTCTATGGCGGTGCTGCTAATGACAGAAGAGCAAGCTGCACAAGTGCATCGTTATGTTAACCATCATTCCCAAACCGAACTCTGAATAACTGAAGTCTGAATGTTATGGCAGAAGAGCAAGCTGCATATATAAGCGCAACCTTATGTTAACCATTAGTACTATGATGTGGATCATTAGGTAGCAGAAGCACTTAAATGTTCATGGCAGGTTCTTGATGACAGCAGTACATTCCAACACAGAAATGTAGTAAATGGTAACGAGCCTTTAACTCAGCCAGTAGGAGTACTAGAATTCATTTGGTCCAGAATTTTTCCTCAGAGAGAAGGTACTCCTGGAATTTACCACTAAGAAATTGCAAATGTTCATAACTTCAGATCCAAATGGAAATACATAAATCATTACTAGCTTACTCTGAATTGTTACAAACAAGCAACAACAGCAGTTTCATAGTTCTAGTGGAGATGTTTCCCCTGCTCATTCAGTGCCACCAATGACTAAACCCTGCCTCCAATCCAAACCAATAAACTATGATCTGTGTTGCGAGTTTCAAGGATTCAAAAAGCTATAGAGGATACAAGCTGAAATACTGCCTTTTTGCCCATCCATCCACAAGCTCAACTTTTCATGGTGGGCAAGCAATCTTAAAAGCAACTTTTCAGAGCATTTTTGGGTAGGACAACAGAAGTTATACAACACACAAAGGGGAGCGATTAAAGAGAACACTTTGTGTTGGCAAAGCATCTCCATGGCACTCCCAACTTTTACCAGATCGAAAGAGTTCAGGAAATACTGTGCCAAAAGTTCAGAAAATATTGTATAGATGCAGCTTCACATCAGCAAGCAAACCAGCATAATAAAAGGTCTGAACTTTGTACTGCATCGCGAAATAAGATTGAATCTTTATTTCTTACCTCGGAGCGGCACGTCGAGGACCTGGCCGGCGAGGAGGCTCTTGGCGTCGGGCATCCGGTTGAGCCCCAAGATGGTCTCCTCCGTGGTGCCGTACTCCGCCGCAATCCCGGCGACAGTGCTGCCGGCAGGCGCGACGTAGGTGAGGTGCACCACGCCCACCCCGCCGACGGGGTCGCAGCTGCAGGGGAGCGGCACCCAAAGCTCCTGGCCGACGGCCACCCGGTTGGGGTCAGACACGTTGTTGGCGGCGGCGATGTCGCGGTAGGTGACGAGACCCGCGAAGGCGCCGCGGGCGACGGCGTCGAGGGTGTCCCCGGCGCGGACCTTGTAGGTGGGGCGCTGGAAGGTGGCGCCGGCGCCGCCGGAGCAGAGGCAGGGGAGGCGGACGCGGACCGGGGACGGGGCGGGGGCCCTGGGGGCCGTGGAGAGCGGGAGGGCGTTGGCGGCGAGCAGGGCGCGGTGGGAGCGGAGCTGGAAGAGGTCGCGCACGTCGGCGAGCGTCATGGTGGTGTTGGGCGGCGGGGTGTAGGAGATGAGCGCCTGGCAGGTCGTGGCGCGGGACTTGGCGTTGCAGGTGAAGCGGGCCGCGGCTGGCGCCGGGGAGAGGGTGGCGGCGAGCAGGAGGAGGAAGAGCGGCTCCATTGGCGGCATTGTGAGCTACAGAGCTAGCTGGAGCTGGAGCTAGTGGGAGTGCGGGGCTGTGGGAGTGATGGTGGTACAGTCGATGGAGTACGGGGAGGTGTGTCTGGATTTGTTTGGTTTGGATTTCGTTTCAACGTTGAGGAGGCGCGGAGGTGGTGGTGGCGTGGGGCAGTGTGCCTCTGCACTGCACGGCTGCAAACGGCGAGGTGGGCGGTGGGGCGCTCGTCTCCCTGACCGGTCGCGCGGTCAATGGGTGGTTTGACGAGAGAGCTCAGCCGTCCGATTCATGGTGTGCGGTGTAGGACGACGGAGGGTGGGAGCTGCGAAAACCCTAGCTATGGAGCGGTAGATTGGATTGAAACGTGCGCTTGGCCTCGTCCTGGTTCCGTGTTAATATAGGCACAATGCCTTGGGGATTACAACAAGAATCTGTTACAAGATATCAACTTGGATGACAAGAAAGCTATTCAAGGAAAGAGGCGATCCGTTTATACAATCACCGATTCGCACACGTTACAACATATACGTGACAACTAAAGCCCTATCGTTTAACATTCTCCCTCAACCGAAACAAGTCTAGATTGAGGTTGTTCTTGAAGGATTGAAGTTGTCGAACCTGTGGCTTAGTGAACTCATCTGCTACTTGATCTCCTGTTGGGATGAAACTTATATCCAATTTTTTATGTGCAACTCTTTCTCCAACAAAATGAAAATCAATTTCTATATGCTTAGTTCTTGCATGAAAAACTTCTATTTGACCAAAGAAATTATGTTTGACCGGCATATTGAGAAGATAAACTTCTGTGAAGCTTGTGGGGAGAAGGAGTCTATTCACCATGCTCTTTTCAAGTGTACTTGGGCAAAGCTATTCTGGACAGAGATCAAATTGGCTGTAGGAACGAAGGTTCCAGAGCTGCACCCTGATTCTTGGGCGATGGACATGGTAGATGATCGGAAGGTTTCCAACAAGGACTGCTGTATTATCTTATGTGGTGCTTGGGCGGTTTGGTCAGAGAGGAATGCAAGGGTGCATGGCGAGTCATCAAGGACTATTAGCCAATCCGTCAAATGGACTTGTGATGTGGTGTTCGACCTGGTAGCTACGGGTAAAGAGAAAGTAAAGAATCAGTCTAAACCTAGAGCAAGTTGGTGTCCTCCACCCCTGGGTAAACTGAAGATTAATGTGGATGCGGCCTATTCAGATGATCTTCACCAAGGGGGAACAGGGGTCGGTTTGCGAGATCACGAGGGGAAGCTACTTCGAGCTCAAGCCATATGGTATGAGTTTGCTGCTAGCGCGCTGGTTATGGAAGCATATGCTGTCCGAGATGGAGTACAAATTGCCCTTGCCAGAGGCCTTCGTGAGGTGGAAGTTGAAACAGATGCGCAGCAGATTGTCAATCTTTGGTCGTCCTCCACCTTCGATCGTTCTGAAGTAGCACCGATCTTGATGGAAATACGTGAGCTAACCGGGAATTTTGCATCTTTTTCGTTGAATTTTGTACCTAGGGATGCTAATGAGCTGGCTCATTTGTGTGCCAAGCAATGTAGCGCTGACAGAAGAAGATGCCTCTGGATGAATTACATCCCCAACTTCCTTGATGCCTGTATCAGGAAGGATTGTAACACCGGTTGATTTTAATATAATGCTATGAGTTTCAAAAAAAAAAAGTTCTTGCATGAAAAACTGGATTTGCCCAAACATATGTTGCACCAAGATTGTCACACCACAAACAAGCTGCTTGAGGATAATTAACTCCAAGTTCATCAAGAAGGGTTTCTACCCACATTACCTCGGCCGTTGCATTAGCCAATGACTTATATTTTGCCTCTGTGCTGGATCTAGATATTGTGGCTTGCTTCCTGGCATTCCATGACACCAAATTCGAACCAAAGAACACTGCAAAGCCACCAGTAGATCTTCTATCTTCTGGGCACCCTGCCCAATCAGCATCTGAGAAGGCACTCACAAGGGATAAAGAGGACCTGCAAAATCTTAATCCAGTGCCTACACTTCCTTTCACACACCGTAGTATTCTTTTGACAGTTGTCCAATGTATAGAAGTAGGAGAATGCAAAAACGGACAAACCTTACTAAAAGCAAAGGATATATCTGGTCTAGTCAGTGTTAAATATTGTAAACCCCCTATAATACTTCTATACCGTGTTGATTCTTCTGAATCTAGTAATTCACCTTCATGCAATGGCAACATGCACGAGGCACTTGTTTTAGCCCATATAGAGCTTTGTCCAATCTACAAACATGATGCGGCTTGGTACCATCTTCATACTCTAGTGGTGCCGCATATAAACTTCTTCCTCTAGAACACCGTGTAAGAACGCATTCTGAACGTCCAACTGGCACAAGCTCCATCCCCTGGAAACAGCAATAGACAATACAAGTCTGATAGTAGCAGCCTTAACTACTGGACTAAAAGTATCTTCATAGTCTATGCCATAGCGTTGCTTGAAGCCTTTTGCCACTAGTCTAGCTTTATACATATCTATGCTACCATCTGCCTTTCTTTTGATTTTATAGACCCATTTACAATCAATAATATTCCTCCCTGGACTAGACAAGATGTCAAGTCTTATTTTTAATGAGAGCATCAAACTCTACGTCCATAGCACTTTTCCCGTTATTATTTCCTAGTGCTTCACTAAGATTTTCTGGTCCACCAGTTGCCGCAAAATTGCCATACCTGACTATACCATCTTTTGGAATAAATGGTTTAAAGATGCCACTTTGAGATCTAGTGTGTGTACGGGTTGGCACACCGGTGCCCTCAGCTGCGCGTGGTGCTGAAGATCCTGGCCTGGCAGAAGCTCTGGATCCCGCGCCCACGGTGGATCCGTTCCACCCATCCTGGCACGACACCTCACCAGTAGGCCTAGCTGGTTCTGTCGGAGACAGCGACCCACCACGCGTGCCGCTCGGCGACTGGCTGGAAGCACGTGGAGAGGTGGGACCGCCTCGATCAACGGAGAAAGATGCGTCGTCCACAGCAGAGGGAGCACACCGCGTCGTCCAATGCCTGAAGCACAAGCAGTTGAAATAACAATCAATAAACTCTTCCAAATGCTCATGTTAGTTGAAATGGAAATGCATCTAGATCGTGGCGTTACGTCAGTTATCGAGAAGTGACAGCAAGGGACAAGTGGCACGTCCACTTGAGGTATAAGAGTTATACTAGTTATTGACATATTCTTGTCTCGAATATATTTCGGTATTGGATACTGAAATTTCATGTTTTGAAAATTTTGCAAGACGAGAAGGAAAATAGGCAAGAAAGGTGGGAAGCGTAGGAGGCGCAGTGGAAGACGCATATGAGGCGCCACACCAGCTGCATCGTCTACACGTCAAAGTCAATAAAGAAGATTTACACTAGAACTTTTAATAAGAGTTATTTTCAGTTCGATCATTTTGTTATGAATATTTTAATTTCTGGAAGAAAGTTATGTTCGAAGTTTAAAATATGTGTGGGAATTCCAATCCTGGGAATTCATAGTTATGATCTGCTTTATTGTATTATGTCATTAGTTTTGTTATTAAGTCTTGAAATGTTTTGATTGAAATTATTACTTAACTTTGAGTAATATTTGTGATAGCTTAATCATTAAATTGGAGATAAGCCTTTTGTTGGTTTTTATCAAGGTTTTAAGATTACTAGATTTAGGGGGTGCGGCTTGGCGCACGATCGCCCGAGCCATGTGTTACAACACGTTACACACAATGCTAATAATTAGCGGTTAGAAATTATAACATCCATATGTAAGATCGAGGGCCAAATTAGACAACTAATAGACTAGAAAACAATTTCATGCCGGTAAATGGCATGCAAGTACCAAAGCAAAATTCACAAGGTTACTCGAAAAGTATGAGGACATTAATTGCCCCATGCGCAATTTTGGTAGTTGATATTATTATGAGGTCACTTCCACCGTCTTACCATGCTTTTCTAATTTGCTGCAAATTAATGGAAGTCCAGAAATCAGGATCATTCTTTCTCATGCTTATCTCAGCGGAAGTTGAAATGCATCTAGAGAAGTAACCACTGTCCGAATCGCGTGTTGACAGGATCCACTCGTCTGACTGATAAGATTATACGCAGACCCTCGCCGCGCGCACCTCGGGAAGGAACCAAGATAATCACGAAACCCCGGTTTCCCACACGCCGAGTACATACGACACATCATTAAACAACGTGTCAGCCGGCTCGTCCATAACTCTTTTGAGAGAACACAAATATTACTACGCACACAGACGATTCCTACCCACGTTATGGGACACGGTAAATCCTAAACAAGCCATTTCCACCTCTATCTTCTCCGGCTTCATCCTCTCCTCACCCCAACCCCATGGAGGCAAAGAAAGTCGACAAAGGGAAATCCGACAAGCGCTTCCGCTATAACTAGAGCAGATCTACAGTAACCTAGCTCACCCTGGAGGCGTACATCAAAGCCGCCATAATGCCACCACCTTCGGAGTGGAGATGCCGGCCACTGGGTGATTATTAAACTTGCCCCATTTCGAAAAGCGGTGAAGTGGTTCTATTCACCAAGTTCCTCGACCTTCTCTCGCTGCCATGCTTGGCTTCCTTCCGAACAATTTATGTCTTATTGGACGATTATCACTAATTTATATTAAACATTTTTACCTATTTAGTCACCAAATCTTAACTAGTTTTGACGCAATTTTTACAATATAATTTCCAAAAGTAAATTTCTAATGTAACTAACAACATTAAAAATCATTACTGTCATCCTAATAAAATTCAGAAGGCCGCGGTTACGCAAATAAAAACACAACTCTTTTTAAAGTAGATGTTAGCGTGTTTGTGTCTATTTTAATAGCTTCAGAATCATAGTTGTTCATAGATAATACATAATTACTAAATATCATCACTGAATTCTTATCCTTTTATGGAAAATAAAAATAGATTTATGGGGTATCTGGATTGTCCTAGAATGCTCTCTCCTTTCCCTCCCTTCCATCCTCACAGCCCTGGTTCCGCGCGCTGTGCACAGAGCAGCACGTGTCCCATGAACAGGATCTAAACTGGATGCCAAGATTCGTGCCCATACGGACCGTCCAAACCTTTTTTTTTTTTGCTAATTCACATACTTGTATTCATCGAGTAAGAAGAACAAGGATCGAACAAGTACACTGAACAAAACAAGCAAAGAAACAGAGGACGACGACGAACGCACACACCAACTTCAACCTCGAGATCAACTGGGGAACGAACCCTGCACCGCCGGAGACGACGAAGGAAGCGGCCACCCAGCACGACCTCCAAAGGAGCAGTAGAGCCCCTAGCCCGAAGGCGTTGACGAGCCGCAGGAGTATCCACCTCCGAGGAGCTGGAAGAGACGACGAAGAACCACCATCGGCCGGGGGCGGCCCCCGAACTCGAACTGCTCCGGATCTGAGGCCGACGCCGCAGATCCCCACCTTGAAGCCACAACCCAGCGAAGCCACCGTCTTGAACCTTGCTCTCCGGCAGCACCACCACTCGCGATACCCGGGGACGGGCGAGGTCAGTGGATCCGAAGATCCCCAACCTCCAGAGGCCGCACGCGCGACGCCGAAGACCCGAAGAGCTCCGCCGCCGGTGAAGGAGCACGCCGACACCCGATACCTCGCCGACCACGTCGCCCACACCACAACGCCGCCGGGAGGAAACCTAACCAAGCCTACACTATGTACAAGCCAGGATCCGGGGTTCCCCATCCTCCCGCCGCCGGAGCGGCCGGCGGAGGAAGAGGGAACCCACGGCTCGCCGGCGAGCGAGGTGGATTGGCAAGGAGGAGCCCAAAAATCGCCGATTTGACACTGTAGCAGTGAGGGGAACGGCGTGCGAGTTGTGTTTGTGACAGCGGACCGTCCAAACCTCGAGGAGACCAACAACAACATCGATCGGGGCACTCTACCGTAATACTACTGTATTGTAGTATATATTTGTATGTAACCTTTCCTACAGCCCCCTCACGCTCGCTTGCTGAGGTCCCAGATCAAATGATTGGCACGCACAGACTGACCTTCGAGACGAGAGCAGCGTGCAAACAACGGCCGCCCTTCCATGTTCTCACCGTCGATCGAGCTCGTCCGTCATACCAATGCAATGCATCAACCTCGTGAAGCAAGCAGTCTCCACGTACAGCTTTGAGCAAGCAGACGGCGCTGGACGTTCAGGTTCACAGATTCATTCCAGGATGACTGGCTGGCACACTACTTGGGTGGCCTCCATGAAGCCTCTAAATCTCCAGGTTTTCAGAGAGGGGCTCTTAGAGTATCTCCACCCACCATCCAAACAACCTCCCAAAGGCCCATTGGAGTTTCGGACGTCGAAAACAGCCACCAACGGCACCCTCAAAGGATCGATCCGAGCAAAATCGTGTCCGGCACCCCCGAAAGGGCCCCCAACTTTGGAGGCCCTTTCGGGGTGCCGGACATGGGGCGGACATACCCTCCGACAGGTCTGGCCCGCCCGTAATACACACAACCGGCTTGACCAGATTCATTCGCTCCACACCCCTCCTTTTTTCTCCTCTCGCCGGCGATTCAGACCATCGCCGGCACTCTCGTCGCCGCCTGCTTGATTCGCAACTCGGGGCCCAAGACGCAGTGCTCACGCTGGCCTGCTTGCCGCCGCTGCCCGCCGGTCTCCGACCTCGCCTTGCGCCGGTTCAACTAATTCAGCCCGGTATGGCTTTTCCTCTCTCCCGCCCTGCACACAAGTTGTTCGACCATTCGTTCATAGGCTCATTTCGTTGATTGTTCATTTGTGGCTTGCTAGGCTATGGACAGCGACGATGCCGCCCTTCTGGCCGACGAGTTCATGTTTTTTCAAATGATGGCGGAGGATGCCTCCCTTCTGGCCGACGACGAGGAAAATGAGATGGTCATGGCCGCTATTCCAGAAGCGGCAGTCGAGGCAGACCCAGGGGCAAACGGCAGCGCGATACCCAGGCGGCCGCCGATGCGGCGGCAAGAGGAGGCAGCTCGCACTGATGCCATACCCTCGCCGGTGGCACCGCCTATGCACGGCCAATTTTTTGAAAAAGCCGGCGCCGCTACATGTTTCGTAGCAACTAATGAAGAAAGGAGGAGGAAGCGCCATCAAGTCCGTGGCCAAATGGGCTGGCGGCTGGACGTTCCTCAAGGCCGGAGCCCCTTCTTGATCTTCCCCCTTGCCGGCCATGAGCAACCAAGATCCGGTGGCCGGTTATTAATTTGTTTTAGGTTTTAGTTTTACTATTTTAGTATAGTTTTAGCACTTAATGTAAGGAGATAGATCGCCGGCCGGCGTTCACATTAGGCCGGCGTTCACATCAGGCCGACGATCCGGCTACTCCAAAACCACGTGCGGCCGGCTATAAATTTGCCACGCCGCGGTCCGCTGCTCATCATCGCACCGATGGCTAACCGGGAAGACGAAGCAGTGGCCGTGCAGGAGGCGCTTGCCGTGCCGGAGGAGGACCTGGCCCTGCCGGAGGAACCTGCCCCGGCATAAACTCCGTGGGAGCCTTGGTCTCCATGGAAGTCTCGGTTGACCGGTGCAGATCCAAGGTGGTTCGCGCCACCGTGGGCTCCGGCCGTGGCGCTGGCGAACGTGTCGGGATCTCCACCGCCCCCACCGGCCGTTGATGAGCCGGCAACTCCAGCGCCACCATCGGAGGAGGACGACGACAAGGAGCCCTAGAATAGGTCGATGTTTATTTTAAATTCCCTAATGTAATCCTCGAATTGCTATTATTAATGAAATATTTTGGGGAAAAAAATGTTGGCCGGACTGGATGCGTCGGGCCGTTGGTAGTGGCCAGGGAGGGGCGGACATAGGCCGGACGCGCGTCTGTTTGCCGACCCAAATGGACAAAACGCGCGTCCGTTTGCGTCGGCCCGTTGGAGACATCCTCAAACCAAGGCGTAGTTCCGCAATGCACTGAACAACATGTGAGACGTCGTTCATTAGGATCTCCGTTCCCGGACGCATGCATGCCCAGCCGGGAAGACGGTGAATAGTATTTTTTGCTACTATTCTCCGTCAAAATTGTCATTTTCATAGCTCTTTAAAGGTTTTGAGTTTTAGCTTGCACATTACATGTCTAGGGAACTCTATCTTCCCATCCCAACGTAGTGCATTTTTGTTGAGAATATTTTAGATTTTTAAAACATAATTTTTCTTGATTTTCACCAGTTTCCACTAAAAGTTAGTACTCCCTCCATTTCGGTTTATAGGATGTTTTCCCAAAACCAGGTTTTCCCAAGAATAAGATGCAATATAGGCAATTAATGAGTAATTAGGAGAGAGGAAACAGAAGGTAACCAATGCATGCACACCAATTTAGTCAATTAATGAGTAATTAGGAGCGAGAAAAGGAATGCAACCAATGCATGCCACCAATTGTGCTATTCAACCCACCAATAGTTAGCGACCTAGGTCGCAGAGAATTGTCAAAGACATCCTATAAACTGGTATGGGAGGGAGTATATACTTTCTCAGCCGGACTCGACACGTAGGCCTTGGAAATCGCGCCATTTAGAACCTTTTTATTTGCGCGATGAAACAATCGTTGGATGTTATGTATGGTTGGCATTTCGAGAGCGTGGCCGCGTGGGAGCTGCATACGGCCGGTGACCCGTCTCCGCCTGGCTTCATTCTTGCCTTGCTCGAGCGTGACGACACGGGGTCGACCGATGAATCAACTGGAGTGTGTGGCGGCGCACAGGATCCACGATGGCGAAAATGCTGGGGGTGGTAGGGGTCCACGTCCGTGATACGTCTCAAACGTATCTATAATTTTTGATGTTCCATGCTGATATTATATCAATTGCTACATGTTTTGGCTACACTTTATATCATTTTTATGCATTTTCTGGGACTAACCTATTAACAAGATGCCACAGTGCCAGTTCCCTGTTTTCTGCTGTTTTTGGTTTCAGAAAATCTATTAAGGAAATATTCTCGGAATTGGACGAAACAAAAGACATCGTCAATAATATCACGAGGAGATCACGGAGTCCAAAGGTGAGTCGGAGCAGACCCACCAGGGGGCCACGCCACACTAGGGCGCGGCCCAGGGTGGGCCCGCGCCCACCTATGGCGTGGTGGCCCCCCTCGGCCGTCGACGCCGCCTCTTCGCCTATATATTCTCCGCGACGCGAAAACCCTATTACGGTCGATCATATTCCACGAAAAGTTCCGTCGCGGCCGTCATCGTCAATCTCAGATCGGAGGAGTTCTGAAGCTCTTCCCGGCACCCTGCCGGAGGGGAGATCATCACCGGAGGGCTCTACATCACCATGCCTGCCTCCGGAGTGATGCGTGAGTAGTTCACCCCTGGACTACGGGTCCATAGCAGTAGCTAGATGGTTGTCTCTCTACCTTGTGCCTCCATGTTTAGATCTTGTGAGCTGCCTAACATGATCAAGATCATCTTATTGTAATGCTAGATGTTGTGTTTGCTGGGATCCGATGAATATTGATACCATGTTTATTCAAGTTGTTTATCTATGTGCTCTTGATCTTGCATGCTCTCCGTTGCTAGTAGATGCTTTGGCCAAGTAGATGCTTGTGACTCCAAGAGGGGGTATTTATGCTCGATAGTGGGTTCAGTCTCTAGATATCTGGATCAGTGACAGAAAGGTCTAAGATGGTAGATGTGCTGTTGCTACTAGGGATAAAACATTGATGCAGTGTCCAAGGGCACTTGTATTGATTACATTACACACTTTACTTCATGCAATAATCTGTTGTTAGCAACTTAATACTGAATAGGATGCGGATGCTGCCTTGAAGGTGGATTATTTAGGCATAGATGCGGTTGGAATAACGGTCTATGTACTTTGTTGTAATGCCCAACTAGATTTCATAGTAGACATCTTGGCATGTATTGCATTGTTATGCCCTCTCTATTTGTCAATTGCCTAGCTGTAATTTGTTCACCCAACATGCTAGTTATCTGTTCTGAGAGAGACACCACTAGTGAACTGTGGACCCTGGTCCAATTTCCTCATACTGTTTACACAACCTGCTGCAATCATCTGTTTCCTGTTACTTGCTGTTTTTCCTGCTGTTTTCCACACCATACGTTTAACTCTTTGTTTCTGCAAGACCGGAGAGATTGACAACCTCTCTGTTTCGTGTTGGGCAAAGTTCTGTTTTGTGTCTGTGCAGATTTCACGTTGGTGCAAGCTCCCTAGCGCCAGGGGGAGTCAACATCAACAACCTTCCGATAGATCGTCAAGTCCTACTGGTCCGATTAAACCTTGGGTAGATTATTCAAGGGAAAACTTCTGCTGTCTACATCATAACCTTCCTCTTGGGGTTCACCAACACGTAGCCATCAAGCTGTTTTCTGGCGCCGTTGCCGGGGAAGTACTCATCATCACCATCATCATCATCATCATCCTCGAATACTCTCCCGTCAACCAGACACCAGTCCGCTATAGGGAGTTAGGGACTGACCGGAGCACTTGCTGCGTGTCACGGCGGCAGACGTGCGCCCTTCCCGTTTCGTATCTGGTACCCATTATCGATCGCAGGCGTTTCCGTTTACGTGAAAGTCCCATTTGTTACACAGACGTGACCTGAATCCTTTTTTTTACCTCAAAGTGGTCGATATCTACTGACCTAATAGATAGAAGAGATGTCGCAGTTTATAAGTGAAACCGGGCCAAAAAACCATACAAACTGTACAATGTCCTGTTTATGAGGAAAACATGGTCAAAAAACCGCACAGACGATGCGGCCCGCCGCCCACACGACACAAGTCGACCAAACGCCAACACACACCACCCGTTGCGGGGCCCCTGGCGAAGCAGTCAGATCGACCTTCGCATTGGCCGAAAACGATCCAGTCATGGTCGACGAACCCTGTGCCCGCGCAGTCTTCATCCAGATCGCCACCAAAACCACCAATCCCGAGGCCGCTGCCCCAGCGTAGCAAACAGATCGACCTTCGCATTGCCCAAAGGCCTGAATCCTTTTCCTTAAAGAAGCTCTGTGCCCTGCGTGCCATGCGCGGTGGCTGACCGGTGGTGCCATTCTAAACCAGCGCAGCCTCACGGAGTCCCACGAACTGGATCTATTTAAAGTGGCTGTCTAGTGTCGAAGCGGAGATTCGTGCCCACCACGAGTCCACGACCGTCCAAACCTCGAGACCACAACAGCAACATCGATCGGGGCAGCCAGTCTACTGTACTCAACCTTGTTGTTTTTACGTAGGTTGTTGGTTCCACCGGCTCCCCGTCACCTAAGTACACACAGGCACAAGCACAACCTTGTTGTTTTTCATGGAAAAAAATAGCGCGCTATAGCGTTTGAGAATTGTCTCGCTAAATCAATCAGTGTACAATGTCTCGCTAATAGCACAATATAGCGCGATATAGCACACTAATAACGTATTTTAAGTTCGGATTTTGCTGTAGCGCGCTATTTTTTTCCTTGTTTGTTTTTACGTAACTGTGCAACATCGATCGAACCAACAACCAAGGTTTGGTTCCACCGACCCACCGACGATGGGTCCCTGCCTGCAAATCGCAGGCTCGATCGACTCGCAAACCGCAGGATCCATCCAGCATCCTGGCTCCGCTGTCATTTCCTCACACCAAATGAATGTAAGGATTTTGGACGTGTCAGCGTCGTTTCTGGCGTATTCGACATAAAATAAACACGAGTAGACTTTATTTCCGTGGTCGTTTTGATACTTTATTTTCACACATTTTAGGTGTTATTATAGAACCATTCGTTTTGACCCAGAGGAAATGAACTTTCTTTCGGTCATGCAGACAACCTTTCGACTTGGTATACACGAAAGGCTGATTTCTGTTTGACCTAAACCGACAGCACAATTTTAAAAAAAAAAATCCGTGAAGTTTCTTTAAGTAATAATAATAATATTTTAAAAATCCCAATGCAACATCTTTTGAGAACACATAGGGTGTTGGATGGATGCTGCTGAGAGCATCTGTACGAGATCCCCCAAAACAGAAAAACTGTTGATAATTGCAGTTTTGGGCGAATACATTGTCCTGAGCAGATCACGCAAATCAGGTCTAACTGATTTTTTTCGGGAAACTAAAAAGCGATCCCGAGGGCTAAAAATTGTGTAAACTGTAAATGCACACGACGATTGGGGAGAGGGAACTTTCAGTCCAGCTGTCACCCGACCATCATCGGACTCGCCGGAGTCCGGCCAACATTCAAGGTGCTAGTGTCATTCACATGCTCAAACTGTTGTTCAAATAACTGAGCACTAACATGTAACACACCCTTGGCCGCCGGTGGAGATCGGGGCGTGAGCTCAGAGATACTGGTGGCTTGTGGTAGCCACCGGACCTGAAGGAGACGGGGCTGGAGGTAGACGACGGGGACTCGGGAGAGAAGTTGGTTCAGACTCTGTTCTGTTTCTCCACTGCCGGATGGACAGTTACATCGACCATAAAATTTCCAAATGGTTGTGTGCAGACTAAGGGAAACAAATGCCCACGGCAAGCACCAAGGCCAGGACTGAAACCATTTCGACTCCATGGTAGGCATTTATCCATCACCAGATACGAGCTTGGCATGCCATGGTGCCCAGAAAGAAAAGAATTTTGAGCCATATTTGGAAGTAATAAAAGAACACCTTTCCTAGTGTTACTCCACGAATAAAGTGCATGATGCTTCCATGGTAAGGTTGGCACTGTATCTTCTCTAGCATGGGGTAGCTGCACGTATAAATCGTGTACCACACCCTTTTGTTTTCCTCGATCCCATGGTAGGAGAAGTGTAGGATTATTCATACCATGTTGTTTCCTCTCCCTTGACCATGGCTGATGCTGCTTGACCGCTACGCGAGAGATCAATCCAATAAAACATCCTGCACGATCCAAATGTGTGTGAACCTTTCCTTCAAGCTCTTGCTTAGCTCCCAGAGAATGTTGTAGGAACAAAGACGAGCTGCCGAGGTGAGTGACCATGCAGCCGGCAATCTCCTCGTACCACACCATGTCCCTGAGAGGGCTGTCGTCGAACACTTCATATGCAGAATCCAATTCAAGCTCCGTAAACAAGGATAAGCCTCCAATATCAGTGAACACCTCATTAGTTAGCTCTTTCAAAGTTGTTTCCGAGAATACCATCTCTGCAGGTTCCACCCAAGGCTCAAGGAACAGAGATACACCATTTACATGAGTGAGCGAAGTGCCGGAAAGCTCCTCATACCACAGCACATCCGTGACAGGACTGAGCACCTCATCCACATAACCCAGCTCGAGCTCTTGAAACAGGGACAGACCTCCAACATGGGTCAACACCTCAGCAGTCAGGGATGCACATGGCGTTGCTTCCCGAGTGAATTCAGACCGCTGTAAGTCGGCATCGACGCTCAGGTCAATTCTCGTAGTAGGCATGCAGACCGCAAGGTTGTTTCCCACTTGCAAGCCACCAACTGCCATGACCTGGTCCGTGAGAAGCAGAGGGACAGCGGGCGCAGATGCAGCCATCGCAGGACTGCTCTCCACCACCGCAGTTGGAATCCTGATGCCGAGCGTGGAGGACTTGGTGGGCGACACGGAGGGAATGTCATGGTGAGTGGCCCAGCTCGAAGTTGGGGTGGACGCCTTCACGCCCGAGATGCGCGCCACCGCTTGCGCCGTGACCTCCATTTGCCGCTCCAAGGATTCCCGGCGACGCTCCATGCCCTGGTGGAGACGCGCGATTTCAGCCAGGTTCGCATCGATCGAGCGGGATAGCTCGTCCATCCTCCTTCCACGCTCGAGAGACACGGCAAGGCTTGCTGTCGTAGGAGTGGCAGACAGCGGCGTGGTCGAGGTGGCCACCCGCGCACCGATCGCCGTGGGCTCAGACTTTCCATCGAACACCATATGGGCACCCACGGTGGCAGTTGCTTCTCGCCCGAGTGAGAGGTTGAGGCTGGCCACGGCGGGCGTCACAGACAGCGGTGTGGCCGTGGTGGTCACCTTCACCGCATCAATCGTCGTCGCTGCAACTCCAATCGCCTCCATAACCTCGCTGGGAACCAAATCGAAGCGGAATTTGGGGATTTTTTTTGTGGGAAATTTTTCTGGAAATTTGGGTACGGATCCGAAAATCGGTGGCTCTGATACCACTGTAACACACCCTTGGCCGCCGGTGGAGATCGGGGCGTGAGCTCAGAGATACTGGTGGCTTGTGGTAGCCACCGGACCTGAAGGAGACGGGGCTGGAGGTAGACGACGGGGACTCGGGAGAGAAGTTGGTTCAGACTCTGTTCTGTTTCTTCGCTGCCTTCTCCCGTGCCCTCTCGTCGCCTTTATCTTCCCTGCCCTGAGCGTTGACCAGCTGGGCCAAGCCCATGTACAACCACCGGTGGCACCAGCCCAATCCAGTGTGTATGTAGGGTGTTACATAACACCTCATGGCCAATCCCAACACCCTTCACGACAAAGAGTTTGGAACAAAGATTCTGAAAAATCGTATAGTAACAGAATTCAGAGCATGTATATTTCCACACTTAACGGAATAGTGGTACATTTGATTAAAAAGCAGATAATGTGCTTACCCTGTCTTCAAGCTCAAACCATGCATTTACGTCAGTACGAAAATAATCACTTAAAAGTGCTTATTTCAGCGGAATATGAGCAAGATGTTGGTTGCGGTTATCAAGCGATGTGGGGGATAAGTTGCCATATGAATTGTAACCCCACCAACGTGGAGAATACATTTTCTGAATCAGAAGGAGAAGAAACAAGTTAAATCCAGCACTGAACTACTGTTATTAGAATTAATCAGATGGGGAAGATGGCTAATAAACAATGAGGTTTGTTATTTGCTAGCAGTTTTTATAGCACAGAATAAAGAAGCACACACAATTGAGAACCTATATAAGGATAAACTCAAACTAACCTTCGTAATCAAAGACAAAAACGTGCAATTTTTTGATTTCATCCGGCCAAACCATGAGGTAGAGGAGAAAGATTCTGATACGGGAGATATTGTACACAAAAACGAAGCACCTTATCCTGATCCCAGTTGTACTATCCGTGGCGTAAACAACGGTCACCTTCCGGCAGCTGTAAGGGGCGATTGATGCCAACAGAGCACTAGTGGAGCATTTGGTGCTGGCAGTGTACTCTGGCGTGACTGATAAAAATTGCAAACAGATTGGTCTCGACGCGGATGAACTAGTGAAGCTAAGGGGGGCCAAGGGTTTGCGGTGGCGAAGAAGAAATGCTCAATATTTTTCTAGAACAATATTTGTCTTATTCGACGATTATCACTAATTTATTTATATTAAACATTTTTACCTATTTTAGTCATCTAGTTTTGATGCAATTTTTGCAATACAATTTCTAAAAGTAAATTTCTAATGTAACTAACAACATTAAAAATCATAACTGTCTTCCTAATAAAAATATAGAAGGCCACAATTACACAAATAAAAACAGAACTCTTTTAAAGTAGATGAGTTTTAGTCTAAATTTTTCCATTTGAAATTTAATAATATCATAAAAATATGATGAAATCACATTAAGCTATATATGGGTGAATCCTTCCTCTTTCAGGGCGTGTTTTTGTCTATTGACGAAAACCGACAAACATGAAATGTTGGGACGGTCGTTTCGACTGGTGCAGGTGCACATATGTCCAAATCCGACCGGCAGCAACTAGCTAAGCTTGGGCACTGCCACGTCGGCCAGCGCAGCCTCCCAGCAAGAGGGGCTGGCTGTCCGTTGTCGAGCAGAGATTCATACCCATACCAGCAGGACCGTCCAAACCTCGAGACCAACAGCAACATCGATCGCAGTACGTACTCTACCGAACCCACCGACGACGGAGCCCTCGAATCGCAATGCAATGCACTGTACGTGAGCCGCCGTCGATCGGGATCTCCGTTGCAGTCTGTGCGCACACATTTGGTGTCTATCGTAGATCAGCAGCTAGTTGGCGCTTCTACCTCAGTGCAACAACAGTATTCAGAATTCAGATCCATGTTGGACTAGGCGCGGTCGTCCAGGCAGATCAGGCGTCTAGTTGATGCACATTGACACTTAATTTTTTGTTTTGTTTGTAAAGGGATTTATCCCTAGCTGGAACTTCTGTACATAACATTTTTTTCTATCTAATCGGAAGGCAGAATGACTGCCATTAACTTCAAAAAAAAAATGGAATTAGATGTCAGGTACTGTAATCTCCTTGTTGCATATTCGATGTGCCTGCTCTGATAATTTTTATTTATATTAGTTGACCTTCCAGACCAGAGCAGCGTGCAAACAACTTCGTGAAGCAAGCAGTCTACACAGCTTCGAGCAAGCAGACAGTGCTGGACGTTCAGGTTCACAGGTACACTCCACGGTTGGCGTTTCACGACTGGCTGGCACACCATTTGGTTTAGGTCGCCTCACAGGGTTCCTAACCTATCTACCCCACACCATGAAGCCTGTAAGAATCTCCAGGTTTTCAGTGAGCGGGCTCTTAACTGAAGCGTTCGTTCTTCGCATTACGACCGCGAGACTACACCATGGCAACCTTCACATAACAGTTTTACAGCATCCTGAAATACTGCACTGTCGAATGCGGGGAACGACAGCCTGATGGAACATATGCCATGATATACGTACAAAGATCAGGAGACAGCAATTCAGGAACCGCGAGTAATAATTCTTCAACAGCCATCAGCAAAAGTTTACCGCATGTTCTGCCATAGAAAAGCAGCAGTCAGTGATACTGTAACATCATAAGAGACGGCACACGTAGAGGGATATAACACAACGTTAAGAGATGTCATCAGGAGAATAAACTGTAGCCACACCACAAGTTTACGTTACACCAAAACAACAAGGCATAATTATACTAGCTCGAACAGAAAATTGAGGCCACAGATATATAATAGGAAATTTATCTCATGGGCAAATGTATTTATGAAGCTTCACTGGTTTTTTTTTTCCAGCGATACTCAAACAGTAAAAACTGAAAGTGATAGTGATAGTACAAAATAAATGGGCACCTATCTATGAGTTTGCATCAGAAAATGTAATTTAGCCGGTCGATAACTGTAACCATGTTCGAGTCTAAAGGTGAAGAAACAAAAATGATAAATTACAAGTCATGCTTCCAATATTTCCTTGCACATCATGAACACAAGGAACTGATTTGAAATTTCTGTACTGGGTAATGATGCATGAATATCACCTATTTACCTTCTAACAAGCTGCATACAGAAATGGCATGAACTATTGGTTCACAGCTGCTACTATGGTTAAAACTCCAGCAATACATCACTAAATGCCAAACCAGAGCAGCCACGCAGGTTAACTCGAGGTTGTCTTCCAGTGAGCAGCCACGCAGGTTAACTTGAGGTTGTCTTCCAGTCATGTCTACTTATTAGAATCATTCCCCTGCCCCAGTGCACCAAAACCAAACAAAACAACTAACACATGATTTGGTGTACAGGAGATTAATTAAACAGCTTTCTCTTAGCTTCCCTCTTCACAAAGAACTAGGCAAAGAGCGTCCCGTGGTGTCAAAGAATCGCACTACACTTCTTTTGGAACCCAAAGGTCATGTTGCTATTATCCATCTCTGTGAGCAATGTGATGACGACAGAGCAGGGGCTACCATTCAGCTCAGGTACAACTAACCAATCACTAAATTGCGACAAAAAAAAAAATTAACCTCTAGTGGAACAACACATTTCTATACCTTCCACAATCACCATCAAGCACCAGAAGCCATTTTTGCAACGAATGCAACCAGTAACACCTCTCCCCATCCTAATGACACAAAGAAAACATACAAGCAAAATTAATATCCTTAATAACTCATCGATAGTTCACATCATGTAATTTCAACACACTGAAAAATGAAAATAAAGAATCACGCACTAACTTTAAACTCGGAGCAGCTTGCGTTTCTTATACCAGCAAGAAGGCATCATTGCATGGAAGATCTCAAGTGTGGATGTCTCCTTCAAAAAACTGATACCTTGCTGGCAGCAAATCTTTGTGCTTATGGTATATCCCTTTCCTTGAAAATAGGGATATCAACAGGGAAACACTTGAAGCTTCAAGCGACATGCTCTTCCCATCAAGTCTGCACATATAATTTATGGCTCTGACTATTTCACCTTTTCCAATAACTTTCTGATAATAATATTTAACATACGAGAGTCGGAAGCACAACCGCTCGTCTCCATTGATGAAAATATGTTCTCAGCTTCTTCTACTAATCCTGATTCTATAAGATTTGACATCATCGTTCCGCAGGTTATAACATTTGGTACCAATCCATTGGCTGGTACTGAAGCAAACAAATTCTTAGCTTGCTCTATTCTTCCAACTTTAAACATTGCATCAATTATAATAGTGAGAGTTATAACATCAAACTTAAGGTTCATTGCTTGCAGTTTCTCAAACAGCATGATTGCTTCATTGGCAGAACCATTTTTAGAAAGCCCATCGAGAATTATATTGTATGTATGAATGGACAACCTCACTCCACTTTTGATCATCTCATGAAACATTTCTTTTGCAGCAACAGTTCTACCAGCCTTAAACAATCCATCCAACATGATGCTATAAGTATAAGTATCTGGTTTAGCAGCGAAACCTGACATTTCTTTGAACAGAGTCAGCGCATCATCCACCATTTCAGCTTTAAAGTATCCACCAATGAGTGTATTGTACGTAAATGCATTAGGCTCAATGCCAGCCGATACCATATCATCACGTACTTTGGACGCCTTCTGCATCTTGCCAACTAAGCAGTATCCATCAATCAGTGAACTGAACGTGATAACATCAGGCTTCTCACCTATATGTATCATAAAGTCAAAGATATCTTGTGCATCTTTCACCCTTCCTTCTTTGCATAGGTTGTTTATAATTGAGTTAAAGAACACAACACCAGCACAACCGATGCCTTTTTCCATCATTTCAGAAACCAATTCTTTAGCTCTAACTAAATCACCATGTGTACAATAACCCTGAATCAGGCACCTGTAAACTCCCACATCTGGTGGTACCCCCATACTAATCATCTGGTTGAACTTTTCAATAGCATCATTCATTCTACCCTTTCTACAAAATGCAACTATCAAGGCTAAATAGGTTACACTATCTGGTTTCACTCCCTGCTTCTCCATGTCTTGAAAGATAAGAACAGCCTCATCTTCCGATCCACACTTAGCATATGCATTAATCAATATGTTGAAAACATGTTGGTTCGGTACAATACCTTCTCCTACCATCAAGTTATAGAGATTATTCATATCAACAAGGCATCCTTCAGTAGCGTAACCATGAAGCATCGTAGAGTATGCCACGACATTGGGTTTGAGGCCCTTTCCAATCGCGCAATCCAGAATTTGTCTCGCTTCTTTGCTTCTTCCACACTTGCACAACCCACCAATAATCGAGCTATATGTCCAGACATTAGGAACAATGCCCTGCTGTACCATTTCCTTGAATAGATTGCTTGCTATGCTCCATTTATCCTCCTTTAAGAAGCCATGGATGACCGTGGTATATGACACCACGTCAGGGGAGCAGCCACCTTCCTGTTTCGCCATCATCCGGAGCAGGTCAAGTGCACGCGGGCTCCTGCTATCATCACATAAGCCCTTGAGAACTGTGTTGTATGAGATGTCATCAGGCACGCAGCCCAGATCAGACATCCTGTGAAGCAGCACGTCCACAGCCTCATCTGTCCGCTTTGCCCGGCAGAGGACCTTGAGGAGGGTGTTGATTATAAGCTTGTCTGCCTTCAGGTCCGCCTTGAGGAAGCGACCGAAGAAGGCGAGCGCTAGGTCCGGCTGCCGCGCCCGGCAGCTGCAGTCAAGCAGGATGCCATACGTGTGGACTGTGGGCGACGGCACCGGCGGGCCATCGCCTCGGGGCATGCGGTTGAAGAGGGCAACGGCAAGAGAGAGGCTGTCGCTGCAGGCGGCAGAGGGTGGCGCACGTGCGAGGGCGGCCAGAAAGCCGTTCAGGGCGCGCTCAGGGACCGGAGTGGCCTGCTGGAACAATTCGTCGAACAGCTGGTGTGCGTTGTGCGGGCTGAGCGTCCCTGAGCGGACCCGCTCTGTGGCGGCGGCGAGGGCGACGTGAGGGGAGCGGCGTGAGGGCGGTGAGGTGGAGGAGGAGCGGCGGCGGTGGAGTGAGATTGGAGCGGTCGAGTAGAGGCGAGACATGGGATTCGTGACCGGCGGGCCAACGCCTCGGGGCATGAGATTGAAGAAGGGAATGGAGAGCGAGAGGCTGTCCCTGCAGGCGGCGGATGGTGGCGCGCGGGCGAGAAAGCTGTTGATGGAGCGCTCGGGGACCGGAGTGGCCTGCCGTAGCAATTCGTCGAACAGGTGGCATGCGTCGTCGGGGCTGAGCGCCCCGGAGCGGGCGCGCTCCGTGGCGGCGACAATGGCGAGGTGGGGGGCTCGGCGTGAGGGCGGCGAGGTGGAAGTGGAGGTGGAGGAGGAGCGCCGGAGGAGGGAGGTCGGAGCAGTCGAGTAGAGGCGAGGCATGGGGTTCGTGCTTGGCAGGTAGTGTAGCCTAGCATGGGGAAATGTTTGCTGCTCCGGCCAACCGCTGCTAAATGGTGTTTACTTGAAACTGTATCATGCAGGGTACAAACAATGAGTTCAATTCAGCAATTCTTGCGGATCAGATCCCCGATTCGAGCCTTCGGCTTGTGGGTGCTCATGTTGTTTCTGCTACTAAAAGAAGCCGGCCAAAGGCTAGTCCTAGCTGGTCCCATTTTTAAAGTAGGTTATAAATAGTACGAAAAAAAATCAAAGCATAACGACTTGGTTGAATATATTTGGCAAATGAATTATTTTTCAACGGGGATATAGTAGTGTTTTGATTGAGGTAAAATGGATACATCATGCAGCAGCTCCTCCGTCCCAAATTGGTTGACGCAGATTTGTCTAACAACGTAAGTATTTAGATATATTTTACTCTGTAGATATATTCACATGTAGACAAATCTGTGTCAAATAATTCGGGAAGGAGGGAGTACTATTATCAGTTTCCTCAATGGAGCCCTTTTCATGGAAAAGAAAATCAACAAAAAAATGGCATTTGTAAGTTCAAAAAAAAATTGCTGGAGGCAGATAATGATGAACTCTCTACTAGTGCGCAAAAACCAATACGGAATAATTTACATTCTAGCCTGGAAAAAATAACTAAAATGTGGAAATGTGTGTGGTGAACCGTGCACATTTTGAAAATTCGAATTTTTGTCATATTTTTATTTTTGTGTAGCCTAGAATACAAATTATTTTAGATTTGTTTTTTACACATTGGTGAAGTTCGTCATTTTCTATATCTACAATTTTGGTCATATTTTTTTAGAAACTTAGAAATGGAGATTTTGAATTTTTTCAAAATATGAGGCTCCATGGAGCCCAAGCTCTCTTTGGAATTGTCGTAGATCCATCACTCTGGAAAAGCAGCGATAAGGGGGGGGGGGGGGGGAGAATTAGGGAAACTTTATTCTTAATCCGTGCAACGCGGCCATTCTGCCTCTGGTTGACCAAAACCATATGTAGATCCGAGGTCCACCCCCTTCCTAGTGTCATATGCCGATGTGGAGGGTACCCATCGCTTGGGTTGGGAATAGTGGAGATTGGGCGTAGACTAGGCTCGTCTCTTAGATTCAGTACTCCCTCTGATCCTTTTTACTCCGTATATTAGGTTTGTATTAAGTCAAACGCTTTTGAGTTTTATCAAGTTTATAGGCAAAAAATAACAATATTTAGGCTATCAAATCAATACATATGAAAATATACTACATGATGGATCAAATTTTATGTTGTGAATGCTGATATTTTTTCTCTAAACCTGGTCAAAAATTAATTTTTTTGACTTAAAACAAAACTAATATGCGGAATAAAAATGACCGGAGGGAGTACTTCTTATGGTTCAGTTCCAAGATGATTTTCTTGAACCGGATCAATTCCAAGATTATTATTCAACTTAAAGCAGCTTATAAAATATGCTTCAATTTTTTAAAGCATCGGGGCCTAGCACGGTAAAATGAATTTAGCAAATATATGATTTTTCAACGTGCATATACACCATAGGGTCGGGATTGAGGTCAAATGGATATACATATCATGCGTTGGAACTATTTAGGGCCCGTCAGGTTTGGAGGATCCTTAATGTAAAAAAAAGGGTTTGGAGGATCCTAGTAGCTAGCTCTCTCACGCACGGTCGCAGCATCTATCGTAGTAACTCTACTAAACCAAGGTCTGGCCTGCGATGCATCGCACTAAACTAACTGCACGTGAGGGACGTCGGGATCTCCCTGCCAGAACGCCGTGGTCAGATCCAGCCCGGCCACCTCGAGCAGCAGTATAGTCTCCAAATACATGATGAAACAGAGTGCCCTGGTGGACGTACCAGATTCCATGACTGGCATTTGACAATGATCCTCCACAGCTTTGAGAAAACAGAGGTTCAGGTAAGCTAGTACCACGAAGCCTGTAAATCCCCAGGTTTACATCTCTGTTTTAAATAGCCGGCTATCACCGGCTATAGCCGGGCTATAGCCTCCTGAGAGGGTCCGCGCTATAGAAAAGGTCTTTGTAGGCTATAAGGGTAATAGCCGCTAATAGCCCGGCTAAATTAATTTAGCCCCTGTTTAGCCCCTTAGCCGCTATATTCCCGCTCATGGATCCAAAAAATTTGGATCAAATTTGTCCCGCTCAGGCCAAATTTTTCCCACTCGGCCCAATTTCGGTGCCAAAGGTCGACCAGAGCCCTAAATTCTTCTTATTCTCTCCTCTCTCTCCCAAAAATAGAACCGACAGGGGTGGCCGCCATGTCATGTGTGAATTATTGATATGTATATACAAATATATTTTGCCCACACATTGTTTTGTTCAATTATTTAGCAAAACGGCTATAAGGCCTTAGCCGCGCTATAGCCCGGCTATAGCCTTTCGTAGCTTCTAAAATCGCCGGCGCTAAACACAATAGCCCGCTATTTTAAACAGAGGTTTACATACACAGTTTTACAACATCGTTATTTCGGTGTTGCAGAAATACTTCTTCAGTGTCGAGATCTGGGGAACAAAAGGAAGGCCTGATGGAACATGTCATGGTGTACAAAGATCAGGAGATCTTAGACCGTGCCATGATATGTCTAACAGCAGTGAGTGGATACATTAACAGCCAACGGCATAAGTTGAGACAGGTTCTGCCATACATAAGGAGCGGTGGGTAATGCTGTAACATCATACGAGATAATAGATGGCACATATACAGGGGCATATCACAATGTGAAAAGGTTAATCATCAGGAAAATAATCAAGCTGACCATACTTTACGGTTTGCAGCGATACTCAAAAAGAAATTGAAGTGATGGCTACAAACCTATAAATATATGGGTTAATGGTCTCAGCTTTCACAAGCAGTAGTGAGATATGTAGTATAGCCACTGGATGGCAAGAACAATGTTCAATTCTAAAAGAGAAGAAAAAATGTATTTGTGAGGCTTCAAATAAAACTAAATCTGAAGTGATAGCTACAAATCTACAAATAAACAGGCTAATTTTCTGTGTGCTTTCACAAGGAGTAGTAGAGATATGGTGTAGCCACTGGATGACTGGAATTATGTGCCAGTCTAAAGGAGAAGAAATAATAATGATAAAGAATATTTCCTTGGCACATCATAAACACAAGGAATTGATTTAAAGTTCTGTACTGAGCAATGATTCATGAATATCGTGTATTTACGTTCTTACGAGCTGCATGCTGAAGTTGCATGAATTGTTGGTGATACCACCCTGCTGTTGACAGCTGATGATATGGTACGCCAGTATACATCACTAATGCCAAACCAGAGCAGCCATGCAGGTTAACTTAAGGTTGTCTTCCAATCATGTCTACTTATAAGAATCATTGCCCTGTGCCAGTGCATCAGAACCAAACAAAGCACTAATGCAAGATTGGTGTACAGGAGATTAAAAAACTTCCTCTTAACTTCCTTCTTGCTATGAACTCGGGCAAAGACACAGCTCGGACGAATTGGGTTGCCGCTGTGGAGTTGCCCTTGCAACTAAAAAGGGGCAGCAAGGTAGTCATTATACATCAATTACTTAAGTACCGAACCATCCTATGCAATAGATGATGTAATATGACTGCTCAAAGTCGACTGGTTTACCAAAACCCAGTTTTAACAATTTTAAAATAAACTTGTAAAAAAGTTCAGTTTTAACAATTTTAACATAAATGGATACAGTTGTAAATTATAAAAATGGCAGTTGGACATGCTCTAAAGGTGAAACCTGCATGGATTAAAACTGTAACTGCACATCAGAATAAAAAAAGTTACTGATTTCAATTCGAATATAATAAAATCAAGTCTGACAAGTAAAAGCTCAAATAAATACGGTTGCGTAAAAATATGCCAGCTCGAGCAGGTGCGTTGACGAACGCGCGCCATTGTCACAAAACAGATCCTCCATTTGGATACCTCCGAGCTCCGGGAGGGTCCCCCGCAGCAGCTCAGGATGGGAATGGGCCGACCCGGCCCTGGCCTTGGACCTGGCCCTTGTGGCCCTAGGGCCATTTTGAGGGGCCACGGGTCGACCCATTTCAAATAAGTAACTGGCTTTGCTGGCCCAATGGGTATTCGGGGCCGACCCAAATTTTAGCAGATTAGTCTCAATTGAATCGATTCTCTAGACTAAATCGAACGAGAATGTATTACGTATGCGCATGCACAGCTAGTAGCCGGGAGAGCCCACATAAGCAATGTTAAGGCATGACACTAGTAGATCGGTAGTGTACGAGGAGTTACAAAAATTATGTACAAGATTGAAACGAAGCTCTCCGGACACACACTGTACGGTTGTACCTCATTTTATTTTTATTTTTTTCTATCATGCATGCATGGGTCCAATGCAACTAGAAACCCACACTGCTCCTCCTACACTGGCCTAGAAGCGCTACTGACATAATGAAACAGTGCAAAGGAGCACTTATTATATTTTTTAATACAACATAAATATTTAGAAATATCCACGATGCTGCCACTTAAATTAGCCAATTCCTACTAGATGTCAGCATATATTAAAATTCATCACGAATAGAAATAAGACTACAGATGGGTCGGCCCTACAAACCCAATGGGCCACTCAAGGCCGGCCCCGTTGACCCATATCTAGTTTGAGGCCGACCCGTGTGGCCCAATGACCTCGATTTTTTGGGTCGGGTCGGTGACCCGGCGGGTCGTCCCGGCCCATTCCCATCCCGAGCAGCAGCAAAAAACCTAAGCTGAAGCCTGTGTCCAGGTCTCCATTGACGAAAATGTGTTGTAATTAGCAGGAATCTGAGTCTTCCAAATGTAGTAACTAATGACTGCTCTTATGGTGCCCAGAAACTGCATGTGATATGCCGATGCCGCACTATAGCAACCGTTGGCAGTCCACTTACAAGAAATGAAACCAGGAGTACCGGCTGCAACCTGACAGACTGAACTTTGTTCCATAGCCATATAAATTCAGAAAGAAGTTGGGCATCAACAGGAGGGAGACACATCCGTATCAACAGGAGGGAGACACATCCGTATCAAACTTGTATATCTTGTACGGACAAGCAGTATACTAGGGCACTAGGCTCTTGCACATGCCTAATTCTGTTATAATCCAAATAGTTTCCTCGACCAATAATAAGTTACGGAGTAGATAGTATTACTTTGTGAAGAGGACAAAGCTTATAAATTAAAGTCAACAACCACTTAGCTTACTTGACTTTCCTTTAAAGAAAAGAAAATTACACACAAGTCCCTACAGGAACTCGACGTCTTCCTCATTCACTCACAAATGGCGCGCCGTGAGTGAAGATCGATGCTGCCTCTGGATCTCAAATCTATATTGGACCCAGGAAAACATTGTTGACACGGCAGCTGGGAAGTCACTACCGGAGTTAGAAAACGCAGGAGATAGACACCTTCCCGGAGAAGAAAAAGGGCCGAAGAGAGATGGGCGATTACCCTAGATCTGGCTACACAGATGCGGAGAGACCCGAGCTCACTGTCTTAGCGGCAAAGCCGAAGCTAGCCGAACATTGCCAGTCGGAGAAGAAACCATCGAACCAAGGCACAAATAGTATGAACAAAATACAAAGACATAACTAGATCCATCACTCAAGTAAAGCAAAGCATCGACGAGACAATTATCCACCCTCTTCAACGCCACCGAGAGGTGGATGAGCGTTAGAAAACTTTATTCTTAATCCATGCAGCGTCGCCATCGCCTCCATTCCACCGATGGTTGACCAAAACCATTCCTCCCCTCCGACCGCAACCCTAATTTTTGATGCATTAATTTTTTGAATTTTTTTAACGGGTTATAAGATGGTCTAAGTTGAATTAATCTTTCAGTTGATCTAGTTAAAATAATATAGATCATGGGCTTCACAAAAAAACCATGTATTTGTTGACCAATATCATGATTGTTTATTCAAAGAATGGAGTAACATATTTTCTTGTTGGATATTCATAAACATATACAAATATATTATCCCTAAAATTGCCTCTATGAAATATTTCCAACATCCCCACTATTATTCTCTTCTAGGTGATTTTTGAAGGATAAGGCTCAGTGGCAAAGGTAGCAGTGGCTAAACCCAGCAAGTAGAATTTGACTCCGTCGGGGGCAAATTTCCGGAATCCTCACTTAGAAGCAATTCTTATATAAAAATAAGCCACAAGGGCTAGTCCTGATTTCAAATAAGAGTAATGGAGACCATCTAATGGACGAATCCGATAAAAAAAATGGTATGGATGCCGAGAGCGCCCTAGACGAATCGAGCGTGCGTCGCCAATATTGTCGGCGCCATCTAGTCAAAAGATCATGGTACGTGTATGTATAGTGAAGCAGAGAGAGAGGTCGGCTAGAAAACGCGTCTGCTAAAAAGCCTAAACCTGATCGAGGTGGAGTTGTTTTCTTTATTATCATTAGGTAAAGATAAAGACTAGGACCGGCCCAGCATGATGTGCACGCTGCATTCCCTGACTTCCTCAACTCCTCCTCTTCTTGGAAATTACTGTCCCGGCAGGCTGAGGACGATGAGTTGAAATCAGGTTGTGTTTCCATCTCAGACTAACGGTGCATAGGACTCGATCGCGACACTGTCGGAGTAGAGGACATCCTCCGCCTTTTCAGCCTCTTCCCACAGCTCCGGCAGCGCCTCCCTGATGTTGTGGATGCTCTCCAGCGCGTGATCTGCCCCCTTCACCAGGTGCGACGTGCCAACCTGAACAGTAAAGATGGTTAGCCACTTGCACACTCCAGAGATCGACGGCAAAAATATTCACAAGGTTTGCACGGCAACCGCTGACTTACCAGCACTGTGTGGAGACCGATCAGCTTGCCAGCCTGAATGTTACGCACGCTGTCGTCGAAGAAAATCTGCAGCAAGTGAGTTTTCGTCAGCATATGGTCAGTACAAATCGAAATGCTACAACTTCTTGCATCGGGACATACCGCCTTGTCGGGTTTGACGTTGGCGATCCTGAGGGCCGCCTCCATGGCAGCGACGTTGGGCTTGCACAGGACGGGGGTCCTGGGAAGCTCATCCACGCTGCCCAACTTCGCGAAATGTCCGGCGATGTCGAAGATCTCCGATGCGGCCTGGTCACACGACGGCAGCAGGCATGGCGGGTTCAGGGTCTCGAAGCAGATGATCCCCTCGAAGCAGTCCTCCAGGCCCAGCCTCTTGAGGGCTCTCACGGCATGGATCATGTCGCCGTTGGTGAATATCTGAAACACAAAACTCGTTAGCCATTATCTCGGAGAGGCACCGTGCTGGGTTTTCATTTTGATTTCAGGTAGGGAACATATACAAGTTTCCGGATGCGCATGTTGTTGAGAATATGCTTGAGAACAGGGTCGGGCTTGATGTCGTCGTAGGGCAGTCTTCCATGGATAAAGCTGTCAGACACGAACAACACAAAATGTTAGAACAGACTACTAGAGAGAATTGGCATGAGAGAAGGTTGTTTATTGTGTTCATGCATGTACCTGTGGTACTCATCGTTATCAAAATTGTAGCCGATTGCCTGAAAAAACAATCAAAACAGGGGAGGAAAGAGAATGTTTCAGTAGTCTACTCACTTAATTAGTATCAGGGGCGAAGAAAGAAGTGTACGCGTAGAAGGCATCAGGGAAGTTGCATATAAGTATATTTACCCTGAGGCCAGCCATCGTTGTGCCGTAGTTCTTGTACAGCAGATTGCCAAGGTTCTCAATCTTGCTCTCTTCAATACCCAGCTTCTCGACCATGTAACCTGCAGAATGGCAGGGAATAGGCATGCATTAAGTTCAAGAAATTCACATACTAGAAGAAGTACACACGAGCACGGGGGCAGTAGGATATTCAAGACACTTACCTTCAACGTTGATCTTGACATGAGATGAGATCCCTGAGCTGAGTGGGTACAGAGTGTCGTCGAGGTCTGCAGTTTTCCACGCGCATCAGAGAAAAAACGATCAGAACCATTGCATTTCGCTAAAAAAAACTAGGGTGGCACTAGCAAGAAACAGCAAAACACAATAAATCGAGAACTAGCTTACCAAAGAGGAGGCAGTCGAACTTGGGGTCCTGGACCTTGAGGCAGCGCTCGTCGAACTCCATGATACGGACTGTTAGGAAAGAACAGCAGAAAGAATGGATTACTGACACACGGTTCAACCGAGCTACGTACATTTGCCGCGGACAAGAACACGAGCGTACCTAGCAGCGACTGGAGTGCTCGGGAGCTGCAATGCAACTGGCGCGTATGCAGAGCCGGGGAGCAACAGGACAGAGGTCCCGAAGCTTCAGGAGCGCTCCGAATGCAGAGAGGGAGAGAGCGAGGAGGGGGAGGAGACGAGGAAGGTTGGGGTAGGGTTTAAATAGGGGAAGCCATGGCGTTAGCGGTCATGGTTAGCAACCGATTGTTTCTTGCAGGAAAAGAGACATGTAGACAGTGCAGAAAACGTGGGCATGCTAGAGCGCTGCACACTTGTACCATTGCGTATATCTCTCTACCTCTCCTTGCATCACTACTGATGGATGATACGGTTTTTGTATCTTGAGAAACTAATGTGCTCCACCTGCTCCTGCATCACACCGCTTTGTATATATCTTGAGAAACTAATGTGGTCTAGCTATAGACGATGCCAACCGTAATGGCATGTTGTATGTAACTCAGTTGTTGAACATGTATGTACGTATGTAGGCCTGGGTTTGTATGTCGTACCTGTAGTGTCTCTCTCCCTCCTGTATTTCTTTTGTTTCTTGGGAGACAAGACACCGGTCGCACCCTTTGTACCTATATATGTGCTTGATGCACGATCAATGCAAATCATCGATGCACAAACTCTTCTCTCCAAATCTAACATGGTATCAGACACCGTATCGATCTTTTCCTAAAAATTGGCATGAGAGAAGGTTGTTTATTGTGTTCATGCATGTACCTGTGGTACTCATCGTTATCAAAATTGTAGCCGATTGCCTGAAAAAACAATCAAAACAGGGGAGGAAAGAGAATGTTTCAGTAGTCTACTCACTTAATTAGTATCAGGGGCGAAGAAAGAAGTGTACGCGTAGAAGGCATCAGGGAAGTTGCATGTAAGTATATTTACCCTGAGGCCAGCCATCGTTGTGCCGTAGTTCTTGTACAGCAGATTGCCAAGGTTCTCAATCTTGCTCTCTTCAATACCCAGCTTCTCGACCATGTAACCTGCAGAATGGCGGCAAAATCGACTATTCTGACCCTCACGGCGAAGTTCAGCACAAAATGAACCCTTTTCGAAAGTTTAGCCGGATCTAACCCTTTCTGGTACCGCTCAACATATTGGCGGTAGACTACATAGGATACCGCCAGGGTCTTCGGCGGTAACCATCCTGGTCCACGGTCCGCTTGTTCCGGTTGACTGCGCTGACGTGGCGATACCGCCGCTGACATCGGCGGTAGACTTGGAGTGGTACCGCTGCTTTCCCAGGCGGTACACGTCAGCACGGTACCGCCGCTCGTGCTGGCGGTACGCGCTGGAGACAGTTAAGTGGCTCGAGCGCCCCCAGCCTCTCATTCATCCGCACTCAAATCTCTCCTCCACACTCTCCTGCTGCTGCCCTCTTCCCCTCTCTCCTCCACACTCAAATCTCTCTCAAATCCCTCCAAATCGGAGGGCATAGCTCGTGGAATCAGGCCATCTCCATCCTCTGAGGTAGTCTCTCTCAGATCTCTCGCTTTTTGTTGGTTGGATTTGTGTTTGAGGCAAACCCTAGATTTGTTGATTTGTCCTTAATCTATTATTTGAATTGGTGCATTGCGGGTTATATGTTGTTTGTGACGTGTAGAAATCATTGTGGTTAGATAGATTCATGTGTTATTCTTACCTACAATTATGGTTGAGTCTAGGGTTGGAGGTAGTGGTTAGCACACATGTATAATTTAGATTATTGTGGTGTGTTTGCTATTACACATCAATGTGATACATTTGTGTGTCTTGTCATTTAATTATAGATGGCAAGAATCGTGAATGTCCATCATGTTGACAAAGAAGTATTTTTTAGTAACAATGAAGAAGAGATTGTTGACAATGGAGAAAAAGTTATGGTATTTGCCAATAGTCCGACATATGCCGAGGTTGTTGCAAGAGTACGGGAAGTTTTCGAATGGATGGATCCTAGGGAGAAGGTTGAACTAGATGGAAGGTATTTTGTTGGATCGGGACACCGTCCGCGGAAAAAAAAAATACCTTTGACATGCGAGTTAGATTGGGGGGCATACAAAGAGGTTGTGGCGGCTTCCAAAGACAAGTCGCTCGAGTTATTTGCTACCAAGGTTGGCGGTGATCGGTTGCATTTTGACTTGAACCGGTGTGCCTCCCCCACACATGATGCAATGACCCCCACTCGAAATGTGTCACTTGATGATGCGGTCGAGTTGAATAATATGAGCCAACCTCCTTTGAGCCAACAAATTGACTTGGAGATGAATGATGACGACCAAGTCGATGAAGAAGAAAAATATGTCAATGTGGATCATGGTTATGGCTTTGGCATTGACGATGAAGATAGGGAGGAAGGAGACATGGAGGGTGATGTGTCCGAGCGGGAGGACGAGTATCATGACATTTATATTGGAGATGTAGAGGCACAAGTCGAGGAGGATGGCATTGACCGTGACACCTTCTATCGCCGTTGCTATGCCTCCGACTCGGAGGACGAGGGCCCAGAAGAAGTGGACGAAGATGGGTTCACGGCGAGAGAAGCCCAAGCCTTTTTAAAAGTGGTAGGCCGGGATCACCGAATTCCATTATTTCGTGATCTCACGCTTGCCGATAAGGCTATGGTGGATGGTGGCAAGTATAAAGATCTAGAAGCAACACCAAGCACAACTCAAGACGACGATGACAACAATTCTCGCATAAAGAAAGGTTTGAAGTTTCCGGACTTGGTAGAATTGCAAATGTGGCTTAGGGAATATGCGGTGAAGCACCATAGGCCATTCATAGTGAAGCACTCGGACGAGAAGCATCGTTACACCGTGATTTGCGACCAAAAAGGATGCCCATGGGTAGTCCGTGCAAGACCAAACCGCCACGGGCAATGGAAGATAACAAGTTGTGAAGCCCATCACATGTGCAAGAAACGGGGAATCCATCCACAAAGCACCGTCAACTCACCTCCGACTTCATCGCATACAAATTCATCAATAGTATAAAGAATGAACCAACCATTAAACCGAGGTTTTTGATGGGTCTTGTAAAGGAATTCTTTGGATACAACATCGAATATGGGAAGGCATGGAAGGCCAAGCATGCCGCATTTAAGATGTTGTATGGTGGATGGAAAGAAGCGTACAACCGCCTCCCGAGGTTGTTGGGAGGGATGGCCTATAGAAACCCGAGCATGTTTTACGCGGTTGAACATGTTGATGGAGTGTTCCGCCGTGCCTTTTGGACCTTCGACCAATGCATTCGGGCATTTCACCATTGTAGACCGGTTGTATCAATAGATGGTACATTTTTAACCGGCAAGTACAAGGGGTCGATGTTGACTGCAATCGCGCACGACTCCGGTGACCGGGTGTTACCTGTGGCCTTTGCTTTGGTGTCTGGAGAGAACAATGACAACTGGGAATGGTTCATGAAGCATGTGAGGACTAAGGTGTTTTCTCCTAGTAGAGAGGTATGCATCATATCGGATCGACACCAAGGTATACTCAATGCCATGGAGATTGAAATTCCGGGGTATGCACGGCTCCACCACCGATGGTGCATGAGGCATTTCGTCGCAAATTTTTATAGGGCTTGCAAGAATAAAGAATTGGCTGATGACCTAACAGATGTTTGTGTGGCATTCACCAACCGGTCTTTCACAAGACGGTTTGACAAGCTCCTTGCCGCGTCTAATGCCGGGGGTAAAGAGTTCTTGAGGAGGTATTTGGGAGAGAGGCACAAGTGGTCAAGGGCCCATGATCATGGAGGTAGAAGATATGGTGACATGACAAGCAACATGGCGGAATGTTTTAACAATGTTCTAAAAGGTGTGCGTGCACTGCCTGTGACGGCCATTGCGGAATATACCTTCGAGAAGTTATGCGCTTATTTCCAGAAACATTCCATGGAGACGGATAAATTGATAGACGAAGGGAAATTGTATCCTCCTAAAGTAGAAGAATTGATGGAGCTGCAAAATAGCAAATCCGAGAGACAACAAGCGTATTGCTATGACAACAACGAGTGGATTTACCAAGTCAACGAGCCCGGTGGGACAACAAAAGATGGCGTGCAATTCGGAGGTCGTGCATTCAAGGTTAAGCTAAAGACACGTGAGTGCTCTTGCGAGAGGCCCAAGTTGCTGCACTTACCTTGCTCGCACTTGATTACGGCGGCAAACATAAGATCTGTTGATCTGTCATCCGGATACGGTAAGGATGAACGAGCACTCGTTGGAGAGGGTGGCTATGACTTGGACAGCAAGATTTGAGCCTTACTTGGATCAATCTCAATGGCCGGAATATCATGGCCCTGTAATTAGGCCAGATCCGGAACTAATGGTTAAAACCAAAGGTAGAAGGAGGACGAAGAGGTATAGAAATGACATGGATGCACTTGGTGGATACACAACCCGCATGGGAGAATGGGGCAGCGGGCATTTTATGGAGCCTCGTACTACCAACCAATGTGGTCAATGCAATGATTCAGCACACAACAACAGAACTTGCTCTCAAGGGAGGAAAAAATCGAAAGGAGACAATGGTGGTGGTGGAGCTAGTGGTAGTGGGGGTGGGAATGGTGGTGGTGCTAGTGGTAGAGGGGTGGGAGTGGTGGTGGTGGAGCTAGTGGTAGTGGGGGTGGGAGTGGTGGTGGAGTGGTGGTGGTGGTGGTGGTAGCACAAGCCACCGTGGTGGTGGCGGTGGAGGTGGTGGTGGTGGTGGTAGCACAAGCCACCGTGGTGGTGGCGGTGGTGGTGGTGGTCGAACATCAATGTTTGACGAGCTAAGAGGGGGTGCTCGTAGAAGGCGTAGAGGTGGTAGTCGTAGATGATTGGTATGAACATAAATTATTTGGTTATTGTCTTTAATTTCGAATGTTGTTCATTTTACTGTACTAACAATTTTTCTAACTTACGTAGGTATGGGGTCGTCGAACTGGTTGGAGAGGCCGTGGGCATGGAGGAGGGCGACTCAGCAGCCCGAGGAGGACCCACCGAAGTGTTTTTGCCAAGACATTTGCAAGGCCAAGCAGTCCGATGATTGGGATGAGACAAGAGGACGAAGGTTTTGGTTGTGTCCCAACTATTGTAGGGACAAGGAAGAACCCAAGTCTGCTTATGACCGTCCCAAGGTATGTGTCCTCCTTACGCATGACAAATTACGTATATTTGTGTAATAATTGCTAATGTGTATTGTCTCTTTTGTAGTCACCGCCTCCCCTTTGTCCCTACTTCAAATGGATAGACTTGGTCCAAGATAGCTACTTCAAGAACGAGGTCGAATGGGCTCGAGAGACTGCTCTTAAGCACATGGCGGAGAGGAAAAAAGATGAGGAGAGGGAGGAGAAGTTGAGGTTGAAGAAGGAGAAGGAACGTAAGGAGAAAGCGAAGAAGAAGCGTGAAGAGGCCAAGGCTCGTGAGGCCGAGCGGGAAGTCAAACGTGGAATAGCTCGTCGTGCTATGGAGGATGAAGCATCGGGAAAGCGCAAGGGAAAGTATCCGCGTTGGACTCAATAGAGCCTTCAACATCTATGTCTTAGAGATTGTGGACATTGGCTGTGTGTGAACTTGTAATGGATTTGGTCATGTAATGGATTTTAGTTATCTATTTCGTGTGAACTTGTAATGGATTTGGTCATGTAATGGACTTTAGTTATCTATTTCGTGTGAACTGGTCATGTAATGGATTTTAGTTATCTATTTCGTGTGAACTTGTAAAGTTTCCGGTTTCAATCCGGACGTGTTTCCGATTCGCTGGTGTTTTCACTGACGGATCGCGTGTTTCGTCGAGTTTTGGCCAGCGCGCTGCCGCGGCACAGTTTCTGCAAATTTTCCTGCCGTGCTTCCGGGTCGGATACGGATTCAGTGTTTCGTCGAGTTTCGTCAGGTTTTCGCCAGCGCACGACACAGTTTTGGTCAGTTTTTCCTGCCGTGAGTCCGTATCGGATACCGCCGGGATCTGGTAAGATTTTGTTTATGTATGTATTTAGTTCCAGGTAGTACCGCTGCATAGAGGGGCGGTACGGAGCCGAACTGTACCGCCGCAAAAATGTCCACGACAGGAGCTCCTTAGTTGCCACATTCCAGGTGATACCGCCGGGTGAGCTGGCGGTACCGTCCCGCACGGTACCGCCCGGTATTTGCCACCAACAGGAGCTGGGCCGTCCCGCCCAGGTCATACCGCCGGGTCAGCTGGCGGTACCCTGCAAACCGTACCGCCGGGATATCTGGCGGTACCGTCCTGGCAGTTCTAAAAATCTGGATTTTACATATAACAGAAGACACAGGGAAGTATAGCACATATATCACATATAACAAAAGACACAGGGCATGTATAGCACATATATATTACATAGTTTGACATAAACATCACACAAGGCAAATATATCACATAGTTCGACTAAAACATGACATAGGGCAATTATTACATATTATCACTACTTCCTTCCCCTCTTGGCTTCCAATTTGCTGGGTCGTGCCGGCTCTGTAGAGGGAACTTGTCGTGCCTTGCGACGGGGTGGAGGAGGGATTTTCTGTCCTTCAGGAGAGAACACCGTCTTCTGCTTTCGTTTCCTCACGGTCGGCTGGCTCGGCTGAGTTGGTTGGGTGCATCCACCAGTTGTGACAACGGGATCTCCTCCCAGCTCGGGTCCTCTTCTTCCGAGTGCTCCTCCTCATCCTCCTCATCTTCCTCCTCTTCCTCCAAGTGCTCCTCCTCCTCTTCCTCCGAGTGCTCTTGCTCCTCCTCCGAGTGCTCCTGCTCCTCTTCCTCCTCGTCATGTTCATGGACATCGATGGCCTTGGCACCGTGGCAAGCAAGCATAGCCGCCATCCGACGACATCCATTAACCTCTACAAAACAAACATATGTGCATACATCAATATCACTACCCGGACTATATTCATGGATATGTAAAGATGCGTACCGTCATGGTGCTCCTAAGAGTTGTCTCCGACTCCACGGTCCCGGGCATATGTGAAAGGGAATGTGCCGCCTCGTTAACGCTCCGAGTAAGCTCCAAGCCCTAAAACATGCAAGAAAAGTGTTAGTCATATATACGCATTACACATTTAAATTAAGCTCTTTTCTTGTCCTACCACACGGTTGAAAACAGGTGCGTAGTCCCTAGATGTTCCCCACTCTCCTTAACGGCCAAGTTATACTCGTTATCACCATCTTCGGTGCCTAAATCCAAACAATCTTGTGTGGTCCAAGTGGGCTTTAGCTTGAGGCGATGTTGTTCTTCATGCCAAGCAAGGTGCACCACATAGTCACTCTCCCTGTGCATTGTACCATCCCTCTCACGGTACTTATCTCTATCATTCCACATCTCAATCAACTTGCTGTGTTTACGATCCCATTCCTTCTCTTTTGGGCACTTCTTCCGATCAATCCTACACACAAATAACAAGCATATCATCAAGAATTGATATTGGAATTGACAAGTCAAAAGTGTTCTCGCACTCGATCACTAACCTATGAAGATCAACACTTGTGCTTTGGCTCGCCGGCGGGGTTCTTTGCCTAATTGCAAATTGCCTTGCAACTCGTTGTGGGAGGTGCCACTCGACGGCATAAAAACATATCATCGGACACCTTATGCGCCATAGGTTCTCGTCGCGCGTACACATCGCGTTGAGACGGAAACCCCTTTCCCGTTGGTATGGCGTCCAAATGACCTACAAAACAAAAACCATTAGTTTGAATGTCATAAAAGTGTGGTAGATTAAATGTTACAAAAGCTTACCAAGTCGGAAGACAACGTGTCAAGCTCATTGGTATAGCTCTTGTAACGGCCCATGGACAAATCTTTGTACCCCTCCACTCTATCCCAGGTGTAGGCGACAGTGGGCAGCCGCCATTCATCATCACCATCAAGGTCATAATCCCATGGAGTTGGTGGGAGTTTGCGAGGACGTCCAACCGGAATCGCTCCCACATCCAAATCGTGAGAGGCCAGGCAGCGCCATTTAACGAGGCTCCCTTTCCCTTCTTACGACATGCCATGTCCAGCTGCATAATAACAATCATGTCAAATGCCAAAAAAAAGTTACATACGCTTGAAAAGTATGCAAATAAACTACCTGCCGGTAAAGAAAGGCTAGACCCGCCGACCCCCAGCTGTACTTGACGCTCCAATCACGTAACGGGTCAAGCCACATCCAAGATGCCGTGTCCCCTGACCCATCTGGAAAGATCACCCGGGCTAACACATACCACATGTATGCCCGTGCATATTGCTGCACCGCCGCCGCATCGGCACCCGCCGGGCATTGCCCAAAAAGTCGAAGCCACGAATATGAGACACCCGATGACCTAGTATCTTTCCTTCCTTCCGGCGGTGCCGGTGGTAGTCTGCCGGTGAGACCAAGAACACGCTGGCGCCACCCGACAAGATCCACCCTCCCAGTCAGAGCGGCTCCGTCGATGGGAAGAGCCGTGATCATGGCAAAATCCTCAAGAGTGACCGTCATCTCTCCACACGGCAAATGGAAACTGTGTGTCTCGGGCCTCCAACGGTCAATGAGGGCAGTAATGGCCGTATGGTTAAACACCGGCGGCTTACGCTTGAACTGAAGGACAAATGGGAGAAGACCAGCCGCCTCAAAGTATGTCTCGTACCGAACATCGTACGGCATGTCCTCCGCATTGTGGCCCCTCATGCGCATTGGACGGATAGGCTGCGAAAGATAAAAACATGATGTGGTCACTATATTTGTAATTGCAACAAAAAAATGGAGAACATTATTTGCCTTACCTCCTCAGCTAAGTCCATATCTCCCCTCGCGATAAGCCGGGCACGATGTTCCCTGTCGTACACCAAATCAAGCCCGGGGTAGTACGGCTCATCCATCCTACAATACAATATTTCATTTACTACAAATTGCTCAAAACAAAATAATTAACCAAACAACTAAACAAACCTAAATAGCAACTACATACTTGTTTACTACTGACCACAAACAACTAAACAAACCTAAATAGTAACTACATTGCACCACATAAATCATACGTATTCATAAATCATACACAAAAAATTCCACCACACAAATAAAACCTAACATACTTGTTTACTACTCACCACAAACAACTAATCAAACCTAAATAACAACTACATTGCAATATATCTATGGATCTACACGAAGTAGCATGTATGAACTAGGGTTTCAAAACAACCAAATCGGATGAAATACATGGTGAAATTGAGAGGGCGGAGTGAGATTTACCTGTACAATGAAGTAGGATGCGAATCACCCTAGAAAACCATGGATTTGAGGGTGGGGAAAGGGGTGATTTCGTGGGGGTGAGAGAGAGAGCCGATGCGCCGCCGCCGCCCCTTGTTCTTCTTCCAGCTCGGGTTAGGGTGGAGTGAGGGAAGGGTGGGGCGCGGGTGGGCTGGGCCGAGCTATTTTTTCCCAGGCGTACCGCCAGCTAACGTAGCGGTACCACGGGTTGCTGTACCGCCGACGGAACTGGCGGTACTACTCACAATCCTACCGCGCGTTGACCCAGCGGTACTGCCACGTCAGCTTTTTTGACCGGGACGGCAGGACCATGGACCAGGATCTGTACCGCCAATGACCCCGGCGGTATCCCCGTGAAACCTACCGCCAATATGTTGAGCGGTACTAGAAAAGGTTAGATCTGGCTAAACTTTCAAAGTTGGTTCATTTTGGGCTGAACTTTCGTGTGAGGGTTATATTTGTCGTTTTTGCCCAGAATGGCAGGGAATAGGCATGCATTAAGTTCAAGAAACTCACATACTAGAAGAAGTACACAGGAGCACGGGGGCAGTCGGATATTCAAGACACTTACCTTCAACGTTGATCTTGACATGAGATGAGATCCCTGAGCTGAGTGGGTACAGAGTGTCGTCGAGGTCTGCAGTTTTCCACGCGCATCAGAGAAAAAACGATCAGAACCATTGCATTTCGCTAAAAAAAACTAGGGTGGCACTAGCAAGAAACAGCAAAACACAATAAATCGAGAACTAGCTTACCAAAGAGGAGGCAGTCGAACTTGGGGTCCTGGACCTTGAGGCAGCGCTCGTCGAACTCCATGATACGGACTGTTAGGAAAGAACAGCAGAAAGAATGGATTACTGACACACGGTTCAACCGAGCTACGTACATTTGCCGCGGACAAGAACATGAGCGTACCTAGCAGCGACTGGAGTGCTCGGGAGCTGCAATGCAACTGGCGCGTATGCAGAACCGGGGAGCAACAGGACAGAGGTCCCGAAGCTTCAGGAGCGCTCCGAATGCAGAGAGGGAGAGAGCGAGGAGGGGGAGGAGACGAGGAAGGTTGGGGTAGGGTTTAAATAGGGAAGCCATGGCGTTAGCGGTCATGGTTAGCAACCGATTGTTTCTTGCAGGAAAAGAGACATGTAGACAGTGCAGAAAACGTGGGCATGCTAGAGCGCTGCACACTTGTACCATTGCGTATATCTCTCTACCTCTCCTTGCATCACTACTGATGGATGATACGGTTTTTGTATCTTGAGAAACTAATGTGCTCCACCTGCTCCTGCATCACACCGCTTTGTATATATCTTGAGAAACTAATGTGGTCTAGCTATAGACGATGCCAACCGTAATGGCATGTTGTATGTAACTCAGTAACTGATGGGCATGGTTTGGTACGTAGCGTTGACGCTGGATGCATACATGCATACATCTGGAGGTGACACTGCCGCGGCGTGTTCCAGGCGGTGACTTCTTCTGTTTAATTCACGTGAGTACTATCTTTAAGAGAAGGTCTTTGAAAATAGTTCCCTCCACTCACCAACTACACGATTAATGCACAGATAGATTCAAAGTCGCGTGTCATCGGTCTATCTCCAAGAAATATGTATGCCACTTTTGGCAGTTACCTATTGTATCACAAGTTACATACATAAGTGACTGTTTTCGTCTAGTGCTATGGTCCAAAAGATAAATTCACGGCCACTGATAAAACATCATACAAAGATCAGGAAACCTTGTACTGCACCATACTAGTAAGTTGAGAGCAATTAGGGGCTAAAGAAAGTATTGGCGAATACCAACAGAAGAGATTCCCTCACGAAAAAAAACAGAGATTAAAGCTGGCACATAAGAACATGTCCAGAAGAAAAAACAAGACATGAAGCAGAAACAACACATTCCCACCAACAACAGGCAAGGAAAGGCGATACTAGAGACACTTCAGAGAACTACTGGAGACGCTAACTGAGGCCATCCTTATTGAGCTAGGGGGTAGAGGAGAGGCTGTAGAGCTACCACATACAACATCTGCATGCCAAGTTCACAGTATTTGAAATATTAAAATAGCATGACCTGCATTCCAAGTTCAAGAATGCTACTAGATGGGTATGCGCGCTTCGCCGCGCCATCCACAAAGAGTTTAGGCATTAAGTGGTCAGCTTGGTGGATTTGCATGTGTTTGGATGCGTTGCTCTTTGGCGTAACAGAATTTTTTTTCAGACCGCGCTTCACCACATCGGTAATACCAAGGGTTGACTTATGCTTCCAAATTTCAGAGAACTTTATTTTCAGACACTTTATCCATAAAATAGTTTCTTTCAGAAGCTTGAGGTGAACAACAATTCTCCGATTACATGGAGCACAACTACCATTTTATCTTATAAGCCACAAGTATTCTATATAATGTTCAATAATTAGGTAAGAGGGCTCACAATTTTATAACAAAATAATTATGTTAATATGGGCGCACACAATTAATTGAGAACCTACACAAATAGAGATATGTTGGGCAGTCAGAATGCAAAGTAATAAAAGAAAATTCATGGAACGCAAAGAAATAAAATTAAATATAGAGACAACTCTTTTGCTTTATTATCTTAGGAGGTTAATGTAAAACTGAAAGACAAAATCATATTAGTACCTATATATGCTCAAGGCGCAGTGCAAAAGAAGACGACTTGCACCTCTTCTTCACTTGCCCTTTTGCTCGGGCTGCTTGGTTCTGTGAACTTTCAGCTTAGATCTGATCATCTCACTGCAGCTACTACCTCCCTGACTCGAACCATTCTGAACCTGCTAACCTCTAGACAGTCAACATGCAAAGATCAGTAAACCATGTACTGCACCATACTACTAAGTTGAGAGCAATTAGGCGCTAAAGAAAGTATTGGTGAATGACATAAGAGATTCCCTCACGAAACAGAGATTAAAGCTGGCACATAGGAACATGGCCAGAAGAAAAAACAAGAAATGAAGCAGAGCCAACACATTCCCACGAACAACAGGCAAGGAGCTGATGCTACAAACACTTCTGAGAACTACTGGAGATGCTAATTGAGGCCACCCTTATTGGGCCAGGGGTTAAAGGAGAGGCTGTACAGCTAGCTACCACATACAACATTTGCATGCCACGTTCACAATATTTGAAACATTCAAATATCATGACCTGCATTTCAAGTTCCAGAATGCTATGTCCATAATGTCTAGACAAAAACGACATCACCAACCTCAGACGGATGCAATTTGAGAAAAAAATATTGCCCTGTCTACTTACACGAATCATTGCCCTGTCCCAGTGCATAAGGACCAAGCAAACCACTAATGCAAGATTGGAGTACTCGGGCAAAGAGCATCCCGTTGTGTCAAAGAATCGCTCTATACTTCTTTGGAATCCAAGGATCATGTTGTCATTCTCCAGCTGTGTGAGCAATTTTATGATGGCAGAGCAGCGTGCTACTAACAAATCAGTGAGATGCAAAAACAAATTAACCTCTTGTAAAACAATACATTTCTCTACCCTCAACAATCACCACCAAGCACAGGAAGCCATTGATTGTCCTAACAAATGGGACCAGTTGTACATACCTTTATGCATCCTAAACATAAAGAACAATTACAGAAAATTCATATTCTAACTATTTTTTTATCGATAATTCAAATTATGTAAGTTCAACACACGGAAAATGAAAAAAAAAATGAAGAATCGGGTAATAACTTTCTACTCGCACGCAGAATGCATTTCTTATACCAGAAGAAAGGCCACATGGCAACGAAGATCTTAAGTGTGCCTTTTGAGGCTATAAGTTCATATGGAATGTATAGTGTCAACTGTGGACGGCTCCTTCGATAAACTGATACCTTGCTGGGAGCAAATCTTGCAAAGCCCGCTGAGGATTATATTGTGTGTACAATGGACAATCTCATTCAACTATTGATCATCTCATGGAACATTTCCTTTGCATCAACAGTTCTACCAACCTTAAATAATCCATACAGTTTAATGCTATAAGAGTATCCGGTTTAGCTAGCATACCTGACATTTCTTTAAACAAAGTCAACGCACATCCACCATTCCAGCTTTCAAGTATCCAACAATAAGTGTGTTCTACGTGAAGGCATCAGGTTCAATGCCAACCGATACAATATCATCATGTCGTGTGGATGATTTCTACATCTTGCCAACTAAGTAGTATGCATGAATCAGTGAATGGATGTGATAACATCAGGCTTCTCACCCATATGTACCATTAAGTCAAAGACATCTTATGCATCCTTCGTCCTTCTTTCTTTGTGTAGGCTGCTTATTACTGAGCGAAAGAACCTCGTGTCAGGAAAACGGATGCCTTTTCCCATCATTTCATAAACCAAGTCTTTAGCTCTTACTAAATCACCATGTGTACAATAACCCTGAATCAGGCATCCGTATACTCCTACATCCGGTGGTACCCTCATATTAATCATCTGGTTGAATATTTCAGTAGCCTCATTCATCCTACCCTTTCTGCAAAATGCATCTATCAAGACTAAATAGGTTACACCATCTGGTTTCACTCCCTGCTTCTGCATATCTTCAAAGATAAGAACAGCCTCATCCACTGATCCACACTTGGCATATGCACTGATCAAAATGCTGAAAACATTTATATTACCGTAGCCATGGGAGCGGTCGAGTTGAGGCGAGGCATGGGGTTGGGCCGTTCCGGCGCTGGTTTGTCCTCTTTAAAAAGGAGAGACGATAGTATATTACCGTAGCCTCTTTCATAAAAATAGCCCTGCACGCCTACGAAAACACTGAACCTGAATTCAAAACTTCTCAAAGATTCTATTTCAAAGTTTCAGAAAACACTAAAATAAACCAAGCTCGTACGTATTTATTTGACACTTGCTCGTACAAAATTTCAAGAAAAATACGACCATATGTGGCCTACATAGACAAAAAGGAGAAAAATGAAACTTAGTATTTTTTGCAGGTAAAAATTTAGGTCATTGTACATACCTTTGACACTTTGTCTTTTTCACAAAAATTACATACGTATATATTTTAGTTTCAAATTTGACATGTATGTACCTACATATATTCTCTACACGCATGATTTATGCTGTAATTTGTTTTATTACTTTTTCAATTTTATTGTTTTATGACGAACCACGTGTACCATTGTCACCAAATTTGTGCCTTACATGCCAAATTCTATTATGATCCGCCTTATATTTACATATATTTTTTGCACAGGAGATTCTATAATATACAAGTAGAGAGATCTGACACGACAATACCATTTACCACATAGAGTTTTGACCGGTCCACCGTATGCCAAGTCAGCTTCCAGCGGTGAGCATAGTGCACAACTTATACCACTTTCAGCGACCGTATTTCATTTTAAAGCTCGTGACCAAAGTGAGACACCGACTCAAGTTCAGCTACAATAGATAAAATTTTCTCTTTGGATATCTCGCAGCAGCCTCCAGGTTTTCAGTGAAGTTTTCCCATTTTTTGGTCAGTGAGAAGCAGCTAGATAAGCCAAGATGAAAATCATCCATGCTCAGCTTGCCCTGAACCCTTGGACCATTTATCTTCGGGTTGGACTGCAGCATATACATGCCAGCAATAAAAGCTGACTTTATAGAGATGTATTTAAACAAGACGTGGCAACACAAAAACTGGAGGTCTGTTCGCAACCAAAAAATTGAACTCAAGCAACATGCCAGCAATAAAACAATCACACCAAGATCAGGAAAACTTGTGCTGCAGCATACTAGTAGGACAATCATGTGTTACGGAAAGTACTACTAAATTATATTACTGTAACAACAGAAGAGATTTCCTCGCAAAGAAAAAAAGATTGAATATGGCACATAAAAACATGGCCAGAAGAAAAATAAGGACATGGAGCAGAACCAACATATTCCCACCAACTACGAGCAAGGAAGATGACACTACAAATCCTCAGAAAACTACCGGAGAAGCCAATTGAGGCCATCCTTGTTGGGCTAGGGGTAGAGGAGAGGCTGTACAGCTCTACCACATGCTCTATCTACACCACAGGCTGCAGATCTATCTATACTCTAGACCATCAGTTGCTACCACATACAACACCTGTAAGCATAACTTAGCTGATTTTGTTGAAGCTGCACAATAACTCAGGCTAATCTGAAAGGATCTCCTCCAGCTCAGAATCCTCCTGCCTGACCAAAGAATCGTCGTCAGCCTTGGGGTCAGTCAACTCTCCTGTTGCAGCGGGATCATCTTCAGGAATCATCTCTTCTATTGCGGTGAGATCATCTTCAGTGATCATCTCTTCTCCTGTCCCGTGGGGTCATCTTCAGAGTCCAACCCATCCGCCTCTTCGTCGGTGTAAATAGGATATGCTGGTTCGCCGATGGCCTTCCTTATTCCAGTGCTATCGATGGTTTCCTTATTAATCAATTTCACTACTGAGATTCCATTGGTCTTTTCGCATATACACGCAGCAGGGTTGGCATGGAATTCGCCTCTTCCTTGTGTAACTTCCATGGGATCTCCCATAAATCCTTTCTGGATTATTCGCATCTGAGAGGTGAATTTGTCCCATGACATGTTCCCCCTGTTCATAAATAACGGGTAGAGCGGTTTAGCATTTGGTCGGATTGTTCTCTTGTGTCCAAAATATCTCCTGCGACAAAGCACAACTAGATGGTCAGAACTCAGAATGAAACATGAACAGAAACATAAATAGCCAACAGAATAATCACCTTCGGCCAGCAAGTATTTTTGCCATGTTGCCATTGTTGTTAGTCACAAAAGCATCACTTTCATCACAGACAATGAAATCAATTGCAGCCATTCGAGATGAATGTGTCAAGAACGGAGTCAACTCATCTTTGCTTGCCAATGATTCCTTTGTATGGAAATTTGGGAAGAGCGCCTTGAGGGGTGCTAAAGTATCTTCTCCTCCATATATCTCACCAGAAGCAGCATAGATATGGACATCGCTTCCATAGCCTAATGCCCTTAACATCAGCCCTACCTCCTCAGGAGTTAGTGGGCACCTTCCTTGCCTTCTTCCTTTCTCTGAGACAAAATCATATTAGTACCTATATATGCTCAAGGCGCAGTGCAAAAGAAGACGACTTGCACCTCTTCTTCACTTGCCCTTTTGCTCGGGCAGCTTGGTTCTGTGAACTTTCAGCTTAGATCTGATCATCTCACTGCAGCTACTACCTCCCTGACTCGAACCATTCTGAACCTGCTAACCTCTAGACAAAGTCCAAAGTCACAAGTCACGCACGCGCACCCGCACGCGGTTCTGTCCGCAGTGGCCTTGTATATATAGACGAGCAAGATCGGATAGCTGGTTCTGTTTCTCGCTTGTTGTTGGGAGGGAGGGAGCTAAAGAGTGCATCGCATCACATTGATGGAGTGAAAGAGCGCCTCGGATCGATGACGTGTATGATGCGAACGGGTTAGCAAGGCAGGAAATGAACGGTTGTGATTCTCTTATTAAAGTATCCCACGGATTACTCCCTATACTGCTACCGGATGCACTCATGCACAAAGCTCAAAGCAGCTATGGATCGGTGAACCCTATACAGGTATCGGGAAGCTAAACAATTTCTAGTATGTCGAGCCTATTTAATGAGTTGCCTTCCCACGGTCGCTGCTGCATTCATAGGCCGGTAATCAATCCAATCTATCAACTGCCGCACACCAGCATGTATGGAATGGCAAATACTTAGAGTTATTTGCACTGGTGGTCACACAACTCGACAGCTATGTGCACTTAAGTCACACAACTGGATAACTGAATTTTTTGGTCACACAACTCGTCATCTGGTGCACTTAAGTCACTGACCCCACCTGTCAGGCCGTTTTCCGTTGAAGTTGATGCTGACTGGACACGTAAAGTTTAAAAAACCCTGTATTTTTGTACATTTGCAAAAACCCCCTGTATTTTTTTCAAAAAACCCCCTGAATTTTTGAAATGTCCAAAAATACAGGTTTTTTTTGCAAATGTACAAAAATACAGGGTTTTTTTTTGCAAGATTACGTGTCCAGTCAGCATCAACTTCAACGGAAAACGGCCTGACAGGTGGGGTCAGTGACTTAAGTGCACCAGATGACGAGTTGTGTGACCAAAAAATTCAGTTATCCAGTTGTGTGACTTAAGTGCACATAGCTGTCGAGTTGTGTGACCACCAGTGCAAATAACTCCAAATACTTACCTGGTGCGGTGGTGCCCCCGTCGGCATGCCCACAAAATACCTAATAAAAACCACGTAATTACCAGTCTGGCCTTGTTTACATCGTAGCGACAAATTAAGAAGAATTCTACGTGGAGAGGCGAATGGCTCAATTCCGCCCGAACAGAGGAAACTAGCACGTACAAAGAGTTCTCTAAATCAAAATGCGACATAGAGATAAATAGTAATACTACCTACTTTATATTAAATCAAATGGGTACTCCTAATCACGTTCTTCGCATCAGGTTATTTGCAAAAAGAGCACCAATATCTACCGATCTTGCATCGCTATAACCAGGTTACACCATCGTTAATTAAACTTCTTAACATATGATCTTTTTTTCCCTTTGCTTCAACATCGTCAGCTAGAGATCTGCATCCATCGAAATAAGACTGATGGAGCTTCAACAACTTACGTATTTTGCTTCAAATCATGCATCGAAAATATCACCAGGTTCGGAATGGTTTCGATAGAACTCTCCACACAGAAAAAACGAATGGGTTTTATACACACGTACTCCTTCCTTGCTACATGGTATCCATAACATTAGGAACAACGATCTGTACCAAAGCAGCTAGCTAGCCTTCTTTTCAACAACAAGGTTTTCATCAAGCCCTAGCCAAATCTATAATTCAACACAAAAGGAAAGTACCCTGGATGCATAGGACTCTTGTCTAGCTAGCCTTCCTGGAAGTTGCACATATTTTCACAACCATAAGGCACAGGCGATCAAGGCCGCAGCTTCCTACTCCGGCTAGGTCAGAATCTTGCGAGTGATCTTGAAGCAAGCAAAAGGAGCTCCATTTAGTTTGCAAAGTCGAAACTGACGACTCAGTCTTCTAGTGCTTGCAGATTCAAAACATGACACAACACTGTCTCAAATCAGTTACAAGGGTACATCACAGACTATAGCTTCTGTGATAGGTGCGACAATAGCACCGCCGGCTCCTAAACACAGCATTGCTATTCTTCTGTACCACCCATTTGATCTGCAAATTGAACGCCATCAGTGTCAAATCAAGTCAACAACACCCAGCTAGCAGATCATAGGCATTAACACTAATATTATGGAACTCAGAACATCCCTATTTGGCACCCCAACTCGAAATCACACTGTCAACTTCACTATTTCACTACACATGCTACAAGCAACCATATCTACCGACCCCAATAATATGAACATCATCGGATAAGGAGCCAAAGCAGTATTTCTAGGTGAAACCACCATCAAATAGATAACACAAGGTGCAGAATAGATATTCAACATCATGGTAGGATCAAGCGTAACGCCATTCTGTTCTACCACACTCCATAGGAATCATCAAACAAGAGAACTTCGGAATTAGAACCTGGCAACCAATGAGCAATCAATACAATGAGGACGTCCTAGCAGCCAAAACAGTGGGAGTTGGAGATCCTGCCATAAGAGTGAGAGAGAGTCTCTAGGGCGTGTGTGCGGGGATCTGGCTGTCCGTTTCTCCTTAGCAGACCGTGACAGCTCTTGTAATTATTTTCTGCCTTCTATAAAAGTAAGGTACGCGATTGCGTACTCTCGAGAAAGAAAAACCTAGCAACCATTATCAACATGTTCATTTACCAATAGCATCGGTTGCACTTTAACTCTTTTCTCGCCACAACGAGCACACTTGTTATACACGTAGAAATGCACTGCACAACACTAAGATGAAGCTCTGAGACAAACATGTCACTGGGATTGCAATAAGCATAAATCTTATACAAGCAACTGGCGGTGTACGGTGCCCCGCATGGGATTGCCATAATCTGCTCAATTTCACTAAGATTAAGCTGAATGAATTAATTGGAGATCTTGGAAATTGGCATCAACAGAAGAAAAAACAACAGCATAACAGCAGTGCGCATGCATGACCATATACAAGAAGAAACAGCCGTTTCTGTGCCTGGCCAGCATGTTTTAAACTAGCAAGTCAATAAGTTAAAACAAACTAGGCAGAATGCACCAAGGCCAGTACCTTCCCTAGTAAGTCTAAATAGTACCATTCATTCAACACATCACTCAGTCAGTACTAGGCATACCATTTAATCAACTTTTCCTAAGCCAGTATGCAAGTAGATCATCTGCTCGATAACCACGGTTACCCGAGGGCTGACCTAAACCAAGTGTGGTGTCATGGCTACCGGAGGACTCACCTAAACCCCCAGAGTCAAAGATGAAGGCCACCGCTGCCAGCCGGACGGAACAGGAGGCCGTGGCTACCTCCTGGCAAGCTCCAGCTCCACTGCTCCCCTGAAATGCAAAAAACAAAAAGGAAATTTATCATCTCCTCCAAAAAGCAACAGTTTTAAAATCTCACACTTGCCACAAGTAGATGGAAAGCTCAAGATCAATCAGGATAATACACAAACAAAACAATCTTTACAGATTGGAATAAAATAGCAATCAGCAGAAATTATTCTCAAACTTGGATTCGCCAGATTGATATAAACCTCTTAAACATGTAACATTTCCATAAAATTAAAATCAAATCAGCAATGGAAACTGAATGGGTACCAATAGCAAGCTGTATCAAAATCCTGACCAACTCGAGCCAGCTAAACATGCACATCATGTCAATGTTTAGAACAGACCTAAACATTTACCTATGTGGACGGACTCAATCAAGCTGCATGAGTAAAGATGACTATGATAACCATCATTTCTTCCTCATCACAGAGGCTAGCTGCCACAATCACAAACTTATCAGCACCACATTACCTAGCCATTAAACTAGTGTTTCTTCCTCATCACAGATGCCTATCTTGTTGACTAAAAGGAATATTTTTAGCTGCTAGAATTAAATATACCTCTAGACTGCTTGAATACATACAGGCATAGCGTGAACTTCAGAAGAATATATGCACACATCTACCTTATTGAGTTCTAATAATTCCGCTAACAGACATCTTCTACCATTAAGCTCACATTCTAAAATAGTATCGTTATCTTGGGGCTTGGACAGTTTTCTCAAGAAGATGAAAGCTGATAAGGCTATGAATTTTTTTATACATGTTGGTTTAAATCATTAACTTGAGGGAGACACAGATATGCTAGTCACATTTTTATACATGTCAGTTTAAACCATAAACTTGAGGACCAATCAGCAGAACTTCAGAAGGGTATATGCTATGACACTTCTGTTGTAACATGAGTACATACACGTGGTGATTTGGAAATGCAATGCAAATAGTATTATTTGGCTCAAGCCTACACATCCATATCCATGTATGCATGAACACACATACGGGCATAGTGATGGATCAACAAACTCTATACTGTATTTATGCCACGCCAACCAACCGATCGCACGACAGCATTTAACACAGAGAAATGGAGAAGTTACTCACTGTGTGCCCGCCTTAGATCTTAGGCGAAGGAGTCCTGCTCCTCCAGGTCCACAGGCAAGCCGTCCCTCTCGGAGTTGGACTCGACGGATTACTCATATCACGGAGCAGCTACTGACGATAGGCCGTGGCCAGCATTGCGGAAATCAGACAGCCAGGTCACCCCCGACTGAAACGCCGAGGAGCGGGAGCAGCCAGAGGAGAGCCGAACCTCATAGCCGATCGGCAAGGAAGTCGGAGGGCCTGAAAATATTCAGGTTTCAGAACTGCCTATGCATAAGCATAAGAAAATGAAAATAATTAAGCACAGGTAATTTTCACATATCAGACTACTACAGGCTCATCTTACAAGCATAATCCTGATTTCTGAACAGAGGTGGAAAAAATAAAATGTTTCATCAAGCATACATGAATCTTCAGTTACAATGAAAATATTAGTTGCAAGATTCATAGAGCATATATCAATGTAGGAAAAAACATAAGGTACATTCTGGATAAGTACATTGTTTCTAAGGATTCATGAACTGTCATTGGTTAATCACATAACAATCGGTTCACGGATAACCTTCACCACACATGCATAAAAAATTAGATCCGATGGCAAGACAATGGTTCGCTTAAAATTGCATTGTTCATACATAAAATTAATAGATCTGAACTGAAAAAGTGAGTAGCGAGATGACTCGGTTCTATACGAAGCAGAAAGTAAATACACATGAGGTCCTAGAGTGTTATATGGATCATCAGGTCAACCAGAATAGCAAAAAACAAAAGACAGAATTATCAAGACTAGAAACTCCAGTCACTCGTATAAGATGCCACATACATCACTGAAGAATAGTTCATACCTGAACGTCGTCAAGCTGCTGGAGAGAGAGCGGCCTGTTACCATCAAGGTCGAACAGTCCAAGCTCCTCCCGCTGTCAGCCTCGGTGACCTTTAGGTGCCGATATCAAAGAAACGGAGGTTGCGGCGGTGGGCCTTGGGGGCGAGCAGACCCCACCAGGTCTACAGATCGGGGAAGAGCATATTATTAGAATAAACAGTAAAGACTTTACGGTTCGAATAAAACAGTTAGCAGCAGGAATTAAAAGTCCCAGATATGGGTTGAGCAGATTGATATTAACTTGTTAAACATGTAATCTTTCCACAAAACTGAACTCAAACCAGCAATGGAAACGAAATGGGATTCAATGTCATGACGACCATCTCGAGAAACTAGCTAACTTTGCAAATCACGTTTTCAATGTTGAGATAAACATTTATTTATTACCTCTCCGGTGGGTCTACATCTAGCAGGGTATTCATGTTGTAGTACAATTTATACTCCATATGGCCTACATTAGAACCTATTAAGATGCTAAGAGAAGTAGGACTAAAAGGATATATGAGCCAAAAGTGTGATGAACGGATGTCAATTAAAACACCAATAGCTTGGATAATACAAATTGGCAGAAAATGAAGGTAACTGAAGCGGAGAAAAGCTGAAAAGGTTAAATTAAGAGAGGATGAGGAAAAAAACCTCACTCTCATGGAAAAGGAATTGGCATCCTTATCAAGTGTACCCAGCAGAATAATCGCTTGAATCACCATGTCATCCAGACGAATGTCAACTGAAGTTTAAAAAAATGCCTGCTACAGCTATGCCCCAGACCTAGCTGAGACTCTAAGGTCAAAGAACAAAAGATGGCTGCAAAGAAATAACCAAAAGGAAGATAAATAAACAGACAATAATAAAAACAACACATTTGATAAATCTATAAAACTTTGTGCATACGAAACAATTGCAGGCCAATGAACTGTCACAAATTAATCTTCATGGAACAATTGCATCACCCATAAATAAAATATTAGATCTGAATGGCATAAGAATTGGTTCACTTAAAAGTTGCATGGTTCATACATAGAACTAATAGATCAGCACTCAAAAGCAGTGAGTACTGAGATGACTTGGTCCTATCCAAAGCAGAAAGTAAAAGACATACGAGGTCCAAAATAGATCATACAGCAGTAAGCTCAAAGAATAGTTATATTTTCTATTTGAAATATGAAGATGGAGTGTTATATGGATCATCCGGTCAACCAGAATAGCAAAAAAACATAAGACAAAATTATCAGGACTAGAAACTCCAGTCACTCGTATAAGATGTCGCATATATCACTGAAGAATAGTTCATACCTGAACATGGGTGAGCTGCTGGACAGAGAACAGACGATAACCATCAAGGTTGACGAGTCCACGCTGCTCCTGATGTCCGCCTCACTGACCTTTGGGTGCCGAAATCTACAAACGGAGGTCGCCGCGATGTGCCTTGGGCGAGCAGACCAAGCCGGTCTATAGATCAGGGAAGAGGATATTATTAGAACAAATAGTACAGACTTTACCGGTTGGAATAAAACATATATCAACCAGCAGGAATTAAAAAGTCCCAGATTTGGATTCGGCGATTGAAATAAACACATGTTAAACATGTACTAATATTTCCACAGAAAAACTAAACTCAAACCAGCAATGGAAACGAAATGGGATTCATTGTCCTTCCGACAATCTCTAGAAACTAGCTACATTTGCACATCACGTTTTTTATTCAACATGATGAACAGATGTCAATTAAAACACCAATACCTTGGATAATAAATTAATAATACAAAAACTTCTACATACAGATTGGCACAAAATGAAGTATGCACATATTGTTTGGCTACACACCAGATGGAATTAAAAGTCCCAGATTTAGATTGGGCAGATTGAAATGAACATCTGTTAAAGATGTAGGTAATATTTCCACACCAAAAACAGAGCTCAAACCAGAAATGGAAACAAAATGGGATCCAGTATCCTGACGACCATGCATCTCGAGAAACTTGATACCTTTGCACAGCACTTTTTTTTCAATGTTCAGAGAAATCATTTACTATCTACCTCTCCCGTGGGTCTACTACATCTAGTAGCAGGCCACTGATGCATGTTGTGGTACAAATTTACTATGATTGGTTATTACTAGGACAGTAGTACTGTTGGGCTGGGCTATTATATACTATGGAAGGAATGCGTGCCTAGACTGATTGAATTTGAAGGTGCGAACGTACGTGCATGCATGCCTAGATTAAGTTGAGAAAGATGGGTGTGCAGGTAGAGACGAACGAAGAGGAGATCTGGATGGAGGAGGAGGAACAGGACCTTGGTGAGAAGGAGGGGGTGCTGGAAGCGGCGGAGCTGGCCGTGGACTCCTCCTCCTCCGGCAGCTCAAGAAAATAACAGAAAGAGGATGGATTTTGAGATTGGGGAGAAGAGGAGGAATCGGAGTGGTGAGGTACCTTGCGCGTCTGGAGACGGGAGCCGGCGGGAGGGAGTCCAGGCGCAACGTCGAACCACTGGAGGGGTGGGCGAAGACGGCCGCCGGGCGTCCTGGTGGCCGGCGACCACAGCCAGTGGAGGGGCGGCAGATCCGGTGAGCGGCGGTTGAGTAGAAGAGAGGGGCTGAGATCGAGGAGAGTCGGTAGCGAATGATGGAGGAAAGTAATCTCTACCCATTTACGACTAATCAATCACCCAAGTGCAACCTCATTGGGCCGGATGGACGGCTGAGATGAACGGTTGAGATGGCCGATCCGCGTGCAGTCAGTTTCCATCGTCTCATTGGCTTCCCCTTACCGGTGAATGCATTTCCACGTATTGGGTGATCAGTCGTACCTAATAAATTTGTGTTGCTTTTACCGACGACATCAATAAGCGGGACGACATTAACAATTTGGACGCTTCGATTTAGGCTCTCCATGCGCCAACGCTTTACTTCTTGCATACTCCCTCCCTCGGTTCCAAATAATGCGAAAATTTGCATACAAATTTGGCCATCATTTATTTATTAGGTCACACAAGTATGAAATCACAATTAAGAATCACGGGAAACTAAGCATTTCTCGACACCCAAGGCGTAATTAAAGGCCATCGTGCAATTTAATTGGGTATGAGTGTTTTGATTTATTGTTGAGCTATTACTGGGGAAACAATGTTAATTTTTTCCTATCAGTGGACCAATTGGAACAAATATTTGGCTCTGGAGGCACAGTCAACCAGAACGGATTGAGTATATCTACTTGAACATGCGTCGTCTCAACCTAGCTTCCTGGTAGACCCGAACATCAGCAGCCCAATTCGACATTCTGGCCTCCATTTTCTGCTAGAAGCTAGCTCAGCCCAAAACACCAGAATACTCCTAAAATACAAGATTTCCGAAAAGAGTTTTATTTAATTCCAAATCTTGATTCTTAAACCCAAAATACACATATGTTTATTTGTTTCGGGCAAGGCTCGGCCCCACTTTTTCGGGTCGGGCTTTTCTAGTCCCGTCCCGATGTTTTTCTAGCCATATTTCGAGGCTCCACGGAGTTGCCGATCTCACACATTAGGGAGGTGTTGGACAATGGGGCTTGAGTTCCATCGTCCGAACCTTCAACCAATCATGCCAGTTACTCAAGCACATAATCCAAATAATCATTTATATTGATGTGAGCATTTTCGTATGTTACAAAAAATGGTCCAATTAGTTATTACATGTCTGACATTATTATTTAAAAAATGATATTTATGTTCACAAAATAATCTACTCCCTTTTTTTTCATGTGATTCGACTTCAGATGTCATCCATATTTTTATTTTTATATTGCACAATAAATACAGGGCGATCAAAACTCTCGTGTAAATAACTTATACTAGCCACAAAATTTTCTCGCAAAGTTGGCCCAATATGATCTCATGGGCTCGTGACGCAAGGTGGTGGAGCTAGCATGCGAGAGACTCGGGGTGTGGTGGACAAGCGCTAAACCCTAAACTGTCTAATACTTAGGGGTGTTTATGGGAGAGGGCTTAGAATTTACGACGGATGTTGCAGTGCTGAGGTGACTCTGGAGGTGCTAGACGAGGGGGTACACAAGAGTTGTGATCTAAGGATATTGTCGACGCTGGATATTTGGGGGAAGTAGGGAGACATATGTTTCATTACGTTGATAACTCTTGTTGTGACACCCGTGTCATTGGGATTATCATGTTTTTTAATTAAATGTTATCTTAATATTAGGACTAATTTCCTAGATAATTTGTAGCATAAAACAATGACTCTAATAACGCGCATCAACGTCACTGGCACATGAAATGATAAGTGATAACCATCTTATGGTACAAAAATAATCACCCCAGTAACTCACCAAATTTTTGCGCATGAAATTATGAGTAATAATCGTCTACGTACTAACATAAAATAATAACCTGATAACACATGGCAACAGGCACATGAAATGATAGGTAATAAACACTCCTAGCATAACATAATAACTGTACTAACACGCGGCAACGTCATTGGGACAAGAAAATATAAGTTATAAGGATCCCCTAGCATAAATAATGACCCTAATAATGCGCAGTATGTCACTCGGACATGAAATTGTCAGTAAGAACCGCCTCCAGACATAAAATAATAATCTTTAAAACACATGACATCACGGGAACGTGAAATGATTTATAATAAACGTCTCGCACCATAAAATAATGACCCTAGTAATGTGCCACAATATCAAGGGAACATAAATGATAATAATCGTCTACTAGCATAAAATAATGATCCTAATAACGTGCGACAACATCAAGTGCACGTGAAATGATAAGCGATAACCGTCTCCTAGCATAAAATAGTGACCATAATAATGTGCCGCAACACATTATTACATGAAGCATAGATAATACCTACCTATTGCTAACCTCCAATTGACCTGGAGCGACTTCGGACATGGTAGCCGAGTTGGTGAACATATTGATAGTGGTTATGAAGTTAGCGATGGTCCGACGGGTGACCCTTGTAATCGATACCCTGTAGACGTCGAACATCTCTCCTTGTAATGCCACCGATTTCGGTAGCTAGATGAGCATGCAGATAGCTTACGTTGGTTATAGAGGGACGTATGTGAATGTTTATTGGCTAGATGAGCATGCAGATAACTTCCATTATAGTAATAGATTAGGAGAGTATTTATTTGTGAGTATTGGTAGATATACGGGGATGGTTTATTGGCTAGGTTTCTTCCTCGCTTGCTTATCATTGATTTTTTTTCGAGATTGACGGGGGGAATAAATCCCCACCGCTTGTTTCGTTCATCGAAAGTAGCCTGGCGGGCCATGTTCTTACAAACAGATGGAGAATTGCAGGGGGATATAAGGGAAGAGAAGACAAAGAAAAACATGAAAAAAGACAACTAGGAGCTCCCATGAGAGGGGTGTAGTCGAGGGATCACAATGTCAAGACTCAGCAATAAGACTAGCACACCGCACCGGCGTGCGACTCGAACCCCACGACGCAACTCAGGAGCACCACCATCATCATCGGCGAGAGTGAAGCCTAGCACCTAGCACTAACCTAGACAGGGAGCTCCGCCACAGAAGGTCGAGACGATTAGCAGGTTGGTGAGGCATCAATTGCGTTTTCATTGAGCCTTATCATTGATGCAATCTATCTTGGTGATATTTCTTTCGTTTTGAGCTGTCTGAAATAGCTTATAGACTCGCGTATATGTTATTTTCATAGCTGATACTATCACTGTCTTCCTCCGCTGGCCTTTGATTAATTATCTTATGTTTTCTTTCCAGACGTTCCATTGTTTCTAAGCTCAATCTACCATGGCTTTTCAGACGTGTCCCGAGGTAATGCACTGCTTGCCATCAAAGCGACGTGCACGTGCACACACCGCCATGCATGTAGCTAGCACGTAACCCATGCATGGGCGCGGTACCCTAACCCTAACCAAGATTATCTACTCCCTCCGTTTTTTAGATGTTGCATATGTTGTCTAGATGCATACTAAAATGAGTAAACAAACATATACAGTAAAACATGTCTAAATACATTTGTATATAGATAAATGTAGACAAATTATAAAACATCTTATATTTAAAAAGTGGAGGGAATAGCATCGTCGGAGAACCACCCTTGCAATGCTCTTGAAAGTCCACATTAGCCAGCGAGAAATAATTAATGTGCGAATAATGCTGGAGCAATCCGACGAGGGGTGAGATGGAAGAGGGCAAGGCTAGCTTGCGCGTGCAACCGCTCGCGCGGTTTCAGACAACCGCATGTGGTCGTTCCGACTACCACACCCTGGGCGCCGAAGGAGGAAGAGGAGCTTGCCCCCGCCGGCCTAAGCGCCTTCCCCCGCCACCCGCAGCCGGCGGCGCTACCCCGCCCTCCTCAAATCACCACCTCCGTTGGTCCGCCGGCGCGGCTCTGACTCGCGCTTGCCCTCAGTCGGGGATGGGGAAGAAGAAGACGAAACGGGATTGGAAGAAGAAGGAAGGGGATGGGGATGAGCACGTGGGCGGGGCCCACCATCACGTCAACGCGTCCGCAGACCCCGCGCGCGCGTCTAAAAGACGTATCGATGGAAGAGTAGCCTCGATGAAGTTTGTCAGCAGGAATGTTGGACGTTGTCGTGCGCGACGACGTGGTAGAATAATACTCGGAGTTGGAAAAGGAAGAAGAAGGTAGATACGACTACCTCGCTGTCATCTTATCCCAAGCTCCTGCTCAAGCACAACGATCAGGTACGATCAGCTTGGCTGGCATGCAGTATTGATCAACGTGTAGTTTGAAGACCGTACACGTACGAGATCGAACGTGGATCCTGACGGATGCAGTTAATTAGAGGACTAGATCCGGTTTGATAGCAAACAAATACTCGAACGTACGCAACAAAGTCCGTTTGTGGTACTTGGAGGGCTAGCTCGATGGGATAACAAAAACCGTAAATAGAGACCGGTGAAAAATCATTAATTATTTTTAGATGCAGTCATGAAAACGCCAAAAGGATCGGTCGGTTCGATCATCGGTTCTTGGATATCTTGACCCCTGATGCGTATGCGTTTTGTTATTGTTTGAACAAAAAGAAAGAAAAAAAAAAGACTCCGCGCGATGCTCCTTTCCTACGTACGTGCGCGTGCTTCTTTCGATTACAGCCTCGACCAAAAAAAAAAAAAAAATCGAGCGAGGTCGATCTCCGCGCTACCGGCCGTACTGGCCCGCCCCTCCACGTACCGTAAAGCACGATCGGTCGCGCGTGCCTGCAGGACGCGTCACCGCCCGGACTCGACACCCGCTGGTTTGCCGTGTGCACGCGGAAATTTCAGCCACAGCTCCGGCAGCGCCTCCCTGATGTTGTGGATGCTCTCCAGCGCGGGATCTGCACCCTTCACCAGGTGCGACGTGCCAACCTGTACAGTAAAGATGGTTAGCCACTTGCACACTCCAGAGATCGATGGCAAAAAATATTCACAAGGTTTGCACGGCAAAAATATTCACAAGGTTTGCACAGGACGGGGGTCCTGGGAAGCTCGTCCACGCTGCCCAGCTGCGCGAAATGTCCGGCGATGTCGAAGATCTCCGGCGCGGCCTGGTCACACGACGGCAGCAGGCATGGCGGGTTCAGGGTCTCGAAGCAGATGATCCCCTCGAAGCAGTCCTCCAGGCCCAGCCTCTTGAGGGCTCTCACGGCATGGATCATGTCGCCGTTGTTGAATATCTGAAACACAAAACTCGTTAGCCATTAGCTCGGAGAGGCACCGTGCTGGGTTTTCATTTTGATTTCAGGTAGGGAACATACACAAGTTTCCGGATGCGCATGTTGTTGAGAATATGCTTGAGAACAGGGTCGGGCTTGATGTCGTCGTAGGGCAGTCTTCCATGGATAAAGCTGTCAGACACGAACAACACAAAATGTTAGAACAGAGTACTAGAGAGAATTGGCATGAGAGAAGGTTGTTTATTGTGTTCATGCATGTACCTGTGGTACTCATCGTTATCAAAATTGTAGCCGATTGCCTGAAAAAACAATCAAAACAGGGGAGGAAAGAGAATGTATCAGTAGTCTACTCACTTTTTTTTTTGAAATTAAGTAGTCTACTCACTTAATTAGTATCAGGGGCGAAGAAAGAAGTGTACGCGTAGAAGGCATCAGGGAAGTTGCATATAAGTATATTTACCCTGAGGCCAGCCATCGTTGTGCCGTAGTTCTTGTACAGCAGATTGCCAAGGTTCTCAATCTTGCTCTCTTCAATACCCAGCTTCTCGACCATGTAACCTGCAGAATGGCAGGGAATAGGCATGCATTAAGTTCAAGAAATTCACATACTAGAAGAAGTACACACGAGCACGGGGGCAGTAGGATATTCAAGACACTTACCTTCAACGTTGATCTTGACATGAGATGAGATCCCTGAGCTGAGTGGGTACAGAGTGTCGTCGAGGTCTGCAGTTTTCCACGCGCATCAGAGAAAAAACGATCAGAACCATTGCATTTCGCTAAAAAAAACTAGGGTGGCACTAGCAAGAAACAGCAAAACACAATAAATCGAGAACTAGCTTACCAAAGAGGAGGCAGTCGAACTTGGGGTCCTGGACCTTGAGGCAGCGCTCGTCGAACTCCATGATACGGACTGTTAGGAAAGAACAGCAGAAAGAATGGATTACTGACACACGGTTCAACCGAGCTACGTACATTTGCCGCGGACAAGAACACGAGCGTACCTAGCAGCGACTGGAGTGCTCGGGAGCTGCAATGCAACTGGCGCGTATGCAGAGCCGGGGAGCAACAGGACAGAGGTCCCGAAGCTTCAGGAGCGCTCCGAATGCAGAGAGGGAGAGAGCGAGGAGGGGGAGGAGAAGAGGAAGGTTGGGGTAGGGTTTAAATAGGGGAAGCCATGGCGTTAGCGGTCATGGTTAGCAACCGATTGTTTCTTGCAGGAAAAGAGACATGTAGACAGTGCAGAAAACGTGGGCATGCTAGAGCGCTGCACACTTGTACCATTGCGTATATCTCTCTACCTCTCCTTGCATCACTACTGATGGATGATACGGTTTTTGTATCTTGAGAAACTAATGTGCTCCACCTGCTCCTGCATCACACCGCTTTGTATATATCTTGAGAAACTAATGTGGTCTAGCTATAGACGATGCCAACCGTAATGGCATGTTGTATGTAACTCAGTAACTGATGGGTGTTGTCATGGCATGGTTTGGTACGTAGCGTTGACGCTGGATGCATACATGCATACATCTGGAGGTGACACACTGCCGCGGCGTGTTCCAGGCGCGCGGTGACTTCTTCTGATGGGTGACTTCTTCTGTTTAATTCACGTGAGTACTATCTTTAAGAGAAGGTCTTTGAAAACAGTTCCCTCCACTCACCAACTACACGATTAATGCACATATAGATTCAAAGTCGCGTGTCATCGGTCTATCTCCAAGAAATATGTATGCCACTTTTGGCAGTTACCTATTGTATCACAAGTTACATACATAGGTGACTGTTTTCGTCTAGTGCTATGGTCCAAAAGATAAATTCACGGCCACTGATAAAACATCATACAAACATCAGGAAACCTTGTACTGCACCATACTAGTAAGTTGAGAGCAATTAGGGGCTAAAGAAAGTATTGGCGAATACCAACAGAAGAGATTCCCTCACGAAAAAAAAACAGAGATTAAAGCTGGCACATAAGAACATGTTCAGAAGAAAAAACAGAATAAAGTATTCTATATAATGTTCAATAATTAAGTAAGAGGGCTCACAATTTTATAACAAAATAATTATGTTAATATGGGCGCACACAATTAATTGAGAACCTACACAAATAGAGATATGTTGGGCAGTCAGAATGCGAAGTAATAAAATAAAATTCATGGAACGCAAAGAAATAAAATTAAATATAGAGACAACTCTTTTGCTTTATTATCTTAGGAGGTTAATGTAAAACTGAAAGACAAAATCATATTAGAGCAAGTCCAGCAGTTCCCCTATGTGCTCCCCCATAGAAAAAGTAGGGGAGAGAGAAGGAAAAAAAACGCTCCAGCAGTTCCCCGAAAGGCCTCCCCGATTATCGGCGTCCCCGATTTGGATCTCCATCTCCCCCACGTATCGGGGCTCCCGGATGCCTCCCCTACCCGTCGAATTGACCAACTGCTCGCTCCCGGAAGCCTCCTCCCGCCACCACGCGCCTCGACCAGCTACGTCTCTGCCCGTTTCTTCTTAAATTTCGTCAAATTCAAGCTCCAGATCGATCATGGTGGGGAGCCATGGTGGGGGAGAGGGAGCTCCATGGGGGAGACGCTCGGACGTTGGTGGAGGAGCAGGGAGGGGCCGCGCAGCAGCCCTGGCGACGACCGTGGACGGGAGGCGCGAGCGGCGAGCGCTCCTCCATGCCGAAGTGGCTTGCTTTTGCTGCTGCTTGCAATTAGGCGCTAAAGAAAGTATTGGTGAATGACATAAGAGATTCCCTCACGAAACAGAGATTAAAGCTGGCACATAAGAACATGGCCAGAAGAAAAAACATTCAAATATGAAACTTAGTATTTTTTGCAGGTTAAAATTCAGGTCATTGTACATACCTTTGACACTTTGCATGCCAAGTTCACAATATTCGAAACATTCAAATATCATGACCTGCATCTCAAGTTCCAGAATGCTATGTCTATAATGTCCAGACATAAACGACAGCACAAACCTCACATGGATGCAATTTTAAACAAAAAAAAAAAAAACCATTGCCCTATCTAGATATACAAATCATTGCCCTTGCCCTTGTGTTGGCGGCAAAGGTAGCCAAGCTGCCGCCGTCCCGGCGATATCAGCAGCGCCTTGGCCCCACAAACATGCATGGAGCCAGTACCTGCTGGCCTGCTGGGAAGCACTTGCCGCCGCCGGCCGGTGATGGAATCGACGACGGAGTGGCTGCTCGCGCGCCTCGCCTTCACCAAAGTCCAAAGTCACAAGTCACGCACGCGCACCCGCACGCGGTTCTGTCCGCAGTGGCCTTGTATATATAGACGAGCAAGATCGGATAGCTGGTTCTGTTTCTCGCTTGTTGTTGGCAGGGAGGGAGCTAAAGAGTGCATCGCATCACATTGATGGAGTGAAAGAGCGCCTCGGATCGATGACGTGTATGATGCGAACGGGTTAGCAAGGCAGGAAATGAACGGTTGTGATTCTCTTATTAAAGTATCCCACGGATTACTCCCTATACTGCTACCGGATGCACTCATGCACAAAGCTCAAAGCAGCTATGGATCGGTGAACCCTATACAGGTATCGGGAAGCTAAACAATTTCTAGTATGTCGAGCCTATTTAATGAGTTGCTTTCCCACGGGCGCTGCATTCATAGGCCGGTAATCAATCCAATCTATCAACTGCAGCACACCAGCATGTATGGAATGGGAAATACTTACCTGGTGCCCCCTGCCTTCTTCCATGGATTCTTCCGTGGGTGGGTGGGGAAAAGTGGGAAAGTAGGGAGAGGAGAGAGGTGGGGCAGGAGAGAGGAGAGAGGAAAGGGGCGTACGCGTGGCGGCACTTGATTGGGCAATCGCTTCATCCGGCGCCCCCAGGCGCAACCCAACGCGCTGGGTTTGGGCTGGGTGCGCCGGCGCTAATTTCGCCCAAAACGGCGCTATTTGACGTCCTGAGGGCACGGCTGAGAGATTTTGACGCTATTTTGGCCAAAAAGTGGCCTGGGGACTCCTGGGGGACAAGTGGAGATGCCCTAACTGAAAATTGGATCTGTAGACCAACCAGAAGTAGAGTGTTAACTGAAAATCTTGTACGGACGAGCAGTATACTAGGGGGCACTAGGCTCTTGCACATGCCTAATTCTGTTATAATCCAAATAGTTTCCTCGACCAATAATAAGTTACGGAGTAGATAGTATTACTTTGTGAAGAGGACAAAACTTATAAATTAAAGTCAACAACAACTTAGCTTACTTGACCTTCCTTTAATGAAAAGAAAATTACACACAAGTCCCTATAGGAACTCGACGTCTTCCTCATTCACTCACAAACGGTGCGCCGTGAGTGAAGATCGATGCTGCCTCTGGATCTCAAATCTATATTGGACCCAGGAAAACATTGTTGACACGGCAGCTGGGAAGTCACTACCGGAGTTAGAAAACGCAGGAGATAGACACCTTCCCGGAGAAGAAAAAGGGCCGAAGAGAGATGGGCGATTACCCTAGATCTGGCTACACAGATGCGGAGAGACCCGAGCTCACTGTCTTAGCGGCAAAGCCGAAGCTAGCCGAACATTGCCAGTCGGAGAAGAAACCATCGAACCAAGGCACAAATAGTACGAACAAAATACAAAGACATAACTAGATCCATCACTCAAGTAAAGCAAAGCATCGACGAGACAATTATTCACCCTCTTCAACGCCACCGAGAGGTGGATGAGCGTTAGAAAACTTTATTCTTAATCCATGCAGCGTCGCCATCGCCACCATTCCACCGATGGTTGACCAAAACCATCGCCTCCCCTCCGACCGCAACCCTAATTTTTGGTGCATTAATTATTTGAATCTGTTTTTTAATGGGTTATAAGATGGTCTAAGTTGAATTAACCTTTCAGTTGATCTAGTTAAAATAATAGAGATCATGGGCTTCACAAAAAAAAAAGTATTTGTTGACCAATATCATGATTGTTTATTCAAAGAATGGAGTAACATATTTTCTTGTTGGATATTCATAAACATATACAAATATATTATCCCTAAAATTGCCTCTATGAAATATTTCCAACATCCCCGCTATTATTCTCTTCTAGGTGAGAAGGGTAAGGCCCAGTGACAAAGGTAGCAGTGGCTAAACCAAGCAACCAAAATTTGACTCCGTGGGGGGCGAATTTCCGGAATCCTCACTTAGGAGCAATTCTATACCTACTAGTTGAATGCCCGTGCGTTGCTACGGACGTTTCGACCAAAAGCTTATTTTAAACTAAAAATAATAGATGGTTCAGTCAAAAGCTTCCTTCAATTCTCAGGAATCAAACATGACAGTGTGCAAGTTCATATATCATCACGACAAAAGTCTCTCGCAACAAACATCTCTCTCACGCTATCAGCGTGATATGTATTAATTTCCTATCAGCCATATGTGTTCATCTCTCTCTCTGCTATGAGTATATGTATATCTATTTCCAATCATAATATGTGTTCATACTATGGAAACACAAAGGAAAAAACCTGCTTAACTAAATTCATCTGCTCCATTTGTGGGTGATTCTCTGGACTAAGTTTGAACAAAAACAAGACAACTTTTTTTTTGCATAGTTGAACCATAACAGACTAATTCAAAGAGAGTTGTAACAAAGAATTTTTCACAAGGAATAAAGAACCGACTTTCTCAAAGAAATAATAACCCTTTTCACAAGACAAGAGCCGTTTTCACATAGAATCACAATCAGCTGACATCTCTAGGTTTCGTCTACGAAGTGTGTAGATAGTCTCCTGCAATCCTCGGTGGAACCTCCTTAGTAAGTGGCTAGTTGCATCCACCATTGTCGTGTTTTGTCGGCCTGTAAGCGCAATAAGATCTGTTAAGGGTGGTCCCATCAAGCCATGGCTCAGTTAATTAGAAAGAAATTACAATGGTCATGTTTAACATGGTTGAGTGTACAAATTACAATGTAGATATGAACAAAAATAAGCAGTTGACAATATTTAATTGATTTTAATTTACAGAACTATTGCTATTTCAAAATTCATACTATTAAACTTTGGTAAACATGCAATTGAAGGCATGTCTTAGGTGACTTAACATCAAATCTTGGTCAACAAAAAAACACTAAACCTCAACAGAAAACCTATTGATAGACCATGTCTTCATATTAAGACCATCCACAGACTTCAAATATAGATGAATACTCCCTTTTTTGCGGAAAAACAAATGAATACAATAACCGCATGTCCACAACCTCAAGTTGAAAAGGCATTGAAGGCATGGTGTTGATGTTCCTCGGATTTGAGGAAGGCCTTCCTCCTGGGCTTTCTAAGTTCCAGATTGCATGGCAAGGTCACCAATACCAGTAGGTTCCAATCTTTACTATAAACTGGCTGTTATAGTTTAATATAAGGAAAGGTTCATGCATAGCAAGTACCCACAACGAACAAAGATTGAGTAATATTGTTTGCTCACATACCTGCAACAAATGGTGAAATGGGAGTCTATGGAAAGCATGATGGTTGAGAGAAAAGTACATGAATGGTCATGCAAGTTGACAAAAAAGTGAATAGCTAAAATAGATTTGCAGGGAAAGTAGAGAATGTGTTGGACATCAACCCATAGAGATGATTAAATCAGTTGTAGTGAAGGTTCCTGCAACACACATACACGTACAACTGAAACTGAAAATACGAGCCTATGACAGAAATATTGTAGCTGAATTAACTGTATTTCTTATTTTCCAAATATTTTCAGGTGCAAGTATAATTGTACCTATTAGCTTTGGACATAACTTTCTGCATTATAATTGTAACAAAAAAAATCTTTATAAAATCATGATTCTAGTATTGGAACACGTGAAGCTTGGAATATTTTACAATGCAAAATCATTTAATAACGCAAAAAAGAACGGTGACTCAATAATCTAAATAAGCTGGACCAAAGCTGCACTCCATCCATTGCTGCTATGAATGATCTGCTAGCTTCAGTTGACGTAGAAAATTAATAATGAAAGTATCAAACACTAATTTAGGGCGTCGCTGATCTTAAGTGACTTAAGGTCCAACAAGGAAAGTTGATTTGTAGCCATAAATTGATTTTCAGGAGCTTGGAGACTGAGTTAGTTGACTGAAAAATAATCAGAGTTGCACAATTGCGGTTCAGATGTCTATCAGACTGCAACTACTGAGCACCACATGATCAACCGTGATCCTGTCCAATCAGAGGGCTAATAATACAGAACAGTGTGAGATTGATCTGCAGATGTTGTACATAATCTGTCAATGGCTAGTTGGAAGTTATTACAGAAAATTAGTGTTTTTTTTCATCATGCTGCTATCATTCCTATTGTTATCTTATCGTGTCATACATCTACGATTTGGGTAAATCTAGGTAGTTTGATTGTGTGTTTTTTTTAGATAAAGGGATTTTATTACTTAAGAGTTTTAAGCATTACACCCGGCCTCTGCATAGCTAAGATGCACACAGCCACAAGTTCATCAGTAACCAATTCAGAACAAAAAGTAAAAAGGCGAATTACATATCATAATGAGAAATTGTAGATCCGCCTAAGAAGCTGGTATGTCTATCCGGAGTCTATGTTGCCATCCATGCCGGGAGAATAACTCCCTGGCCGCAGCCTCCAGCCTCGACGCCACCTCCAAAAATAAGTCTCGATGCTCCACACGCTGCAGGGCCGACCACGCTCGTAGCGTAGCTGTACACCGATAGATAACCTGCATAACAGAACCATTTTTATCGTTAAAAACCTTGTCATTTCTACATAGCCACAGCGACCAAATAATGGCAATCGCTCCCATCCTACAGAAGAGTTTAAACCTAGAATCCACGCCATTTAACCAGTTGCCAAAAATGTTTGCAACAGTACGCGGTGGATGTAAGGTAGAACCTATCTGGATGGCTGACCATATAGACCTGGCGAATTCGCACTGGAAGAATAAGTGTTTAATGGTCTCGTCATGTTGTGTGTATCGGTGTGTCAAAATTACATGATGATTAACTCACTCATGTTGTACCGCTTGAATAATATAGTTGTGTCCTAATTTATTAGTGGCAAAATCATAGGGTGTGGATGTGTGGTTGGAGCTTGCTACCGTCTGCTGAGATCATCAGTGTTTAATGGGTATGATGTCCTCAGGAAAAACACAAATTCATACGTCAGCAAGGACGATTTAGTCAATCAGCATCGAACAACATATTGTAGGTATGAGAGAGTGGGAGCAAATCCTTGCTAAATAATCCATCAATTCAGCTACTATCCGTGTTGATTCCTTGCAGATCGAGGCCTCCCAGGGTACCAAAAGCAACAAATACGTGGAAGTCTTCCAAATACAGCACACAACAGTTATAGCTTGGGCAAAACAAATGAGAGCACGGGCAGTAATTAAGAGGTCTTAGGTGGAACTGACCTCTTCTTTGGCGGACGACTGACCCATGTTGAGAGAATCAGGCGGCCAAGTGCACCACACATGGGTCACCAGGGGAGCTCCGGTTGTCTCCCTGCTCTAACCAGACAAATTTCACGTTGGGCAGCAGCAACCTACAGGTTTTGTGAAGCAGTCTACCAGGTGGACCAGGAGGTGGAGAGGGAGGGCATGAGCTCCGGCACTTGATACCGTCGTCAGTGGAGGCTTCGATGCAGGAGGGGAAGCCAGTGCAATGCACAGGAGAAATCGAATCCAGTGCTCAGGTAGTCCAGTCAACCTTTCTGACCAGGGCACCGCGACGGACGGGATCGATGGGTTACTGGGTGGCCGCGGACTCGCCGGATGCTTCCGCGCGGGGGCGACCATGCCGGAGAATGAGAAGGGCGATCCTATTCCTGCCAGAGATTGAGTGTGGACACCTGTTCCCCTCCTCCTCCCCGTTCGACGCGTCGAGCGGAGACGCCAGGCGACCCCGGCGTCAGCGGCCTCGACGGCAACCTTGCGGAGCGAGCCGCCGGAGCGGGAGGAGTTGAGGCAGCCGAGGTCGAGCCCGACGGTGCTTCCTCGAGGGTCTCGCGGTGGGCGCACTTCAAGGATGCAGCGGCCGCGTCGTGCGCGGCGCGAGGGACGGCGGGGTATTGATTTGCGGACAGCCGGGAGGAGGAGCCGTGTGGCTAGCGGACGATCTCACGGCGGCGGTGAGAGGGGCTCGTGATTTGGGATTTGTAGATTGACTTTTTGGCTGCACCACGAGGGAGAGAGCAGCGAGGCTAATGGGCCGGCCCATGTTAGCGCCATGCGTAGCGACGAAAGATGTTGGACGAAGGATTCTGCCATCGTTAAGTACGTACGAACTCCCATTTAATAGTAAAGACTAAAGGCCGTAAGGCTTCTTGCCGTCCGACTTTTTCGTTTCCCGTTTCGCCCTCCCACCGACTCACTTATTACAGCCATTGCCACCGTCTACCAGAAAAACGGTTCGTTGTTTTAGATAGGCAGGAATCGATCGATCCCCTTCCCCACCTTGCTGGACTCACAAATTCCCCCACCTTGTGCCGTCTCTGACCTCTCTTCTCCAGCTCCGGTGCCGCCCCCGCCCCGCTCCCTTACTCCGCGCCGCCCCGCGCCTCCGCGAGAGCTGGCGATCTGGAACGCCTCCACCATCCCATCCCCATCCAGCACTCCGGCATGGCGCGGCGTCAGACACGAGCCCGCACGGCGTCGGGCACCCTGCCGGAGAGCTGGCGAGCTGGAACGCCTCCACCAGCGCATACCCATCGAGCACTCCGGCGTGGCGCGGCGTCACCTGCGCCGGTGGGCGCGGCTGGTACTCGAAGGCCTCGGCCTCTCCTGCTCGTAGATCCAGCACCCCATCTCCGTTGTCACAAGGGCGGGGACGGTGGTGCTCTCCGCCGCAAATGGGGAGCAGCCGTGTCTGCTACGCGCGCTATTGCGTCCCTCATGCTGCTGTGGCTGGGCATGGGGCGGGGCTGCTGCTCTGCGGTGTGATATTTCTGCTCCTTACTAGCCCCGTTCAGCCCCTGCCATGCTACGCTGTTCAATGTAGAAATACCAACAGAGTAAGAATCATTAACAGCAGCAAACGTATACACTATAGTGCAAAACATTAGAATAGAAAAGCATGAACGAAAAATTAATAAAACGACCTCATCTCCTACACCTGCCTGTACAGTAAGCCAGTATGAAGAAAAGTTCGGCATATCTGTAGCCCCCTTACTTTTGTAACTTCGATCTTTCAAAGTGCTAGATGGGTGAAGTGCAGACTATATTAATCATGACTACAACATTGCCATCTTGTGAGGTCGTTCAGTTCATGGCTAGAACTCAACTTGGTAAGAAAAATTATAAGAAATTTCTTATGTTAGCCAAGCAGTCCAAAACCATCTGCAAAAAAATTCACGGCAGTCGGCAGGATCAGAACCGGGAGTATAGAGCATACGGACGCGGAGGCAGAGGCAGAGTTGATTAGCTGAAGGAAAAAACATTCATTGGAGATTCTTGATGCACCAAACGTACTCGTCACAGGAGAAGCGGCGCCACCAACATGCGGATGTAGTAGAGGAGGTACGCGACGAAGAGCTGAAGATGTCTGGCACCAAGGGCACGCGCATCCACGGAGCAGCGCGGTCAGCGTCCGCGGCGGAGCGAGACTATGGAGGAGCTCGCCAGAGCGAAGCTCAACGGGGTCAAGGCCTCAAGGGAGAGGCAAGCTGGGACAGCGGCGCTCGCGGGAGAAAGATGGAGGTGCTTGGAGCAGGTCAACGGCCGCGGTCACGCACAGGCGTGGTCTGGCCGGCGCGGGAGATCGCATTGGGGATCTTGGAGAGATTGAGGAACGGGACCCATGCACTGACTGACGGTGGAAAGGTGAGAGGATAACTCAAGTTTTTTTCAAGTCAGCTAATGTCGGTAAGAAAAATAACATGGTACTATATGAAACGTTATAGACTAAGAAGTAATTTCAATTTCTATATATATAAAAATTATAGTATATGAAATGGAAAATAAATAAATTGTGGTTTTATTTTGTATACTATTTTATACAATTATATGAAGTACAAGTTGATTTTCAAGAAAAATAAATGACGCACTAACGCTTTTGGTACAATGTAAAAACTTACATGAAGAAAAAAATGGAGGTCAAGATATTCATTACACTCTTTTTCTTGTCTGTTGTCCTATCCATCATCCATGTCAACGTGGATTGAATTTCATGACAATTTGTCGGTGAAAAATAGATGTCATAGGTGTTGGAAATGATGATTATGCGTTTGAACGAGGCGGAATTTTCTCTCCCATTACAACGCACAAGACATGATGTAATCGTCGACGAAAGTCTCGAAGTCGCCGGTGTTTGAGCGAATGATAATGTACTTCTACGTCAAAATTACAGCCACTGCACCGCCGAAGTGAATACCGGTTCGAAATTACATTTTTGCAGAAAACCCCCTGACAAACTGGGAAATTAACCCGCAGTACACAAGGTAGACGTCCTACTGCCTTATTCGCAATTTACCGCAAACCCACGGACCTTTTTGAAAAAAACCCACCGAAGAGGTACGGGAGAATCTGGAGCGTCCGTTTAAGTTGCAACGGACGGCCGAGATTAATCTGCTTTCTAATTTTTGTTTAAATAAACATAGATCACACTAAACTTTGTAAATTCATAACTTTCAACCCACAACTCCAAATTTAACAAACTTTACATCAATGCAAAGCTCTGACCATGTAGTTTAATTTGACATCATTACTTTTCCTTTTTGCATCTGTTTTAGTTGATCAACATACAGAGATGCATTTCGGCCATATAATTCAACACTTGAGTTCTAAAAATGTTTTCAAAATGAATCCTTTTGTTAAATGTCAAGAAATACATCCTCTGTCCAGGGGAACCAAAGTTATAAATTTGGAAAATAATTTTACGACCCAATTAAGCCACTACCATTTTCTTCCATTTTTAAAACGCTTCACAAATAATTCGTTACGGAATTTAAATCCAAACTAAAACACTGGTTTTTTCTCCCGTAGCGAAGCACGGGACGGGCAGTTTGCTAGTCTTATATAAAAGTAAGCCACTAAGGGTTAGTCCTGATTTCGAATAAGAGTAATGGAGATCCATCTAATGGATGAATCTGATAAAATAAATCGTAGGGATGCCGAGAGAGACCTAGACGAATCGAGCGTGCGTCGCCAATATTTTCGGCGGTGTCTAGTCAGAAGTCCATGGTATTGGTACGTGTCTGCTAAAAAGCCTAAACCTGATCGAGGTGAAGTTGTTTTCTTTATTATTATTAGGCAAAAAAAAGATAAAGACTAGGACCGGCCCAGCATGATGTGCACGTACGCTGCATTCCCTGACTTCCTCAACTCCTCCTCCTCTTCTTGGAAATTACTGTCGGCAGGCTGAGAACGATGAGTTGAAATCTGGATGTGTTTCGATCTCAGACTGACGGTGCAGAGGACTCGATCGCGACGCGGTCGGAGTAGAGGACGTCCTCCTCCCACAGCTCCGGCAGCGCCTCCCTCATGTTGTGGATGCTCTCCAGTGCGTGATCTGCACCCTTCACCCGGTGCGACGTGCCAACCTGTACAGTACAGATGGTTAGCCACTTGCACACTCCAGAGATGGCAAAAATATTCACAAGGTTTGCACGCCAACCGCTGTCTTACCAGCACTGTGTGGAGACCGATCAGCTTGCCAGCCTGAATGTTACGCACGCTGTCGTCGAAGAAAATCTGCAGCAAGTTTTCGTCAGCATATGGTCAGTACAAATCGAAATGCTACAACTTCTTGCATCGGGACATACCGCCTTGTCGGGTTTGACGTTGGCGATCCTGAGGGCCGCCTCCATGGCAGCGACGTTGGGCTTGCACAGGACGGGGGTCCTGGGAAGCTCATCCACGCTGCCCAACTGCGCGAAATGTCCGGCGATGTCGAAGATCTCCGGCGCGGCCTGGTCGCACGACGGCAGCAGGCATGGCGGGTTCAGGGTCTCGAAGCAGATGATCCCCTCGAAGCAGTCCTCCAGGCCCAGCCTCTTGAGGGCTCTCACGGCATGGGTCATGTCGCCGTTGGTGAATATCTGAAACACAAAACTCGTTAGCCATTAGCTCGGAGAGGCACCGTGCTGGGTTTTCATTTTGATTTCAGGTAGGGAACATATACAAGTTTCCGGATGCGCATGTTGTTGAGAATATGCTTGAGAACAGGGTCGGGCTTGATGTCGTCGTAGGGCAGTCTTCCATGGATAAAGCTGTCAGACACGAACAACACAAAATGTTAGAACAGACTACTAGAGAGAATTGGCATGAGAGAAGGTTGTTTATTGTGTTCATGCATGTACCTGTGGTACTCATCGTTATCAAAATTGTAGCCGATTGCCTGAAAAAACAATCAAAACAGGGGAGGAAAGAGAATGTTTCAGTAGTCTACTCACTTAATTAGTATCAGGGGCGAAGAAAGAAGTGTACGCGTAGAAGGCATCAGGGAAGTTGCATATAAGTATATTTACCCTGAGGCCAGCCATCGTTGTGCCGTAGTTCTTGTACAGCAGATTGCCAAGGTTCTCAATCTTGCTCTCTTCAATACCCAGCTTCTCGACCATGTAACCTGCAGAATGGCAGGGAATAGGCATGCATTAAGTTCAAGAAATTCACATACTAGAAGAAGTACACAGGAGCACGGGGGCAGTAGGATATTCAAGACACTTACCTTCAACGTTGATCTTGACATGAGATGAGATCCCTGAGCTGAGTGGGTACAGAGTGTCGTCGAGGTCTGCAGTTTTCCACGCGCATCAGAGAAAAAACGATCAGAACCATTGCATTTCGCTAAAAAAAACTAGGGTCACTACAGGACTGGCTCCACTCACCAACTACACGATTAATGCACAGATAGATTCAAAGTCGCGTGCCATCGGTCTATCTCCAAGAAATATGTATGCCACTTTTGGCAGTTACCTATTGTATCACAAGTTACATACATAAGTTACATACATAAGTGACTATTTTATCCATAAAATAGTTTCTTTCAGAAGCTTGAGGTGAACAACAATTCTCCGATTACATGGAGCACAACTACCATTTTATCTTATAAGCCACAAGTATTCTATATAATGTTCAATAATTAGGTAAGAGGGCTCACAATTTTATAACAAAATAATTATGTTAATATGGGCACACACAATTAATTGAGAACCTACACAAATAGAGATATGTTGGGCAGTCAGAATGCGAAATAATAAAATAAAATTCATGGAACGCAAAGAAATAAAATTAAATATAGAGACAACTCTTTTGCTTTATTATCTTAGGAGGTTAATGTAAAACTGAAAGACAAAATCATATTAGTACCTATATATGCTCAAGGCGCAGTGCAAAAGAAGACGACTTGCACCTCTTCTTCACTTGCCCTTTTGCTCGGGCAGCTTGGTTCTGTGAACTTTCAGCTTAGATCTGATCATCTCACTGCAGCTACTACCTCCCTGACTCGAACCATTCTGAACCTGCTAACCTCTAGACAGTCAACATGCAAAGATCAGTAAACCATGTACTGCACCATACTACTAAGTTGAGAGCAATTAGGCGCTAAAGAAAGTATTGGTGAATGACATAAGAGATTCCCTCACGAAACAGAGATTAAAGCTGGCACATAAGAACATGGCCAGAAGAAAAAACAAGAAATGAAGCAGAGCCAACACATTCCCACGAACAACAGGCAAGGAGCTGATGCTACAAACACTTCTGAGAACTACTGGAGACGCTAATTGAGGCCACCCTTATTGGGCCAGGGGTTAAAGGAGAGGCTGTACAGCTAGCTACCACATACAACATTTGCATGCCACGTTCACAATATTTGGAACATTCAAATATCATGACCTGCATTTCAAGTTCCAGAATGCTATGTCCATAATGTCTAGACAAAAACGACAGCACCAACCTCAGACGGATGCAATTTGAGAAAAAAATATTGCCCTGTCTACTTACACGAATCATTGCCCTGTCCCAGTGCATAAGGACCAAGCAAACCACTAATGCAAGATTGGAGTACTCGGGCAAAGAGCATCCCGTTGTGTCAAAGAATCGCTCTATACTTCTTTGGAATCCAAGGATCATGTTGTCATTCTCCAGCTGTGTGAGCAATTTTATGATGGCAGAGCAGCGTGCTACTAACAAATCAGTGAGATGCAAAAACAAATTAACCTCTTGTAAAACAATACATTTCTCTACCCTCAACAATCACCACCAGGCACAGGAAGCCATTGATTGTCCTAACAAATGGGACCAGCTGTACATACCTTTATGCATCCTAAACATAAAGAACAATTACAGAAAATTCATATTCTAACTATTTTTTTATCGATAATTCAAATTATGTAAGTTCAACACACGGAAAATGAAAAAAAAATGAAGAATCGGGTAATAACTTTCTACTCGCACGCAGAATGCATTTCTTATACCAGAAGAAAGGCCACATGGCAACGAAGATCTTAAGTGTGCCTTTTGAGGCTATAAGTTCATATGGAATGTATAGTGTCAACTGTGGACGGCTCCTTCGATAAACTGATACCTTGCTGGGAGCAAATCTTGCAAAGCCCGCTGAGGATTATATTGTGTGTACAATGGACAATCTCATTCAACTATTGATCATCTCATGGAACATTTCCTTTGCATCAACAGTTCTACCAACCTTAAATAATCCATACAGTTTAATGCTATAAGAGTATCCGGTTTAGCTAGCATACCTGACATTTCTTTAAACAAAGTCAACGCACATCCACCATTCCAGCTTTCAAGTATCCAACAATAAGTGTGTTCTACGTGAAGGCATCAGGTTCAATGCCAACCGATACAATATCATCATGTCGTGTGGATGATTTCTACATCTTGCCAACTAAGTAGTATGCATGAATCAGTGAATGGATGTGATAACATCAGGCTTCTCACCCATATGTACCATTAAGTCAAAGACATCTTATGCATCCTTCGTCCTTCTTTCTTTGTGTAGGCTGCTTATTACTGAGCGAAAGAACCTCGTGTCAGGAAAACGGATGCCTTTTCCCATCATTTCATAAACCAAGTCTTTAGCTCTTACTAAATCACCATGTGTACAATAACCCTGAATCAGGCATCCGTATACTCCTACATCCGGTGGTACCCTCATATTAATCATCTGGTTGAATATTTCAGTAGCCTCATTCATCCTACCCTTTCTGCAAAATGCATCTATCAAGACTAAATAGGTTACACCATCTGGTTTCACTCCCTGCTTCTGCATATCTTCAAAGATAAGAACAGCCTCATCCACTGATCCACACTTGGCATATGCACTGATCAAAATGCTGAAAACATTTATATTACCGTAGCCATGGGAGCGGTCGAGTTGAGGCGAGGCATGGGGTTGGGCCGTTCCGGCGCTGGTTTGTCCTCTTTAAAAAGGAGAGACGATAGTATATTACCGTAGCCTCTTTCATAAAAATAGCCCTGCACGCCTACGAAAACACTGAACCTGAATTCAAAACTTCTCAAAGATTCTATTTCAAAGTTTCAGAAAACACTAAAATAAACCAAGCTCGTACGTATTTATTTGACACTTGCTCGTACAAAATTTCAAGAAAAATGCGACCATATGTGGCCTACATAGACAAAAAGGAGAAAAATGAAACTTAGTATTTTTTGCAGGTAAAAATTCAGGTCATTGTACATACCTTTGACACTTTGTCTTTTTCACAAAAATTACATACGTATATATTTTAGTTTCAAATTTGACATGTATGTACCTACATATATTCTCTACACGCATGATTTATGCTGTAATTTGTTTTATTACTTTTTCAATTTTATTGTTTTATGACGAACCACGTGTACCATTGTCACCAAATTTGTGCCTTACATGCCAAATTCTATTATGATCCGCCTTATATTTACATATATTTTTTGCACAGGAGATTCTATAATATACAAGTAGAGAGATCTGACACGACAATACCATTTACCACATAGAGTTTTGACCGGTCCACCGTATGCCAAGTCAGCTTCCAGCGGTGAGCATAGTGCACAACTTATACCACTTTCAGCGACCGTATTTCATTTTAAAGCTCGTGACCAAAGTGAGACACCGACTCAAGTTACCTATTGTATCACAAGTTACATACATAAGTGACTGTTTTCGTCTAGTGCTATAGTCCAAAAGATAAATTCACGGCCAATGATAAAACATCATACAAAGATCAGGAAACCTTGTACTCATGTACTGCACCATACTAGTAAGTTGAGAGCAATTAGGGGCTAAAGAAAGAAGAAAGTATTGGCGAATACCAACAGAAGAGATTCCCTCACGAAAAAAAACAGAGATTAAAGCTGGCACATAAGAACATGTCCAGAAGAAAAAACAAGACATGAAGCAGAAACAACACATTCCCACCAACAACAGGCAAGGAAAGGCGATACTAGAGACATTTCAGAGAACTACTGGAGACGCTAACTGAGGCCATCCTTATTGAGGTAGGGGGTAGAGGAGAGGCTGTAGAGCTACCACATACAACATCTGCATGCCAAGTTCGCAGTATTTGAAATATTAAAATATCATGACCTGCATTCCAAGTTCAAGAATGCTACTAGATGGGTATGCGCGCTTCGCCGCGCCATCCACAAAGAGTCTAGGCATTAAGTGGTCAGCTTGGTGGATTTGCATGTGTTTGGATGCGTTGCTCTTTGGCGTAACAGAATTTTTTTTCAGCGCTGCACATAAATAGGCTATCCGCGCTTCACCACATCGGCAATACCAAGGGTTGACTTATGCTTCCAAATTTCAGAGAACTTTATTTTCAGACACTTTATCCATAAAATAGTTTCTTTCAGAAGCTTGAGGTGAGAACAACAATTCTCCGATTACATGGAGCACAACTACCATTTTATCTTATAAGCCACAAGTATTCTATATAATGTTCAATAATTAGGTAAGAGGGCTCACAATTTTATAACAAAATAATTATGTTAATATGGGCGCACACAATTAATTGAGAACCTACACAAATAGAGATATGTTGGGCAGTCAGAATGCGAAGTAATAAAATAAAATTCATGGAACGCAAAGAAATAAAATTAAATATAGAGACAACTCTTTTGCTTTATTATCTTAGGAGGTTAATGTAAAACTGAAAGACAAAATCATATTAGTACCTATATATGCTCAAGGCGCAGTGCAAAAGAAGACGACTTGCACCTCTTCTTCACTTGCCCTTTTGCTCGGGCAGCTTGGTTCTGTCAACTTTCAGCTTAGATCTGATCATCTCACTGCAGCTACTACCTCCCTGACTCGAACCATTCTGAACCTGCTAACCTCTAGACAGTCAACTTGCAAAGATCAGTAAACCATGTACTGCACCATACTACTAAGTTGAGAGCAATTAGGCGCTAAAGAAAGTATTGGTGAATGACATAAGAGATTCCCTCACGAAACAGAGATTAAAGCTGGCACATAAGAACATGGCCAGAAGAAAAAACATTCAAATATGAAACTTAGTATTTTTTGCAGGTAAAAATTCAGGTCATTGTACATACCTTTGACACTTTGCATGCCAAGATCACAATATTTGAAACATTCAAATATCATGACCTGCATCTCAAGTTCCAGAATGCTATGTCTATAATGTCCAGACATAAACGACAGCACAAACCTCACATGGATGCAATTTTAAACAAAAAAAAAAAAACCATTGCCCTATCTAGATATACAAATCATTGCCCTTGCCCTTGTGTTGGCGGCAAAGGTAGCCAAGCTGCCGCCGTCCCGGCGATATCAGCAGCGCCTTGGCCCCACAAACATGCATGGAGCCAGTACCTGCTGGCCTGCTGGGAAGCACTTGCCGCCGCCGGCCGGTGATGGAATCGACGACGGAGTGGCTGCTCGCGCGCCTCGCCTTCACCAAAGTCCAAAGTCACAAGTCACGCACGCGCACCCGCACGCGGTTCTGTCCGCAGTGGCCTTGTATATATAGACGAGCAAGATCGGATAGCTGGTTCTGTTTCTCGCTTGTTGTTGGCAGGGAGGGAGCTAAAGAGTGCATCGCATCACATTGATGGAGTGAAAGAGCGCCTCGGATCGATGACGTGTATGATGCGAACGGGTTAGCAAGGCAGGAAATGAACGGTTGTGATTCTCTTATTAAAGTATCCCACGGATTACTCCCTATACTGCTACCGGATGCACTCATGCACAAAGCTCAAAGCAGCTATGGATCGGTGAACCCTATACAGGTATCGGGAAGCTAAACAATTTCTAGTATGTCGAGCCTATTTAATGAGTTGCTTTCCCACGGGCGCTGCATTCATAGGCCGGTAATCAATCCAATCTATCAACTGCAGCACACCAGCATGTATGGAATGGGAAATACTTACCTGGTGCCCCCGTCGGCATGCCCACAAAATACCTAATAAAAACCACGTAATAACCAGTCTGGCCTTGTTTACATCGTAGCGACAAATTAAGAAGAATTCTACGTGGAGAGGCGAATGGCTCAATTCCGCCCGAACAGAGGAAACTAGCACGTACAAAGAGTTCTCTAAATCAAAATGCGACATAGAGGTAAATAGTAATACTACCTACTTTATATTAAATCAAATGGGTACTCCTAATCACGTTCTTCGCATCAGGTTATTTGCAAAAAGAGCACCAATATCTACCGATCTTGCATCGCTATAACCAGGTTACACCATCGTTAATTAAACTTCTTAACATATGATCTTTTTTTCCCTTTGCTTCAACATCGTCAGCTAGAGATCTGCATCCATCGAAATAAGACTGATGGAGCTTCAACAACTTACGTATTTTGCTTCAAATCATGCATCGAAAATATCACCAGGTTCGGAATGGTTTCGATAGAACTCTCCACACAGAAAAAACGAATGGGTTTTATACACACGTGCTCCTTCCTTGCTACATGGTATCCATAACATTAGGAACAATGATGTGTACCAAAGCAGCTAGCTAGCCTTCTTTTCAACAACAAGGTTTTCATCAAGCCCTAGCCAAATCTATAATTCAACACAAAAGGAAAGTACCCTGGATGCATAGGACTCTTGTCTAGCTAGCCTTCCTGGAAGTTGCACATATTTTCACAACCATAAGGCACAGGCGATCAAGGCCGCAGCTTCCTACTCCGGCTAGGTTAGAATCTTGCGAGTGATCTTGAAGCAAGCAAAAGGAGCTCCATTTAGTTTGCAAAGTCGAAACTGACGACTCAGTCTTCTAGTGCTTGCAGATTCAAAACATGACACAACACTGTCTCAAATCAGTTACAAGGGTACATCACAGACTATAGCTTCTGTGATAGGTGCGACAATAGCACCGCCGGCTCCTAAACACAGCATTGCTATTCTTCTGTACCACCCATTTGATCTGCAAATTGAATGCCATCAGTGTCAAATCAAGTCAACAACACCCAGCTAGCAGATCATAGGCATTAACACTAATATTATGGAACTCAGAACATCCCTATTTGGCACCCCAACTCGAAATCACACTGTCAACTTCACTATTTCACTACACATGCTACAAGCAACCATATCTACCGACCCCAATAATATGAACATCATCGGATAAGGAGCCAAAGCAGTATTTCTAGGTGAAACCACCATCAAATAGATAACACAAGGTGCAGAATAGATATTCAACATCATGGTAGGATCAAGCGTAACGCCATTCTGTTCTACCACACTCCATAGGAATCATCAAACAAGAGAACTTCGGAATTAGAACCTAGCAACCAATGAGCAATCAATACAATGAGGACGTCCTAGCAGCCAAAACAGTGGGAGTTGGAGATCCTGCCATAAGAGTGAGAGAGAGTCTCTAGGGCGTGTGTGCGGGGATCTGGCTGTCCGTTTCTCCTTAGCAGACCGTGACAGCTCTTGTAATTATTTTCTGCCTTCTATAAAAGTAAGGTACGCGACTGCGTACTCTCGAGAAAAAAAAACCTAGCAACCATTATCAACATGTTCATTTACCAATAGCATCGGTTGCACTTTAACTCTTTTCTCGCCACAACGAGCACACTTGTTATACACGTAGAAATGCACTGCACAACACTAAGATGAAGCTCTGAGACAAACATGTCACTGGGATTGCAATAAGCATAAATCTTATACAAGCAACTGGCGGTGTACGGTGCCCCGCATGGGATTGCCATAATCTGCTCAATTTCACTAAGATTAAGCTGAATGAATTAATTGGAGATCTTGGAAATTGGCATCAACAGAAGAAAAAACAACAGCATAACAGCAGTGCGCATGCATGACCATATACAAGAAGAAACAGCCGTTTCTTTGCCTGGCCAGCATGTTTTAAACTAGCAAGTCAATAAGTTAAAACAAGCTAGGCAGAATGCACCAAGGCCAGTACCTTCCCTAGTAAGTCTAAATAGTACCATTCATTCAACACATCACTCAGTCAGTACTAGGCATACATTTAATCAACTTTTCCTAAGCCAGTATGCAAGTAGATCATCTGCTCGATAACCACGGTTACCCGAGGGCTGACCTAAACCAAGTGTGGTGTCATGGCTACCGGAGGACTCACCTAAACCCCCAGAGTCAAAGATGAAGGCCACCGCTGCCAGCCGGACGGAACAGGAGGCCGTGGCTACCTCCTGGCAAGCTCTAGCTCCACTGCTCCCCTGAAATGCAAAAAACAAAAAGGAAATTTATCATCTCCTCCAAAAAGCAACAGTTTTAAAATCTCACACTTGCCACAAGTAGATGGAAAGCTCAAGATCAATCAGGATAATACACAAACAAAACAATCTTTACAGATTGGAATAAAATAGCAATCAGCAGAAATTATTCTCAAACTTGGATTCGCCAGATTGATATAAACCTCTTAAACATGTAACATTTCCATAAAATTAAAATCAAATCAGCAATGGAAACTGAATGGGTACCAATAGCAAGCTGTATCAAAATCCTGACCAACTCGAGCCAGCTAAACATGCACATCATGTCAATGTTTAGAACAGACCTAAACATTTACCTATGTGGACGGACTCAATCAAGCTGCATGAGTAAAGATGACTATGATAACCATCATTTCTTCCTCATCACAGAGGCTAGCTGCCACAATCACAAACTTATCAGCACCACATTACCTAGCCATTAAACTAGTGTTTCTTCCTCATCACAGATGCCTATCTTGTTGACTAAAAGGAATATTTTTAGCTGCTAGAATTAAATATACCTCTAGACTGCTTGAATACATACAGGCATAGCGTGAACTTCAGAAGAATATATGCACACATCTACCTTATTGAGTTCTAATAATTCCGCTAACTGACATCTTCTACCATTAAGCTCACATTCTAAAATAGTATCGTTATCTTGGGGCTTGGACAGTTTTCTCAAGAAGATGAAAGCTGATAAGGCCATGAATTTTTTTATACATGTTGGTTTAAACCATTAACTTGAGGGAGAAACAGATATGCTAGTCACATTTTTATACATGTCAGTTTAAACCATAAACTTGAGGACCAATCAGCAGAACTTCAGAAGGGTATATGCTATGACACTTCTGTTGTAACATGAGTACATACACGTGGTGATTTGGAAATGCAATGCAAATAGTATTATTTGGCTCAAGCCTACACATCCATATCCATGTATGCCTGAACACACATACGGGCATAGTGATGGATCAACAAACTCTATACTGTATTTATGCCACGCCAACCAACCGATCGCACGACAGCATTTAACACAGAGCAATGGAGAAGTTACTCACTGTGTGCCCGCCTTAGATCTTAGGCGAAGGAGTCCTGCTCCTCCAGGTCCACAGGCAAGCCGTCCCTCTCGGAGTTGGACTCGACGGATTACTCATATCACGGAGCAGCTACTGACGATAGGCCGTGGCCAGCATTGCGGAAATCAGACAGCCAGGTCACCCCCGACTGAAACGCCGAGGAGCGGGAGCAGCCAGAGGAGAGCCGAACCTCATAGCCGATCGGCAAGGAAGTCGGAGGGCCTGAAAATATTCAGGTTTCAGAACTGCCTATGCATAAGCATAAGAAAATGAAAAGAATTAAGCACAGGTAATTTTCACATATCAGACTACTACAGGCTCATCTTACAAGCATATCCTGATTTCTGAACAGAGGTGGAAAAAATAAAATGTTTCATCAAGCATACATGAATCTTCAGTTACAATGAAAATATTAGTTGCAAGATTCATAGAGCATATATCAATGTAGGAAAAAACATAAGGTACATTCTGGATAAGTACATTGTTTCTAAGGTTTCATGAACTGTCATTGGTTAATCACATAACAATCGGTTCACGGATAACCTTCACCACACATGCATAAAAAATTAGATCCGATGGCAAGACAATGGTTCGCAAAAAATTGCATTGTTCATACATAAAATTAATAGATCTGAACTGAAAAAGTGAGTAGCGAGATGACTCGGTTCTATACGAAGCAGAAAGTAAATACACATGAGGTCCAAAACAGATGATACAGCTGTAAGCTCCAAGAATAGTTATACTTTCTATTTGGAATATAAAGAGAGAGTGTTATATGGATCATCAGGTCAACCAGAATAGCAAAAAACAAAAGACAGAATTATCAAGACTAGAAACTCCAGTCACTCGTATAAGATGCCACATACATCACTGAAGAATAGTTCATACCTGAACGTCGTCAAGCTGCTGGAGAGAGAGCGGCCTGTTACCATCAAGGTCGAACAGTCCAAGCTCCTCCCGCTGTCAGCCTCGGTGACCTTTAGGTGCCGATATCAAAGAAACGGAGGTTGCGGCGGTGGGCCTTGGGGGCGAGCAGACCCCACCAGGTCTACAGATCGGGGAAGAGCATATTATTAGAATAAACAGTAAAGACTTTACGGTTCGAATAAAACAGTTAGCAGCAGGAATTAAAAGTCCCAGATATGGGTTGAGCAGATTGATATTAACCTGTTAAACATGTAATGTTTCCACAAAACTGAACTCAAACCAGCAATGGAAACGAAATGGGATTCAATGTCATGACGACCATCTCGAGAAACTAGCTAACTTTGCAAATCACGTTTTCAATGTTGAGATAAACATTTATTTATTACCTCTCCGGTGGGTCTACATCTAGCAGGGTATTCATGTTGTAGTACAATTTATACTCCATATGGCCTACATTAGAACCTATTAAGATGCTAAGAGAAGTAGGACTAAAAGGATATATGAGCCAAAAGTGTGATGAATAGATGTCAATTAAAACACCAATAGCTTGGATAATACAAATTGGCAGAAAATGAAGGTAACTGAAGCGGAGAAAAGCTGAAAAGGTTAAATTAAGAGAGGATGAGTAAAAAAACCTCACTCACACGGAAAAGGAATTGGCATCCTTATCAAGTGTACCCAGCAGAATAATCGCTTGAATCACCATGTCATCCAAGTTTAAAAAAATGCCTGCTACAGCTATGCCCCAGACCTAGCTGAGATTCTAAGGTCAAAGAACAGAAGATGGCTGCAAAGAAATAACCAAAAGGAAGATAAATAAACAGACAATAATAAAAACAACACATTTGATAAATCTATAAAACTTTGTGCATACGAAACAATTGCAGGCCAATGAACTGTCACAAATTAATCTTCATGGAACAATTGCATCACCCATAAATAAAATATTAGATCTGAATGGCATAAGAATTGGTTCACTTAAAAGTTGCATGGTTCATACATAGAACTAATAGATGGAGTGTTATATGGATCATCCGGTCAACCAGAATAGCAAAAAAACATATATCAGTAAAGAATAGTTCATACCTGAACATGGGTGAGCTGCTGGAGAGAGAACAGACAATAACCATCAAGGTTGACGAGTCCACGCTGCTCCTGATGTCCGCCTCACTGACCTTTGGGTGCCGAAATCTACAAACGGAGGTCGCCGCGATGTGCCTTGGGCGAGCAGACCAAGCCGGTCTATAGATCAGGGAAGAGGATATTATTAGAACAAATAGTAAAGACTTTACCGGTTGGAATAAAACAGAAATCAACCAGCAGGAATTAAAAAGTCCCAGATTTGGATTCGGCGATTGAAATAAACACATGTTAAACATGTACTAATATTTCCACAGAAAAACTAAACTCAAACCAGCAATGGAAACGAAATGGGATTCATTGTCCTTCCGACAATCTCTAGAAACTAGCTACATTTGCACATCACGTTTTGTATTCAACATGATGAACAGATGTCAATTAAAACACCAATACCTTGGATAATAAATTAATAATACTAAAACTTCTACATACAGATTGGCACAAAATGAAGTATGCACATATTGTTTGGCTACACACCAGATGGAATTAAAAGTCCCAGATTTAGATTGGGCAGATTGAAATGAACATCTGTTAAACATGTAGGTAATATTTCCACACCAAAAACAGAGCTCAAACCAGAAATGGAAACAAAATGGGATCCAGTATCCTGACGACCATGCATCTCGAGAAACTTGATACCTTTGCACATCACTTTTTTTTCAATGTTCAGAGAAATCATTTACTATCTACCTCTCCCGTGGGTCTACTACATCTAGTAGCAGGCCACTGATGCATGTTGTGGTACAAATTTACTATGATTGGTTATTACTAGGACAGTAGTACTGTTGGGCTGGGCTATTATATACTATGGAAGGAATGCGTGCCTAGAATGATTGAATTCGAAGGTGCGAACGTACGTGCATGCATGCCTAGATTAAGTTGAGAAAGATGGGTGTGCAGGTAGAGACGAACGAAGAGGAGATCTGGATGGAGGAGGAGGAACAGGACCTTGGTGAGAAGGAGGGGGTGCTGGAAGCGGCGGAGCTGGCCGTGGACTCCTCCTCCGGCAGCTCAAGAAAATAACAGAAAGAGGATGGATTTTGAGATTGGGGAGAAGAGGAGGAATCGGAGTGGTGAGGTACCTTGCGCGTCTGGAGACGGGAGCCGGCGGGAGGGAGTCCAGGCGCAACGTCGAACCACTGGAGGGGTGGGCGAAGACGGCCGCCAGGCGTCCTGGTGGCCGGCGACCACAGCCAGTGGAGGGGCGGCAGATCCGGTGAGCGGCGGCGGAGTAGAAGAGAGGGGCTGAGATCGAGGAGAGTCAGTAGCGAATGATGGAGGAAAGTAATCTCTGCCCATTTACGACTAATCAATCACGCAACCTCATTGGGCCGGATGGACGGCTGAGATGAACGGTTGAGATGGCCGATCCGCGTGCAGTCAGTTTCCATCGTCTCATTGGCTTCCCCTTACCGGTGAATGCATTTCCACGTATTGGGTGATCAGTCGTATACCTAATAAATTTGTGTTGCTTTTACCGACGACATCAATAAGCGGGACGACATTAACAATTTGGACGCTTCGATTTAGGCTCTCCATGCGCCAACGCTTTACTTCTTGCATACTCCCTCCCTCGGTTCCAAATAATGCGAAAATTTGCATACAAATTTGGCCATCATTTATTTATTAGGCCACACAAGTATGAAATCACAATTAAGAATCACGGGAAACTAAGCATTTCTCGACACCCAAGGCGTAATTAAAGGCCATCGTGCAATTTAATTGGGTATGAGTGTTTTGATTTATTGTTGAACTATTACCGGGGAAACAATGTTAATTTTTTCCTATCAGTGGACCAATTGGAACAAATATTTGGCTCTGGAGGCACAGTCAACCAGAACGGATTGAGTATATATCTACTTGAACATGCGTCTCAACCTAGCTTCCTGGTAGACCCGAACATCAGCAGCCCAATTCGACATTCTGGCCTCCATTTTCTGCTAGAAGCTCAGCCCAAAACACCAGAATACTCCTAAAATACAAGATTTCCGAAAAGAGTTTTATTTAATTCCAAATCTTGATTCTCAAACCCAAAATACACATATGTTTATTTGTTTCGGGCAAGGCTTGGCCTCACTTTTTCGGGTCGGGCTTTTCTAGTCCCATCCCGATGTTTTTCTAGGCATATTTCGAGGCTCCACGGAGTTGCCGATCTCACACATTGGGGAGGTGTTGGACAATGGGGCTTGAGTTCCATCGTCCGAACCTTCAACCAATCATGCCAGTTACTAAACCATTATATGTGCTTGGGATTATCATGTTTTTTAATTAAATGTTATCTTAATATTAGGACTAATTTCCTAGATAATTTGTAGCATAAAACAATGACTCTAATAACGCGCATCAACGTCACTGGCACATGAAATGATAAGTGATAACCATCTTATGGTACAAAAATAATCACCCCAGTAACTCACCAAATTTTTGCGCATGAAATTATGAGTAATAATCGTCTACGTACTAACATAAAATAATAACCTGATAACACATGGCAACAGGCACATGAAATGATAGGTAATAAACACTCCTAGCATAACATAATAACTGTATTAACACGCGGCAACGTCATTGGGACAAGAAAATATGAGTTATAAGGATCCCCTAGCATAAATAATGACCCTAATAATGCGCAGTATGTCACTCGAACATGAAATTGTCAGTAAGAACCGCCTCCAGACATAAAATAATAATCTTTAAAACGCATGACATCACGGGAACATGAAATGATTTATAATAAACGTCTCGTACCATAAATAATGACCCTAGTAATGTGCCACAATATCAAGGGAACATAAATGATAATAATCGCCTACTAGCATAAAATAATGATCCTAATAACGTGCGACAACATCAAGTGCACGTGAAATGATAAGCGATAACCGTCTCCTAGCATAAAATAGTGACCATAATAATGTGCCGCAACACATTATTACATGAAGCATAGATAATACCTACCTATTGCTAACCTCCAATTGACCTAGAGCGACATTGGACATGGTAGCCGAGTTGGTGAACATATTGATAGTGGTTATGAAATTAGCGATGGTCCGAGGGGTGACCCTTGTAATCGATACCCTGTAGACGTCGAACATCTCTCCTTGTAATGCCACCGATTTCGGTAGCTAGATGAGCATGCAGATAGCTTACGTTGGTTATAGAGGGACGTATGTGAATGTTTATTGGCTAGATGAGCATGCAGATAACTTTCATTATAGTAATAGATTAGGAGAGTATTTATTTGTGAGTATTGGTATATATACGGGGATGGTTTACGGGCTAGGTTTCTTCCTCGCTTGCTTATCATTGATTTTTTTTCGAGATTGACGGGGGGAATAAATCCTCACCGCTTGTTTCGTTCATCGAAAGTAGCCTGGCGGGCCATGTTCTTACAAACAGATGGAGAATTGCAGGAGGATATAAGGGAAGAGAAGACAAAGAAAAACATCAAAAAAAGACAACTAGGAGCTCCCATGAGAGGGGTGTAGTCGAGGGATCACAATGTCAAGACTCAGCAATAAGACTAGCACACCGCACCGGCGTGCGACTCGAACCCCACGACACAACTCAGGAGCACCACCGTTATCATCGGCGAGAGTCAAGCCTAGCACCTAGCACTAACCTAGACAGGGAGCTCCGCCACAGAAGGTCGAGACGATTAGCAGGTTGGTGAAGCATCAATTGTGTTTTCATTGAGCCTTATCATTGATGCAATCTATCTTGGTGATATTTCTTTCGTTTTAAGCTGTCTGAAATAGCTTATAGACTCGCGTATATGTTCTTTTCATAGCTGCTGATACTATCACCGTCTTCCTCCGCTGGCCTTTGATTAATTATCTTATGTTTTCTTTCCAGACGTTCCATTGTTGCTAAGCTCAATCTACCATGGCTTTTCAGACGTGTCCTGAGGTATTGCACTGCTTGCCATCAAAGCGACGTGCACGTGCACACACCGCCATGCATGTACGTAGCTAGCACGTAACCCATGCATGGGGCATGTAACCCATGCATGGGGCGCGGTACCCTACCCCGCCCTCCTCAAATCACCACCTCCGTTGGTCTGCCGCCGCCCCGACCATCCCTCTGAGCCCCCCCAACACCCCGATCTCTTCGCCGACGAACCCCACCCCCCAAGTTAAGTTGCTTACTCGCCTCCGCCGCGGCCAGCCGCGGCTCCGACTCGCGCTTGCCCTCAGTCGGGGTTGGGGAAGAAGAAGACGAAACGGGATGGGAAGAAGAAGGAAGGGGATGGGGATGAGCACGTGGGCGGGGCCCACCTTCACATCAACGCGTCTGCAGACCCCGCGCGCGCGTCTAAAAGACGTTTCGATGGAAGAGTAGCCTCGATGAAGTTTGGAATGTTGGACGTTGTCGTGCGCGACGACGTGGTAGAATAATACTCGGAGTTGGAAAAGGAAGAAAAAGGTAGATACGACTACCTCGCTGTGATCTTATCCCATGCTCCTGCTCAAGCACAAGGACCAGGTACGATCAGCTTGGCTGGCATGCATGCAGTATTGATCAACGTGTAGTTTGGCACGAGATCGAACGTGGATCAGAGAAAAAAGTCCGTTTGTGGTACTTGGAGGGCTAGCTCGATGGTCTAATATGTGGGATAACAAAAACCGTAAATAGAGACCGGAGAGAGAGCGCTTGCGTTTTCGCGCGAGTTTGCGTCGGAACTCCACCAGCACGTACGCACGCGTGCAAGACATGAAAAATCATTAATTATTTTTAGATGCAGTCATGAAAAGCTGTCAGACACGAACAACACAAAATGTTAGAACAGACTACTAGAGAGAATTGGCATGAGAGAAGGTTGTTTATTGTGTTCATGCATGTACCTGTGGTACTCATCGTTATCAAAATTGTAGCCGATTGCCTGAAAAAACAATCGAAACAGGGGAGGAAAGAGAATGTTTCAGTAGTCTACTCACTTAATTAGTATCAGGGGCGAAGAAAGAAGTGTACGCGTAGAAGGCATCAGGGAAGTTGCATATAAGTATATTTACCCTGAGGCCAGCCATCGTTGTGCCGTAGTTCTTGTACAGCAGATTGCCAAGGTTCTCAATCTTGCTCTCTTCAATACCCAGCTTCTCGACCATGTAACCTGCAGAATGGCAGGGAATAGGCATGCATTAAGTTCAAGAAATTCACATACTAGAAGAAGTACACACGAGCACGGGGCAGTAGGATATTCAAGACACTTACCTTCAACGTTGATCTTGACATGAGATGAGATCCCTGAGCTGAGTGGGTACAGAGTGTCGTCGAGGTCTGCAGTTTTCCACGCGCATCAGAGAAAAAACGATCAGAACCATTGCATTTCGCTAAAAAAAACTAGGGTGGCACTAGCAAGAAACAGCAAAACACAATAAATCGAGAACTAGCTTACCAAAGAGGAGGCAGTCGAACTTGGGGTCCTGGACCTTGAGGCAGCGCTCGTCGAACTCCATGATACGGACTGTTAGGAAAGAACAGCAGAAAGAATGGATTACTGACACACGGTTCAACCGAGCTACGTACATTTGCCGCGGACAAGAACACGAGCGTACCTAGCAGCGACTGGAGTGCTCGGGAGCTGCAATGCAACTGGCGCGTATGCAGAGCCGGGGAGCAACAGGACAGAGGTCCCGAAGCTTCAGGAGCGCTCCGAATGCAGAGAGGGAGAGAGCGAGGAGGGGAGGAGAAGAGGAAGGTTGGGGTAGGGTTTAAATAGGGGAAGCCATGGCGTTAGCGGTCATGGTTAGCAACCGATTGTTTCTTGCAGGAAAAGAGACATGTAGACAGTGCAGAAAACGTGGGCATGCTAGAGCGCTGCACACTTGTACCATTGCGTATATCTCTCTACCTCTCCTTGCATCACTACTGATGGATGATACGGTTTTTGTATCTTGAGAAACTAATGTGCTCCACCTGCTCCTGCATCACACCGCTTTGTATATATCTTGAGAAACTAATGTGGTCTAGCTATAGACGATGCCAACCGTAATGGCATGTTGTATGTAACTCAGTAACTGATGGGTGTTGTCATGGCATGGTTTGGTACGTAGCGTTGACGCTGGATGCATACATGCATACATCTGGAGGTGACACACTGCCGCGGCGTGTTCCAGGCGCGCGGTGACTTCTTCTGATGGGTGACTTCTTCTGTTTAATTCACGTGAGTACTATCTTTAAGAGAAGGTCTTTGAAAACAGTTCCCTCCACTCACCAACTACACGATTAATGCACATATAGATTCAAAGTCGCGTGTCATCGGTCTATCTCCAAGAAATATGTATGCCACTTTTGGCAGTTACCTATTGTATCACAAGTTACATACATAGGTGACTGTTTTCGTCTAGTGCTATGGTCCAAAAGATAAATTCACGGCCACTGATAAAACATCATACAAACATCAGGAAACCTTGTACTGCACCATACTAGTAAGTTGAGAGCAATTAGGGGCTAAAGAAAGTATTGGCGAATACCAACAGAAGAGATTCCCTCACGAAAAAAAACAGAGATTAAAGCTGGCACATAAGAACATGTTCAGAAGAAAAAACAGAATAAAGTATTCTATATAATGTTCAATAATTAAGTAAGAGGGCTCACAATTTTATAACAAAATAATTATGTTAATATGGGCGCACACAATTAATTGAGAACCTACACAAATAGAGATATGTTGGGCAGTCAGAATGCGAAGTAATAAAATAAAATTCATGGAACGCAAAGAAATAAAATTAAATATAGAGACAACTCTTTTGCTTTATTATCTTAGGAGGTTAATGTAAAACTGAAAGACAAAATCATATTAGAGCAAGTCCAGCAGTTCCCCTATGTGCTCCCCCATAGAAAAAGTAGGGGAGAGAGAAGGAAAAAAAACGCTCCAGCAGTTCCCCGAAAGGCCTCCCCGATTATCGGCGTCCCCGATTTGGATCTCCATCTCCCCCACGTATCGGGGCTCCCGGATGCCTCCCCTACCCGTCGAATTGACCAACTGCTCGCTCCCGGAAGCCTCCTCCCGCCACCACGCGCCTCGACCAGCTACGTCTCTGCCCGTTTCTTCTTAAATTTCGTCAAATTCAAGCTCCAGATCGATCATGGTGGGGAGCCATGGTGGGGGAGAGGGAGCTCCATGGGGGAGACGCTCGGACGTTGGTGGAGGAGCAGGGAGGGGCCGCGCAGCAGCCCTGGCGACGACCGTGGACGGGAGGCGCGAGCGGCGAGCGCTCCTCCATGCCGAAGTGGCTTGCTTTTGCTGCTGCTTGCAATTAGGCGCTAAAGAAAGTATTGGTGAATGACATAAGAGATTCCCTCACGAAACAGAGATTAAAGCTGGCACATAAGAACATGGCCAGAAGAAAAAACATTCAAATATGAAACTTAGTATTTTTTGCAGGTTAAAATTCAGGTCATTGTACATACCTTTGACACTTTGCATGCCAAGTTCACAATATTCGAAACATTCAAATATCATGACCTGCATCTCAAGTTCCAGAATGCTATGTCTATAATGTCCAGACATAAACGACAGCACAAACCTCACATGGATGCAATTTAAAAAAAAAAAAAAAAAACCATTGCCCTATCTAGATATACAAATCATTGCCCTTGCCCTTGTGTTGGCGGCAAAGGTAGCCAAGCTGCCGCCGTCCCGGCGATATCAGCAGCGCCTTGGCCCCACAAACATGTATGGAGCCAGTACCTGCTGGCCTGCTGGGAAGCACTTGCCGCCGCCGGCCGGTGATGGAATCGACGACGGAGTGGCTGCTCGCGCGCCTCGCCTTCACCAAAGTCCCAAGTCACAAGTCACGCACGCGCACCCGCACGCGGTTCTGTCCGCAGTGGCCTTGTATATATAGACGAGCAAGATCGGATAGCTGGTTCTGTTTCTCGCTTGTTGTTGGCAGGGAGGGAGCTAAAGAGTGCATCGCATCACATTGATGGAGTGAAAGAGCGCCTCGGATCGATGACGTGTATGATGCGAACGGGTTAGCAAGGCAGGAAATGAACGGTTGTGATTCTCTTATTAAAGTATCCCACGGATTACTCCCTATACTGCTACCGGATGCACTCATGCACAAAGCTCAAAGCAGCTATGGATCGGTGAACCCTATACAGGTATCGGGAAGCTAAACAATTTCTAGTATGTCGAGCCTATTTAATGAGTTGCTTTCCCACGGGCGCTGCATTCATAGGCCGGTAATCAATCCAATCTATCAACTGCAGCACACCAGCATGTATGGAATGGGAAATACTTACCTGGTGCCCCCGTCGGCATGCCCACAAAATACCTAATAAAAACCACGTAATAACCAGTCTGGCCTTGTTTACATCGTAGCGACAAATTAAGAAGAATTCTACGTGGAGAGGCGAATGGCTCAATTCCGCCCGAACAGAGGAAACTAGCACGTACAAAGAGTTCTCTAAATCAAAATGCGACATAGAGGTAAATAGTAATACTACCTACTTTATATTAAATCAAATGGGTACTCCTAATCACGTTCTTCGCATCAGGTTATTTGCAAAAAGAGCACCAATATCTACCGATCTTGCATCGCTATAACCAGGTTACACCATCGTTAATTAAACTTCTTAACATATGATCTTTTTTTCCCTTTGCTTCAACATCGTCAGCTAGAGATCTGCATCCATCGAAATAAGACTGATGGAGCTTCAACAACTTACGTATTTTGCTTCAAATCATGCATCGAAAATATCACCACAGGTTCGGAATGGTTTCGATAGAACTCTCCACACAGAAAAAACGAATGGGTTTTATACACACGTACTCCTTCCTTGCTACATGGTATCCATAACATTAGGAACAATGATGTGTACCAAAGCAGCTAGCTAGCCTTCTTTTCAACAACAAGGTTTTCATCAAGCCCTAGCCAAATCTATAATTCAACACAAAAGGAAAGTACCCTGGATGCATAGGACTCTTGTCTAGCTAGCCTTCCTGGAAGTTGCACATATGTTCACAACCATAAGGCACAGGCGATCAAGGCCGCAGCTTCCTACTCCGGCTAGGTCAGAATCTTGCGAGTGATCTTAAAGCAAGCAAAAGGAGCTCCATTTAGTTTGCAAAGTCGAAACTGACGACTCAGTCTTCTAGTGCTTGCAGATTCAAAACATGACACAACACTGTCTCAAATCAGTTACAAGAGTACATCACAGACTATAGCTTCTGTGATAGGTGCGACAATAGCACCGCCGGCTCCTAAACACAGCATTGCTATTCTTCTGTACCACCCATTTGATAGCAGGAGCCTCCTCTTTGTTCCGTTTTGTCCTATGGGCTTCTTTATGGCAAAACACGAGGCGTGTTCCCTTGTTGTTCCTGGATCTGCAAAATGAACGCCATCAGTGTCAAATCAAGTCAACAACACCCAGCTAGCAGATCATAGGCATTAACACTAATATTATGGAACTCAGAACATCCCTATTTGGCACCCCAACTCGAAATCACACTGTCAACTTCACTATTTCACTACACATGCTACAAGCAACCATATCTACCGACCCCAATAATATGAACATCATCGGATAAGGAGCCAAAGCAGTATTTCTAGGTGAAACCACCATCAAATAGATAACACAAGGTGCAGAATAGATATTCAACATCATGGTAGGATCAAGCGTAACGCCATTCTGTTCTACCACACTCCATAGGAATCATCAAACAAGAGAACTTCGGAATTAGAACCTAGCAACCAATGAGCAATCAATACAATGAGGACGTCCTAGCAGCCAAAACAGTGGGAGTTGGACATCCTGCCATAAGAGTGAGAGAGAGTCTCTAGGGCGTGTGTGCGGGGATCTGGCTGTCCGTTTCTCCTTAGCAGACCGTGACAGCTCTTGTAATTATTTTCTGCCTTCTATAAAAGTAAGGTACACGATTGCGTACTCTCGAGGAAAAAAAACCTAGCAACCATTATCAACATGTTCATTTACCAATAGCATCGGTTGCACTTTAACTCTTTTCTCGCCACAACGAGCACACTTGTTATACACGTAGAAATGAACTGCACAACACTAAGATGAAGCTCTGAGACAAACATGTCACTGGGATTGCAATAAGAATAAATCTTATACAAGCAACTGGCGGTGTACGGTGCCCCGCATGGGATTGCCATAATCTGCTCAATTTCACTAAGATTAAGCTGAATGAATTAACTGGAGATCTTGGAAATTGGCATCAACAGAAGAAAAAACAACAACATAACAGAAGTGCGCATGCATGACCATATACAAGAAGAAACAGCCGTTTCTGTGCCTGACCAGCATGTTTTAAACTAGCAAGTCAATAAGTTAAAACAAGCTAGGCAGAATGCACCAAGGCCAGTACCTTCCCTAGTAAGTCTAAATAGTACCATTCATTCAACACATCACTCAGTCAGTACTAGGCATACCATTTAATCAACATTTCCTATGCCAGTATGCAAGTAGATCATCTGCTCGATAACCACGGTTACCCGAGGGCTGACCTAAACCAAGTGTGGTGTCATGGCTACCGGAGGACTCACCTAAACCCCCAGAGTCAAAGATGATGGCCACCGCTGCCAGCCGGATGGAACAGGAGGCCGTGGCTACCTCCTGGCAAGCTCCAGCTCCACTGCTCCCCTGAAATGCAAAAAACAAAAAGGAAATTTATCATCTCCTCCAAAAAGCAACAGTTTTAAAATCTCACACTTGCCACAAGTAGATGGAAAGCTCAAGATCAATCAGGATAATACACAAACAAAACAATCTTTACAGATTGGAATAAAATAGCAATCAGCAGAAATTATTCTCAAACTTGGATTCGCCAGATTGATATAAACCTCTTAAACATGTAACATTTCCGTAAAATTAAAATCAAATCAGCAATGGAAACTGAATGGGTACCAATAGCAAGCTGTATCAAAATCCTGACCAACTCGAGCCAGCTAAACATGCACATCATGTCAATGTTTAGAACAGACCGAAACATTTACCTATGTGGACGGACTCAATCAAGCTGCAAGAGTAAAGATGACTATGATAGAACCACATTACCTAGCTGCCACAATCACAAACTTATCAGCACCACATTACCTAGCCATTAAACTAGTGTTTCTTCCTCATCACAGATGCCTATCTTGTTGACTAAAAGGAATATTTTTAGCTGCTAGAATTAAATATACCTCTAGACTGCTTGAATACATACAGGCATAGCGTGAACTTCAGAAGAATATATGCACACATCTACCTTATTGAGTTCTAATAATTCCGCTAGCTGACATCTTCTACCATTAAGCTCACATTCTAAAATAGTATCGTTATCTTGGGGCTTGGACAGTTTTCTCAAGAAGATGAAAGCTGATAAGGCTATGAATTTTTTATACATGTTGGTTTAAACCATTAACTTGAGGGAGAAACAGATATGCTAGTCACATTTTATACATGTCAGTTTAAACCATAAACTTGAGGACCAATCAGCAGAACTTCAGAAGGGTATATGCTATGACACTTCTGTTGTAACATGAGTACATACACGTGCTGATTTGGAAATGCAATGCAAATAGTATTATTTGGCTCAAGCCTACACATCCATATCCATGTATGCATGAACACACATACGGGCATAGTGATGGATCAACAAACTCTATACTGTATTTATGCCACGCCAACCAACCGATCGCACGACAGCATTTAACACAGAGCAATGGAGAAGTTACTCACTGTGTGCCCGCCTTAGATCTTAGGCGAAGGAGTCCTGCTCCTCCAGGTCCAGAGGCAAGCCGTCCCTCTCGGAGTTGGACTCGACGGATTACTCATATCACGGAGCAGCTACTGATGATAGGCTGTGGCCAGCATTGCGGAAATCAGACAGCCAGGTCACCCCCGACTGAAACGCCTAGGAGCGGGAGCAGCCAGGAGAGCCGAACCTCATAGCCGATCGGCAAGGAAGTCGGAGGGCCTGAAAATATTCAGGTTTCAGAACTGCCTATGCATAAGCATAAGAAAATGAAAAGAATTAAGCACAGGTAATTTTCACATATCAGACTACTACAGGCTCATCTTACAAGCATATCCTGATTTCTGAACAGAGGTGGAAAAAATAAAATGTTTCATCAAGCATACATGAATCTTCAGTTACAATGAAAATATTAGTTGCAAGATTCATAGAGCATATATCAATGTAGGAAAAAACATAAGGTACATTCTGGATAAGTACATTGTTTCTAAGGATTCATGAACTGTCATTGGTTAATCACATAACAATCGGTTCACGGATAACCTTCACCACACATGCATAAAAAATTAGATCCGAATGGCAAGACAATGGTTCGCTTAGAATAGCAAAAAACAAAAGACAGAATTATCAAGACTAGAAACTCCAGTCACTCGTATAAGATGCCACATACATCACTGAAGAATAGTTCATACCTGAACGTCGTCAAGCTGCTGGAGAGAGAGCGGCCTGTTACCATCAAGGTCGAACAGTCCAAGCTCCTCCCGCTGTCAGCCTCGGTGACCTTTAGGTGCCGATATCAAAGAAACGGAGGTTGCGGCGGTGGGCCTTGGGGGCGAGCAGACCCCACCAGGTCTACAGATCGGGGAAGAGCATATTATTAGAATAAACAGTAAAGACTTTACGGTTCGAATAAAACAGTTAGCAGCAGGAATTAAAAGTCCCAGATATGGGTTGAGCAGATTGATATTAACTTGTTAAACATGTAATCTTTCCACAAAACTGAACTCAAACCAGCAATGGAAACGAAATGGGATTCAATGTCATGACGACCATCTCGAGAAACTAGCTAACTTTGCAAATCACGTTTTCAATGTTGAGATAAACATTTATTTATTACCTCTCCGGTGGGTCTACATCTAGCAGGGTATTCATGTTGTAGTACAATTTATACTCCATATGGCCTACATTAGAACCTATTAAGATGCTAAGAGAAGTAGGACTAAAAGGATATATGAGCCAAAAGTGTGATGAACGGATGTCAATTAAAACACCAATAGCTTGGATAATACAAATTGGCAGAAAATGAAGGTAACTGAAGCGGAGAAAAGCTGAAAAGGTTAAATTAAGAGAGGATGAGGAAAAAAACCTCACTCTCATGGAAAAGGAATTGGCATCCTTATCAAGTGTACCCAGCAGAATAATCGCTTGAATCACCATGTCATCCAGACGAATGTCAACTGAAGTTTAAAAAAATGCCTGCTACAGCTATGCCCCAGACCTAGCTGAGACTCTAAGGTCAAAGAACAGAAGATGGCTGCAAAGAAATAACCAAAAGGAAGATAAATAAACAGACAATAATAAAAACAACACATTTGATAAATCTATAAAACTTTGTGCATACGAAACAATTGCAGGCCAATGAACTGTCACAAATTAATCTTCATGGAACAATTGCATCACCCATAAATAAAATATTAGATCTGAATGGCATAAGAATTGGTTCACTTAAAAGTTGCATGGTTCATACATAGAACTAATAGATCAGCACTCAAAAGCAGTGAGTACTGAGATGACTTGGTCCTATCCAAAGCAGAAAGTAAAAGACATACGAGGTCCAAAATAGATCATACAGCAGTAAGCTCAAAGAATAGTTATATTTTCTATTTGAAATATGAAGATGGAGTGTTATATGGATCATCCGGTCAACCAGAATAGCAAAAAAACATAAGACAAAATTATCAGGACTAGAAACTCCAGTCACTCGTATAAGATGTCGCATATATCAGTGAAGAATAGTTCATACCTGAACATGGGTGAGCTGCTGGACAGAGAACAGACGATAACCATCAAGGTTGACGAGTCCACGCTGCTCCTGATGTCCGCCTCACTGACCTTTGGGTGCCGAAATCTACAAACGGAGGTCGCCGCGATGTGCCTTGGGCGAGCAGACCAAGCCGGTCTATAGATCAGGGAAGAGGATATTATTAGAACAAATAGTACAGACTTTACCGGTTGGAATAAAACAGATATCAACCAGCAGGAATTAAAAAGTCCCAGATTTGGATTCGGCGATTGAAATAAACACATGTTAAACATGTACTAATATTTCCACAGAAAAACTAAACTCAAACCAGCAATGGAAACGAAATGGGATTCATTGTCCTTCCGACAATCTCTAGAAACTAGCTACATTTGCACATCACGTTTTTTATTCAACATGATGAACAGATGTCAATTAAAACACCAATACCTTGGATAATAAATTAATAATACAAAAACTTCTACATACAGATTGGCACAAAATGAAGTATGCACATATTGTTTGGCTACACACCAGATGGAATTAAAAGTCCCAGATTTAGATTGGGCAGATTGAAATGAACATCTGTTAAACATGTAGGTAATATTTCCACACCAAAAACAGAGCTCAAACCAGAAATGGAAACAAAATGGGATCCAGTATCCTGACGACCATGCATCTCGAGAAACTTGATACCTTTGCACACACTTTTTTTTCAATGTTCAGAGAAATCATTTACTATCTACCTCTCCCGTGGGTCTACTACATCTAGTAGCAGGCCACTGATGCATGTTGTGGTACAAATTTACTATGATTGGTTATTACTAGGACAGTAGTACTGTTGGGCTGGGCTATTATATACTATGGAAGGAATGCGTGCCTAGACTGATTGAATTTGAAGGTGCGAACGTACGTGCATGCATGCCTAGATTAAGTTGAGAAAGATGGGTGTGCAGGTAGAGACGAACGAGGAGATCTGGATGGAGGAGGAGGAACAGGACCTTGGTGAGAAGGAGGGGGTGCTGGAAGCGGCGGAGCTGGCCGTGGACTCCTCCTCCTCCGGCAGCTCAAGAAAATAACAGAAAGAGGATGGATTTTGAGATTGGGGAGAAGAGGAGGAATCGGAGTGGTGAGGTACCTTGCGCGTCTGGAGACGGGAGCCGGCGGGAGGGAGTCCAGGCGCAACGTCGAACCACTGGAGGGGTGGGCGAAGACGGCCGCCGGGCGTCCTGGTGGCCGGCGACCACACAGTGGAGGGGCGGCAGATCCGGTGAGCGGCGGGAGTAGAAGAGAGGGGCTGAGATCGAGGAGAGTCGGTAGCGAATGATGGAGGAAAGTAATCTCTACCCATTTACGACTAATCAATCACCCAAGTGCAACCTCATTGGGCCGGATGGACGGCTGAGATGAACGGTTGAGATGGCCGATCCGCGTGCAGTCAGTTTCCATCGTCTCATTGGCTTCCCCTTACCGGTGAATGCATTTCCACGTATTGGGTGATCAGTCGTACCTAATAAATTTGTGTTGCTTTTACCGACGACATCAATAAGCGGGACGACATTAACAATTTGGACGCTTCGATTTAGGCTCTCCATGCGCCAACGCTTTACTTCTTGCATACTCCCTCCCTCGGTTCCAAATAATGCGAAAATTTGCATACAAATTTGGCCATCATTTATTTATTAGGCCACACAAGTATGAAATCACAATTAAGAATCACGGGAAACTAAGCATTTCTCGACACCCAAGGCGTAATTAAAGGCCATCGTGCAATTTAATTGGGTATGAGTGTTTTGATTTATTGTTGAGCTATTACCGGGGAAACAATGTTAATTTTTTCCTATCAGTGGACCAATTGGAACAAATATTTGGCTCTGGAGGCACAGTCAACCAGAACGGATTGAGTATATCTACTTGAACATGCGCGTCTCAACCTAGCTTCCTGGTAGACCCGAACATCAGCAGCCCAATTCGACATTCTGGCCTCCATTTTCTGCTAGAAGCTAGCTCAGCCCAAAACACCAGAATACTCCTAAAATACAAGATTTCCGAAAAGAGTTTTATTTAATTCCAAATCTTGATTCTTAAACCCAAAATACACATATGTTTATTTGTTTCGGGCAAGGCTCGGCCCCACTTTTTCGGGTCGGGCTTTTCTAGTCCCGTCCCGATGTTTTTCTAGGCATATTTCGAGGCTCCACGGAGTTGCCGATCTCACACATTGGGGAGGTGTTGGACAATGGGGCTTGAGTTCCATCGTCCGAACCTTCAACCAATCATGCCAGTTACTCAAGCACATAATCCAAATAATCATTTATATTGATGTGAGCATTTTCGTATGTTACAAAAAATCGGTCCAATTAGTTATTACATGTCTGACATTATTATTTAAAAAATGATATTTATGTTCACAAAATAATCTACTCCCTTTTTTTTCATGTGATTCGACTTCAGATGTCATCCATATTTCTATTTTTATATTGCACAATAAATACGGGCGATCAAAACTCTCGTGTAAATAACTTATACTAGCCACAAAATTTTCTCGCAAAGTTGGCCCAATATGATCTCATGGGCTCGTGACGCAAGGTGGTGGAGCTAGCATGCGAGAGACTCGGGGTGTGGTGGACAAGCGCTAAACCCTAAACTGTCTAATACTTAGGGGTGTTTATGGGAGAGGGCTTAGAATTTACGACGGATGTTGCAGTGCTGAGGTGACTCCGGAGGTGCTAGACGAGGGGGTACACAAGAGTTGTGATCTAAGGATATTGTCGACGCTGGATATTTGGGGGAAGTAGGGAGACATATGTTTCATTACGTTGATAACTCTTGTTGTGACACCCGTGTCATTGGGATTATCATGTTTTTTAATTAAATGTTATCTTAATATTAGGACTAATTTCCTAGATAATTTGTAGCATAAAACAATGACTCTAATAACGCGCATCAACGTCACTGGCACATGAAATGATAAGTGATAACCATCTTATGGTACAAAAATAATCACCCCAGTAACTCACCAAATTTTTGCGCATGAAATTATGAGTAATAATCTTCTACGTACTAACATAAAATAATAACCTGATAACACATGGCAACAGGCACATGAAATGATAGGTAATAAACACTCCTAGCATAACATAATAACTGTACTAACACGCGGCAACGTCATTGGGACAAGAAAATATAAGTTATAAGGATCCCCTAGCATAAATAATGACCCTAATAATGCGCAGTATGTCACTCGGACATGAAATTGTCAGTAAGAACCGCCTCCAGACATAAAATAATAATCTTTAAAACGCATGACATCATGGGAACGTGAAATGATTTATAATAAACGTCTCGTACCATAAAATAATGACCCTAGTAATGTGCCACAATATCAAGGGAACATAAATGATAATAATCGTCTACTAGCATAAAATAATGATCCTAATAACGTGCGACAACATCAAGTGCACGTGAAATGATAAGCGATAACCGTCTCCTAGCATAAAATAGTGACCATAATAATGTGCCGCAACACATTATTACATGAAGCATAGATAATACCTACCTATTGCTAACCTCCAATTGACCTGGAGCGACATCGGACATGGTAGCCGAGTTGGTGAACATATTGATAGTGGTTATGAAGTTAGCGATGGTCCGAGGGTGACCCTTGTAATCGATACCCTGTAGACGTCGAACATCTCTCCTTGTAATGCCACCGATTTCGGTAGCTAGATGAGCATGCAGATAGCTTACGTTGGTTATAGAGGGACGTATGTGAATGTTTATTGGCTAGATGAGCATGCAGATAACTTCCATTATAGTAATAGATTAGGAGAGTATTTATTTGTGAGTATTTATTGGCTTGGTTAGCATGGTAGATATACGGGGATGGTTTATTGTCATCCATAGTAATAGATAACTTCCATTATTTATTGGCTAGATGAGCATGGTAGGTATACGGGGATGGTTTATTGGCTAGGTTTCTTCCTCGCTTGCTTATCATTGATTTTTTTTTTCGATATTGACGGGGGGAATAAATCCCCACCGCTTGTTTCGTTCATCGAAAGTAGCCTGGCGGGCCATGTTCTTACAAACAGATGGAGAATTGCAGGGGGATATAAGGGAAGAGAAGACAAAGAAAAACATTAAAAAAAAGACAACTAGGAGCTCCCATGAGAGGGGTGTAGTCGAGGGATCACAATGTCAAGACTCAGCAATAAGACTAGCACACCGCACCGGCGTGCGACTCGAACCCCACGACGCAACTCAGGAGCACCACCATCATCATCGGCGAGAGTGAAGCCTAGCACCTAGCACTAACCTAGACAGGGAGCTCCGCCACAGAAGGTCGAGACGATAAGCAGGTTGGTGAGGCATCAATTGCGTTTTCATTGAGCCTAATCATTGATGCAATCTATCTTGGTGATATTTCTTTCGTTTTGAGCTGTCTGAAATAGCTTTTAGACTCGCGTATATGTTCTTTCATAGCTGATACTATCACTGTCTTCCTCCGCTGGCCTTTGATTAATTATCTTATGTTTTCTTTCCAGACGTTCCATTGTTTCTAAGCTCAATCTACCATGGCTTTTCAGACGTGTCCCGAGGTATTGCACTGCTTGCCATCAAAGCGACGTGCACGTGCACACATGTACACCGCCATGCATGTAGCTAGCACGTAACCCATGCATGGGGCGTGGTACCCTAACCCTAACCAAGATTATCTACTCCCTCCGTTTTTTAGATGTTGCATATGTTGTCTAGATGCATAATAAAGTGAGTAAACATACATATATAGTAAAACATGTCTAAATACATTTGTAAGCGCCTTCCCCCGCCACCCGCAGCCGGCGGCGCTACCCCGCCCTCCTTAAATCACCACCTCCGTTGGTCCGCCGCCGCCCCGACCATCCCTCTGAGCCCCCTCCACCCCCCCCCCCCCCCCCCCCCCCAATAATAGAGGCTAGCTGCACAATCACAAACTTATCAGCACCACATTACCTAGCCATTAAACTAGTGTTTCTTCCTATCACAGATGCCTATCTTGTTGACTAAAAGATTATTTTTAGCTGCTAGAATTAAATATACCTCTAGACTGCTTGAAGAATAGTTCATACCTGAACATGGGTGAGCTGCTGGAGAGAGAACAGACGATAACCATCAAGGTTGACGAGTCCACGCTGCTGCTGATGTCCGCCTCACTGACCTTTGGGTGCCGAAATCTACAAACGAGGTCGCCGCGATGTGCCTTGGGCGAGCAGACCAAGCCGGTCTATAGATCAGGGAAGAGGATATTATTAGAACAAATAGTTTAAAGACTTGACCGGTTGGATAAAACAGATATCAACCAGCAGGAATTAAAAAGTCCAGATTTGGATTCGGCGATTGAAATAAACACATGTTAACATTACTAATATTTCCACAGAAAAACTAAACTCAAACCAGCAATGGAAACGAAATGGGATTCATTGTCCTTCCGACAATCTCTAGAAACTAGCTACATTTGCACACATCACGTTTTTTATTCAACATGATGAACAGATGTCAATTAAAACACCAATACCTTGGATAATAAATTAATAATACAAAAACTTCTACATACAGATTGGCACAAAATGAAGTATGCACATATTGTTTGGCTACACACCAGATGGAATTAAAGTCCCAGATTTAGATTGGGCAGATTGAAATGAACATCTGTTAAACATGTAGGTAATATTTCCACACCAAAAACAGAGCTCAAACCAGAAATGGAAACAAAATGGGATCCATATCCTGACGACCATGCATCTCGAGAAACTTGATACCTTTGCACGTCACTTTTTTTTCAATGTTCAGAAGAAATCATTTACTATCTACCTCTCCCGTGGGTCTACTACATCTAGTAGCAGGCCACTGATGCATGTTGTGGTACAAATTTACTATGATTGGTTATTACTAGGACAGTAGTACTGTTGGGCTGGGCTATAAAATACTGTACTATGGAAGGAATGCGTGCCTAGACTGATTGAATTCGAAGGTGCGAACGTACTGCATGCATGCCTAGATTAAGTTGAGAAAGATGGGTGTGCAGTAGAGACGAGGAGATCTGGGTGGAGGAGGAGAACGGACCTGGTGAGAAGGGGGGTGCTGGAAGCGGCGGAGCTGGCCGTGGACTCCTCCTCCGGCAGCTCAAGAAAATACAGAAAGAGGATGGATTTTGAGATTGGGAGAAGAGAGGAATCGGAGTGGTGAGGTACCTTGCGCGTCTGGAGACGGGAGCCGGCGGGAGGGAGTCCAGGCGCAACGTCGAACCACTGGAGGGTGGGCGAAGACGCCGCCGGGCGTCCTGTGTGGCCGGCGACCACAGTGGAGGGCGGCAGATCCGGTGAGCGGGCGGAGTAGAGAGAGGGGCTGAGATCGAGGAGAGTCAGTAGCGGAGGAAAGTAATCTCTGCCCATTTCGACTAATCAATCACCCAAGTGCAACCTCATTGGGCCGATGGACGGCTGAGATGAACGGTTGAGATGGCCGATCCGCGTGCAGTCAGTTTCCATCGTCTCATTGGCTTCCCCTTACCGGAATGCATTTCCACGTATTGGGTGATCAGTCGTACCTAATAAATTTGTGTTGCTTTTACCGACGACATCAATAAGCGGGACGACATTAACAATTTGGACGCTTCGATTTAGGCTCTCCATGCGCCAACGCTTTACTTCTTGCATACTCCCTCGGTTCCAAATTGCGAAAATTTGCATACAAATTTGGCCATCATCATTTATTATTAGGCCACACAAGAATGAAATCACAATTAAGAATCACGGGAAACTAAGCATTTCTCGACACCCAAGGCGTAATTAAAGGCCATCGTGCAATTTAATTGGGTATGAGTGTTTTGATTTATTGTTGAGCTATTACCGGGGAAACAATGTTAATTTTTTCCTATCAATGGACCAATTGGAACAAATATTTCGCTCTGGAGGCACAGTCAACCAGAACGGATTGAGTATATATCTACTTGAACAAGCGTCTCAACCTAGCTTCCTGGTAGACCCGAACATCAGCAGCCCAATTCGACATTCTGGCCTCCATTTTCTGCTAGAAGCTCAGCCCAAAACACCAGAATACTCCTAAAATACAAGATTTCCGAAAAGAGTTTTATTTAATTCCAAATCTTGATTCTTAAAACCCAAAATACACATATGTTTATTTGTTTCGGGCAAGGCTCGGCCCCACTTTTTCGGGTCGGGCTTTTCTAGTCCCGTCCCGATGTTTTTCTAGGCATATTTCGAGGCTCCACGGAGTTGCCGATCTCACACATTGGGAGGTGTTGGACAATGGGCTTGAGTTCCATCGTCCGAACCTTCAACCAATCATGCCAGTTACTAAACCATTATATGTGCTTGATATAATCCAAATAATCATTTATATTGATGTGAGCATTTTCGTATGTTACAAAAAATCGGTCCAATTAGTTATTACATGTCTGACATTATTATTTAAAAATGATATTTATGTTCACAAAAATCTACTCCCTTTTTTTTCATGTGATTCGACTTCAGATGTCATCCATATTTCTATTTTTATATTGCACAATAAATACGGGCGATCAAACTCTCGTGTATATAACTTATACTAGCCACAAAATTTTCTCGCAAAGTTGGCCCAATATGATCTCATGGGCTCGTGACGCAAGGTGGTGGAGCTAGCATGCGAGAGACTCGGGGCGTGTGGACAAGCGCTAAACCCAACTGTCTAATACTTAGGGGTGTTTATGGGAGATGGCTTAGAATTTACGACGGATGTTGCAGTGCTGAGGTGACTCCGGAGGTGCTAGACGAGGGGGTACACAAGAGTTGTGATCTAAGGATATTGTCGACGCTGGATATTTGGGGGAAGTAGGGAGACATATGTTTCATTACGTTGATAACTCTTGTTGTGACACCCGTGTCATTGGGATTATCATGTTTTTTAATTAAATGTTATCTTAATATTAGGACTAATTTCCTAGATAATTTGTAGCATAAAACAATGACTCTAATAACGCGCATCAACGTCACTGGCACATGAAATGATATATGATAACCATCTTATGGTACAAAAATAATCACCCCAGTAACTCACCAAATTTTTGCGCATGAAATTATGAGTAATAATCTTCTACGTACTAACATAAAATATATAACCTGATAACACATGGCAACAGGCACATGAAATGATAGGTAATAAACACTCCTAGCATAACATAATAACTGTACTAACACGCGGCAACGTCATTGGGACAAGAAAATATAATTATAAGGATCCCCTAGCATAAATAATGACCCTAATAATGCGCAGTATGTCACTCGGACATGAAATTGTCAGTAAGAACCGCCTCCAGACATAAAATAATAATCTTTAAAACGCATGACATCATGGGAACGTGAAATGATTTATAATAAACGTCTCGTACCATAAAATAATGACCCTAGTAATGTGCCACAATATCAAGGGAACATAAATGATAATAATCGTCTACTAGCATAAAATAATGATCCTAATAACGTGCGACAACATCAAGTGCACGTGAAATGATAAGCGATAACCGTCTCCTAGCATAAAATAGTGACCATAATAATGTGCCGCAACACATTATTACATGAAGCATAGATAATACCTACCTATTGCTAACCTCCAATTGACCTGGAGCGACATCGGACATGGTAGCCGAGTTGGTGAACATATTGATAGTGGTTATGAAGTTAGCGATGGTCCGAGGGGTGACCCTTGTAATCGATACCCTGTAGACGTCGAACATCTCTCCTTGTAATGCCACCGATTTCGGTAGCTAGATGACATGCAGATAGCTTACGTTGGTTATAGAGGGACGTATGTGAATGTTTATTGGCTAGATGAGCATGCAGATAACTTCCATTATAGTAATAGATTAGGAGAGTATTTATTTGTGAGTATTTATTGGCTTGGTTAGCATGGTAGATATACGGGGATGGTTTATTGTCATCCATAGTAATAGATAACTTCCATTATTTATTGGCTAGATGAGCATGGTAGGTATACGGGGATGGTTTATTGGCTAGGTTTCTTCCTCGCTTGCTTATCATTGATTTTTTTTTTTCGATATTGACGGGGGGAATAAATCCCCACCGCTTGTTTCGTTCATCGAAAGTAGCCTGGCGGGCCATGTTCTTACAAACAGATGGAGAATTGCAGGGGGATATAAGGGAAGAGAAGACAAAGAAAAACATTAAAAAAAAGACAACTAGGAGCTCCCATGAGAGGGGTGTAGTCGAGGGATCACAATGTCAAGACTCAGCAATAAGACTAGCACACCGCACCGGCGTGCGACTCGAACCCCACGACGCAACTCAGGAGCACCACCATCATCATCGGCGAGAGTGAAGCCTAGCACCTAGCACTAACCTAGACAGGGAGCTCCGCCACAGAAGGTCGAGACGATAAGCAGGTTGGTGAGGCATCAATTGCGTTTTCATTGAGCCTAATCATTGATGCAATCTATCTTGGTGATATTTCTTTCGTTTTGAGCTGTCTGAAATAGCTTTTAGACTCGCGTATATGTTCTTTCATAGCTGATACTATCACTGTCTTCCTCCGCTGGCCTTTGATTAATTATCTTATGTTTTCTTTCCAGACGTTCCATTGTTTCTAAGCTCAATCTACCATGGCTTTTCAGACGTGTCCCGAGGTATTGCACTGCTTGCCATCAAAGCGACGTGCACGTGCACACATGTACACCGCCATGCATGTAGCTAGCACGTAACCCATGCATGGGGCGTGGTACCCTAACCCTAACCAAGATTATCTACTCCCTCCGTTTTTTAGATGTTGCATATGTTGTCTAGATGCATAATAAAGTGAGTAAACATACATATACAGTAAAACATGTCTAAATACATTTGTAAGCGCCTTCCCCCGCCACCCCAGCCGGCGGCGCTACCCCGCCCTCCTTAAATCACCACCTCCGTTGGTCCGCCGCCGCCCCGACCATCCCTCTGAGCCCCCTCCCCCCCCCCCCCCCCCCCCCCCCCCCCCCACACACACACACACACACCCCGATCTCTTCGCCGACGAACCCCACCCCCCAAGTTAAGTTGCTTACTCGCCTTCGCCGCGGCTCCGACTCGCGCTTGCCCTCAGTCGGGGATGGGAAGAAGAAGACGAAACGGGATGGGAAAAAGAAGGAAGGGGATGGGGATGAGCACGTGGGCGGGGCCCACCATGACGTCAACGTGTCCGCAGACCCCCGCGCGCGTCTAAAAGACGTTTCGATGGAAGAGTAGCCTCGATGAAGATTGTCAGCAGGAATGTTGGACGTTGTCGTGCGCGACGACGTGGTAGAATAATACTCGGAGTTGGAAAAGGAAGAAAAAGGTAGATACGACTACCTCGCTGTCATCTTATCCCAAGCTCCTGCTCAAGCACAACGATCAGGTACGATCAGCTTGGCTGGCATGCAGTCTTGATCAACGTGTAGTTTGACACGAGATCGAACGTGGATCCTGACGGATGCAGTTAATTAGAGGACTCCGGTTTGATAGCAAACAAATACTCGTACGCAACAAAGTCCGTTTGTGGTACTTGGAGGGCTAGCTCGATGGTCTAATAGCTGGCCGTTGGGATAACAAAAACCGTAAATAGAGACCGGAGAGTGCAGTCACGGGAAGGCACATTCTTTTCGAGTGCCGCTACTCCAAGAGGATCTGGTCTGAAGCTTCGGCGTGGCTTCACTGCCCCTCCATAATCCAAAGCCTCCAATCTACCAAGCCCACTATGCTTGACTAGTGGAAGGAGCTTGCATCCCTACCCTCCCCATCTCGCAAAGGAATGCAGACGGCCATCATCCTCATCACTTGGGAGATTTGGAAGGAACGAAATGCGAGGGTCTTCAACAACAAGTTCAATATGCCCTCGGCACTCTTTCAGCACATCAAGAGCGAAAGCAAGAACTGGATCCTGGCGGGCGCGAAAAAGTTAGCAAAAATCACCGGGGGTTAAGCGATATGTAATCTTGGGTCTCGGCCCTGTTTTTTTAGGACTTGGCTTTGTGCTTGTCTTTGCTCCTTCTATATCAATATAAAAGGCAAAACTTTTGCCTTGTTTCTAAAAAAAAATGAAAAGTTGAAAACGCCAAAAGGATCGGTCGGTTCGATCATCGGTTCTTCGATATATTGACCCTGCGTATGCGTTTTGGTTATTGTTTGAACAAAAAGAAAAAAAAAAAAAGACTCCGCGCGATGCTCCTTTCCTACGTACGTGCGCGCGCGTGCTTCTTTCGATTACAGCCTCGACCCAAAAAAAAAAAAAAAATCGAGCGAGGTCGATCTCCGCGCTACCGGCCGTACTGGCCCGCCCCTCCACGTACGTTATGCAGCTGCGGCGAGAGGCGCGCGTGCTGGGATCTTATTGGTGGATGACATCCATCGGTGCTTGTTTCATGCGACCGTAAAGCACGATCGGTCGACACCCGCTGGTTTGCCGTGTGCATGCGGAAATTTCAGCCACAGCTCCGGCCGGCAGCGCCTCCCTGATCGATGTTGTGGATGCTCTCCAGCGCGTGATCTGCACCCTTCACCAGGTGCGACGTGCCAACCTGAACAGTAAAGATGGCCGCTGGCGTTAGCGGTCTGTTTCTTGCAGGAAAAGAGACATGTAGACAGACGTGGGCATGCTAGAGCGCTGCATGCACACTTGTACCATTGCGTATATCTCTCTACCTCTCCTTGCATCACTACTGATGGATGATACGGTTTTTGTATCTTGAGAAACTAATGTGCTCCACCTGCTCCTGCATCACACCGCTTTGTATATATCTTGAGAAACTAATGTGGTCTAGCTATAGACGATGCCAACCGTAATGGCATGTTGTATGTAACTCAGTAACTGATGGGCATGGTTTGGTACGTAGCGTTGACGCTGGATGCATACATCTGGAGGTGACACTGCCGCGGCGTGTTCCAGGCGGTGACTTCTTCTGTTTAATTCACGTGAGTACTATCTTTAAGAGAAGGTCTTTGAAAACAGTTCCCTCCACTCACCAACTACACGATTAATGCACAGATAGATTCAAAGTCGCGTGTCATCGGTCTATCTCCAAGAAATATGTATGCCACTTTTGGCAGTTACCTATTGTATCACAAGTTACATACATAGGTGACTGTTTTCGTCTAGTGCTATGGTCCAAAAGATAAATTCACGGCCACTGATAAAACATCATACAAACATCAGGAAACCTTGTACTGCACCATACTAGTAAGTTGAGAGCAATTAGGGGCTAAAGAAAGTATTGGCGAATACCAACAGAAGAGATTCCCTCACGAAAAAAAAACAGAGATTAAAGCTGGCACATAACAACATGTCCAGAAGAAATAACAGAATAAAGTATTCTATATAATGTTCAATAATTAAGTAAGAGGGCTCACAATTTTATAACAAAATAATTATGTTAATATGGGCGCACACAATTAATTGAGAACCTACACAAATAGAGATATGTTGGGCAGTCAGAATGCGAAGTAATAAAATAAAATTCATGGAACGCAAAGAAATAAAATTAAATATAGAGACAACTCTTTTGCTTTATTATCTTAGGAGGTTAATGTAAAACTGAAAGACAAAATCATATTAGTACCTATATATGCTCAAGGCGCAGTGCAAAAGAAGACGACTTGCACTCTTCTTCACTTGCCCTTTTGCTCGGGCAGCTTGGTTCTGTGAACTTTCAGCTTAGATCTGAGATCATCTCACTGCAGCTACTGCCTCCCTGACTCGAACCATTCTGAACCTGCTAACCTCTAGACAGTCAACATGCAAAGATCAGTAAACCATGTACTGCACCATACTACTAAGTTGAGAGCAATTAGGCGCTAAAGAAAGCATTGGTGAATGACATAAGAGATTCCCTCACGAAACAGAGATTAAAGCTGGCACATAAGAACATGGCCAGAAAAAAAAACAAGAAATGAAGCAGAGCCAACACATTCCCACGAACAACAGGCAAGGAGCTGATGCTACAAACACTTCTGAGAACTACTGGAGACGCTAATTGAGGCCACCCTTATTGGGCCAGGGGTTAAAGGAGAGGCTGTACAGCTAGCTACCACATACAACATTTGCATGCCACGTTCACAATATTTGAAACATTCATATATCATGACCTGCATTTCAAGTTCCAGAATGCTATGTCCATAATGTCTAGACAACAACGACAGCACCAACCTCAGACGGATGCAATTTGAGAAAAAAATATTGCCCTGTCTACTTACACGAATCATTGCCCTGTCCCAGTGCATAAGGACCAAGCAAACCACTAATGCAAGATTGGAGTACTCGGGCAAAGAGCATCCCGTTATGTCAAAGAATCGCTCTATACTTCTTTGGAATCCAAGGATCATGTTGTCATTCTCCAGCTGTGTGAGCAATTCTATGATGGCAGAGCAGCGTGCTACTAATAAATCAGTGAGATGCAAAAACAAATTAACCTCTTGTAAAACAATACATTTCTCTACCCTCAACAATCACCACCAGGCACAGGAAGCCATTGATTGTCCTAACAAATGGGACCAGTTGTACATACCTTTATGCATCCTAAACATAAAGAACAATTACAGAAAATTCATATTCTAACTAATTTTTATCGATAATTCAAATTCTGTAAGTTCAACACACGGAAAATGAAAAATAAAATAAAAATGAAGAATCGGGTAATAACTTTCTACTCGCACACAGAATGCATTTCTTATACCAGAAGAAAGGCCACATGGCAACGAAGATCTTAAGTGTGCCTTTTGAGGCTATAAGTTCATATGGAATGTATAGTGTCAACTGTGGACGGCTCCTTCGATAAACTGATACCTTGCTGGGAGCAAATCTTGCAAAGCCCGCTGAGGATTATATTGTGTGTACAATGGACAATCTCATTCAACTATTGATCATCTCATGGAACATTTCCTTTGCATCAACAGTTCTACCAACCTTAAATAATCCATACAGTTTAATGCTATAAGAGTATCCGGTTTAGCTAGCATACCTGACATTTCTTTAAACAGAGTCAACGCACATCCACCATTCCAGCTTTCAAGTATCCAACAATAAGTGTGTTGTACGTGAAGGCATCAGGTTCAATGCCAACCGATACAATATCATCATGTCGTGTGGATGATTTCTACATCTTGCCAACTAAGTAGTATGCATGAATCAGTGAATGGATGTGATAACATCAGGCTTCTCACCCATATGTACCATTAAGTCAAAGACATCTTGTGCATCTTTCGTCCTTCTTTCTTTGTGTAGGCTGCTTATTACTGAGCGAAAGAACCTCGTGTCAGGAAAACGGATGCCTTTTCCCATCATTTCATAAACCAAGTCTTTAGCTCTTACTAAATCACCATGTGTACAATAACCCTGAATCAGGCATCCGTATACTCCTACATCCGGTGGTACCCTCATATTAATCATCTGGTTGAATATTTCAGTAGCCTCATTCATCCTACCCTTTCTGCAAAATGCATCTATCAAGACTAAATAGGTTACACCATCTGGTTTCACTCCCTGCTTCTGCATATCTTCAAAGATAAGAACAGCCTCATCCACTGATCCACACTTAGCATATGCACTGATCAAAATGCTGAAAACATTTATATTACCGTAGCCATGGGAGCGGTCGAGTTGAGGCGAGGCATGGGGTTGGGCCGTTCCGGCGCTGGTTTGTCCTCTTTAAAAAGGAGAGACGATAGTATATTACCGTAGCCTCTTTCATAAAAATAGCCCTGCACGCCTACGAAAACACTGAACCTGAATTCAAAGCTTCTCAAAGATTCTATTTCAAAGTTTCAGAAAACACTAAAATAAACCAAGCTCGTACGTATTTATTTGACACTTGCTCGTACAAAATTTCAAGAAAAATACGACCATATGTGGCCTACACAGACAAAAAGGAGAAAAATGAAACTTAGTATTTTTTGCAGGTAAAAATTCAGGTCATTGTACATACCTTTGACACTTTGTCTTTTTCACAAAAATTACATACGTATATATTTTAGTTTCAAATTTGACATGTATGTACCTACATATATTCTCTACACGCATGATTTATGCTGTAATTTGTTTTATTACTTTTTCAATTTTATTGTTTTATGACGAACCACGTGTACCATTGTCACCAAATTTGTGCCTTACATGCCAAATTCTATTATGATCCGCCTTATATTTACATATATTTTTTGCATTGGAGATTCTATAATATACAAGTAGAGAGATCTGACACGACAATACCATTTACCACATAGAGTTTTGACCGGTCCACCGTATGCCAAGTCAGCTTCCAGCGGTGAGCATAGTGCACAACTTATACCACTTTCAGCGACCGTATTTCATTTTAAAGCTCCTGACCAAAGTGAGACACCGACTCAAGTTCAGCTACAATAGATGAATTTTTCTCTTTGGATATCTCGCAGCAGCCTCCAGGTTTTCAGTGAAGTTTTCCCATTTTTTGGTCAGTGAGAAGCAGCTAGATAGCCAAGATGAAAATCATCCATGCTCAGCTTGCCCTGAACCCTTGGACCATTTATCTTCGGGTTGGACTGCAGCATATACATGCCAGCAATAAAAGCTGACTTTATAGAGATGTATTTAAACAAGACGTGGCAACACAAAAACTGGAGGTCTGTTCGCAACCAAAAAATTGAACTCAAGCAACATGCCAGCAATAAAACAATCACACCAAGATCAGGAAAACTTGTGCTGCAGCATACTAGTAGGACAATCATGTGTTACGGAAAGTACTACTAAATTATATTACTGTAACAACAGAAGAGATTTCCTCGCAAAGAAAAAAAGATTGAATATGGCACATAAAAACATGGCCAGAAGAAAAATAAGGACATGGAGCAGAACCAACATATTCCCACCAACTACGAGCAAGGAAGATGACACTACAAATCCTCAGAAAACTACCGGAGAAGCCAATTGAGGCCACCCTTGTTGAGCTAGGGGTAGAGGAGAGGCTGTACAGCTCCACCACATGCTCTATCTACACCACAGGCTGCAGATCTATCTATACTCTAGACCATCAGTTGCTACCACATACAACACCTGTAAGCATAACTTAGCTGATTTTGTTGAAGCTGCACAATAACTCAGGCTAATCTGAAAGGATCTCCTCCAGCTCAGAATCCTCCTGCCTGACCAAAGAATCGTCGTCAGCCTCGGGGTCAGTCAACTCTCCTGTCGCAGCGGGATCATCTTCAGGAATCATCTCTTCTATTGCGGTGAGATCATCTTCAGTGATCATCTCTTCTCCTGTCCCTGTGGGGTCATCTTCAGAGTCCAACCCATCCGCCTCTTCGTCGGTGTAAATAGGATATGCTGGTTCGCCGATGGCCTTCCTTATTCCAGTGCTATCGATGGTTTCCTTATTAATCAATTTCACTACTGAGATTCCATTGGTCTTTTCGCATATACACGCAGCAGGGTTGGCATGGAATTCGCCTCTTCCTGGCGTAACTTTCATGGGATCTCCCATAAATCCTTTCTGGATTATTCGCATCTGAGAGGTGAATTTGTCCCATGACATGTTCCCCTTGTTCATAAATAACGGGTAGAGCGGTTTAGCATTTGGTCGGATTGTTCTCTTGTGTCCAAAATACCTCCTGCGACAAAGCACAACTAGATGGTCAGAACTCAGAATGAAACGATCTATAATGTCCAGACATAAACGATCAAATATCATGACCTGCATCTCAAGTTCCAGAATGCAACGACAGCACAAACCTCACATGGATGCAATTTTAAACAAAAAAAAAAACCATTGCCCTATCTAGATATACAAATCATTGCCCTTGCCCTTGTGTTGGCGGCAAAGGTAGCCAAGCTGCCCCGTCCCGGCGATATCAGCAGCGCCTTGGCCCACAAACATGCATGGAGCCAGTACCTGCTGGGAAGCACTTGCCGCCGCCGGCCGGTGATGGAATCGACGACGGAGTGGCTGCTCGCGCGCCTCGCCTTCGCCAAAGTCCAAAGTCACAAGTCACGCACGCGCACCCGCACGCGGTTCTGTCCGCAGTGGCCTTGTATATATAGACGAGCAAGATCGGATAGCTGGTTCTGTTTCTCGCTTGTTGTTGGGAGGGAGGGAGCTAAAGAGTGCATCGCATCACATTGATGGAGTGAAAGAGCGCCTCGGATCGATGACGTGTATGATGCGAACGGGTTAGCAAGGCAGGAAATGAACGGTTGTGATTCTCTTATTAAAGTATCCCACGGATTACTCCCTATACTGCTACCGGATGCACTCATGCACAAAGCTCAAAGCAGCTATGGATCGGTGAACCCTATACAGGTATGGGGAAGCTAAACAATTTCTAGTATGTCGAGCCTATTTAATGAGTTGCCTTCCAACGGGCGCTGCTGCATTCATAGGCCGGTAATCAATCCAATCTATCAACTGCAGCACACCAGCATGTATGGAATGGGAAATACTTACCTGGTGCCCCGTCGGCATGCCCACAAAATACCTAATAAAAACCACGTAATTACCAGTCTGGCCTTGTTTACATCGTAGCGACAAATTAAGAAGAATTCTACGTGGAGAGGCGAATGGCTCAATTCCGCCCGAACAGAGGAAACTAGCACGTACAAAGAGTTCTCTAAATCAAAATGCTACATAGAGTTAAATAGTAATACTACCTACTTTATATTAAATCAAATGGGTACACCACGACTCCTAATCACGTTCTTCGCATCAGGTTATATGCAAAAAGAGCACCAATATCTACCGATCTTGCATCGCTATAACCAGGTCACACCATCGTTAATTAAACTTCTTAACATATGATCTTTTTTTCCCCTTTGCTTCAACATCGTCAACTAGAGATCTGCATCCATCGAAATAAGACTGATGGAGCTTCAACAACTTACGTATTTTGCTTCAAATCATGCATCGAAAATATCACCAGGTTCGGAATGGTTTCGATACAACTCTCCACACAGAAAAAACGAATGGGTTTTATACACACGTACTCCTTCCTTGCTACATGGTATCCATAACATTAGGAACAATGATGTGTACCAAAGCAGCTAGCTAGCCTTCTTTTCAACAACAAGGTTTTCATCAAGCCCTAGCCAAATCTATAATTCGACACAAAAGGAAAGTACCCTGGATGCACAGGACTCTTGTCTAGCTAGCCTTCCTGGAAGTTGCACATATTTTCACAACCATAAGGCACAGGCGATCAAGGCCGCAGCTTCCTACTCCGGCTAGGTCAGAATCTTGCGAGTTGCATCTTGAAGCAAGCAAAAGGAGCTCCATTTAGTTTGCAAAGTCGAAACTGATGACTCAGTCTTCTAGTGCTTGCAGATTCAAAACATGACACAACACTGTCTCAAATCAGTTACAAGAGTACATCACAGACTATAGCTTCTGTGATAGGTGCGACAATAGCACCGCCGACTCCTAAACACAGCATTGCTATTCTTCTGTACAACCCATTTGATAGCAGGAGCCTCCTCTTTGTTCCTTTTTGTCCTATGGGCTTCCTTATGGCAAAACACGAGGCGTGTTCCCTTGTTGTTCCTGGATCTGCAAATTGAACGCCATCAGTGTCAAATCAAGTCAACAACACCCAGCTAGCAGATCATAGGCATTAACACTAATATTATGGAACTCAGAACATCCCTATTTGGCACCCCAACTCGAAATCACTGTCAACTTCACTATTGCACTACACATGCTACAAGCAACCATATCTACCGACCCCAATAATAGAAAAAACCTAGCAACCATTATCAACATGTTCATTTACCAATAGCATCGGTTGCACTTTAACTCTTTTCTCGCCACAACGAGCACACTTGTTATACACGTAGAAATGCACTGCACAACACTAAGATGAAGATCTGAGACAAACATGTCACTGGGATTGCAATAAGCATAAATCTTATACAAGCAACTGGCGGTGTACGGTGCCCCGCATGGGATTGCCATAATCTGCTCAATTTCACTAAGATTAAGCTGAATGAATTAATTGGAGATCTTGGAAATTGGCATCAACATAAGAAAAAACAATCGCATAACAGCCGTGCGCATGCATGACCATATACAAGAAGAAACAGCCGTTTCTGTGCCTGGCCAGCATGTTTTAAACTAGCAAGTCAATAAGTTAAAACAAGCTAGGCAGAATGCACCAAGGCCAGTACCTTCCCTAGTAAGTCTAAATAGTACCATTCATTCAACACAGCACTCAGTCAGTACTAGGCATACCATTTAATCAACTTTTCCTAAGCCAGTATGCAAGTAGATCATCTGCTCGATAACCACGGTTACCCGAGGGCTGACCTAAACCAATTGTGGTGTCATGGCTACCGGAGGACTCACCTAAACCCCCAGAGTCAAAGATGAAGGCCACCGCTGCCAGCCGGACGGAACAGGAGGCCGTGGCTACCTCCTGGCAAGCTCCAGCTCCACTGCTCCCCTGAAATGCAAAAAACAAAAAGGAAATTTATCATCTCCTCCAAAAAGCAACAGTTTTAAAATCTCACACTTGCCACAAGTAGATGGAAAGCTCAAGATCAATCAGGATAATACACAAACAAAACAACCTTTACAGATTGGAATAAAATAGCAATCAGCAGAAATTATTCTCAAATTTGGATTCGCCAGATTGATATAAACCTCTTAAACATGTAACATTTCCATAAAATTAAAATCAAATCAGCAATGGAAACTGAATGGGTACCAATAGCAAGATGTATCAAAATCCTGAACAACTCGAGCTAGCTAAACATGCACATCATGTCAATGTTTAGAACAGACCTAAACATTTACCTATGTGGTCGGACTCAATCAAGCTGCAAGAGTAAAGATGACTATGATAACCATCATTTCTTCCTCATCACAGAGGCTAGCTGCCACAATCACAAACTTATCAGCACCACATTACCTAGCCATTAAACTAGTGTTTCTTCCTCATCACAGATGCCTATCTTGTTGACTAAAAGGAATATTTTTAGCTGCTAGAATTAAATATACCTCTAGACTGCTTGAATACATACAGGCATAGCGTGAACTTCAGAAGAATATATGCACACATCTACCTTATTGAGTTCTAATAATTCCGCTAACTGACATCTTCTACCATTAAGCTCACATTATAAAATAGTATCGTTATCTTGGGGCTCAGATAGTTTTCTCAAGAAGATGAAAGCTGATAAGGCTAAGATTTTTTTTTATACATGTTGGTTTAAACCATTAACTTGAGGGAGAAACAGAAATGCTAGTCACATTTTTATACATGTCAGTTTAAACCATAAACTTGAGGACCAATCAGCAGAACTTCAGAAGGGTATATGCTATGACACTTTTGTTGTAACATGAGTACATACACGTGCTGATTTGGAAATGCAATGCAAATAGTATTATTTGGCTCAAGCCTACACATCCATATCCATGTATGCATGAACACACATACGGGCATAGTGATGGATCAACAAACTCTATACTGTATTTATGCCACGCCAACCAACCGATCGCACGACAGCATTTAACACAGAGCAATGGAGAAGTTACTCACTGTGTGCCCGCCTTAGACCTTAGGCGAAGGAGTCCTGCTCCTCCAGGTCCACAGGCAAGCCGTCCCTCTCGGAGTTGGACTCGACGGATTACTCATATCACGGAGCAGCTGCTGACGATAGGCCGTGGCCAGCATTGCAGAAATCAGACAGCCAGGTCACACCCGACTGAAACGCCGAGGAGCGGGAGCAGCCAGAGGAGAGCCGAATCTCATAGCCGATCGGCAAGGAAGTCGGAGGGCCTAAAAATATTCAGGTTTCAGAACTGCCTATGCATAAGCATAAGAAAATGAAAAGAATTAAGCACAGGTAATTTTCACATATCAGACTACTACAGGCTCATCTTACAAGCATATCCTGATTTCTGAAGAGAGGTGGAAAAAATAAAATGTTTCATCAAGCATACATGAATCTTCAGTTACAATGAAAATATTAGTTGCAAGATTCATAGAGCAGATATCAATGTAGGAAAAAACATAAGGTACATTCTGGATAAGTACATTGTTTCTAAGGATTCATGAACTGTCATTGGTTAATCACATAACAATAGGTTCACGGATAACCTTCACCACACATGCATAAAAAATTAGATCCAAATGGCAAGACAATGGTTCGCTTAAAATTGCATTGTTCATACATAAAATTAATAGATCTGAACTGAAAAAGTGAGTAGCGAGATGACTCGGTTCTATACGAAGCAGAAAGTAAATACACATGAGGTCCAAAACAGATGATACGGCTGTAAGCTCCAAGAATAGTTATACTTTCTATTTGGAATATAAAGAGAGAGTGTTATATGGATCATCAGGTCAACCAGAATAGCAAAAAACAAAAGACAGAATTATCAAGACTAGAAACTCCAGTCACTCGTATAAGATGCCACATACATCACTGAAGAATAGTTCATACCTGAACGTCGTCAAGCTGCTGGAGAGAGAGCGGCCTGTGACCATCAAGGTCGAACGGTCCACGCTCCTCCCGCTATTAGCCTCGGTGACCTTTGGGTGCCGATATCAACGAACGGAGGTTGCGGCGGTGGGCCTTGGGGGCGAGCAGACCCCACCAGGTCTACAGATCGGGGAAGAGCATATTATTAGAATAAACAGTAAAGACTTTACGGTTCGAATAAAACAGTTAGCAGCAGGAATTAAAAGTCCCAGATACGGGTTGAGCAGATTGATATTAACCTGTTAAACATGTAATGTTTCGACAAAACTGAACTCAAACCAGCAATGGAAACGAAATGGGATTCAATGTCATGACGACCATCTCGAGAAACTAGCTAACTTTGCAAATCACGTTTTCAATGTTGAGATAAACATTTATTTATTACCTCTCCGGTGGGTCCACATCTAGCAGGGTATTCATGTTGTAGTACAATTTATACTCCATATGGCCTACATTAGAACCTATTAAGATGCTAAGAGAAGTAGGACTAAAAGGATATATGAGCCAAAAGTGTGATGAACAGATGTCAATTAAAACACCAATAGCTTGGATAATACAAATTGGCAGAAAATGAAGGTAACTGAAGCGGAGAAAAGCTGAAAAGGTTAAATTAAGAGAGGATGAGGAAAAAAACCTCACTCTCATGGAAAAGGAATTGGCATCCTTGTCAACTGTACCCAGCAGAATAATCGCTTGAATCACCATGTCATCCAGACGAATGTCACTGAAGTTTAAAAAAATGCCTGCTATAGCTATGCCCTAGACCTAGCTGAGACTCTAAGGTCAAAGAACAGAAGATGCACTAGTAGAAAAGGGGCCATCCGTTTGGAGCATCTATCCCGGCCAAATTACAACCCGGGATAGATGCACCATTGATCCCGGGTCGGTAGGGCGGGGCGCCCGTGGGCATTCATCCCGGGTCGGGGGGGACCTTTGGTCCCGGTTCGTGATACGAACCGGGATCAAAGGGTCCTCACATGCGCGCACATGCTTTGCAGCGCTGGGCCCCACTGGGAGGGGACCTTTGGTCCCGGTTCGTGTTACAAACCGGGATCAATGGTGCATCACCATTTCTCCTCCATTTTCCTCTCTCCCACACAAATTAATCCCCATTTTTTGCACCATTTGAGAGGATTGAAGGCACCCCATCTATTCAAAGGTTAGCAACATCGTTCTTTCCTCCGGCGTTGCAACTTTAGCTCATTTCGTTGCTAGTTTAGCTCATTTCAATTTTGTAATGCTAGCAAGGTGTTTGATGAAATGCCCAAGCTAGAAAGTGCATTTGCATTTTGAGCTCAAATTAATTTATTATTTGTGGATTTTAGTGTTGTCCCCGTCCTCACCGCCGTCGATAGCCCGCGTCGTCCCGTCACCGGCACCACTTCGGTGAGCCTCTTTTTTATCTTTTATTTTTAAAACATATATATATACTTGTATGATTTAAATGCATTGTTATTTCTTGTATAATTTTCTTATGTTTTTTTATATGTATAGTGTCATGGTTTTGATATCCGTCCCCGTCGGCCCTCGTCCGGTCTATATTCAGGATGTAGTGTAATGGTTTTTGATATATTTATATAATGCAGATGAGCCGGCAATGGATGTACAGTGACCGACGCAGTATCGAGTTTATCAATGGCATGCATAGTTTTCTCCGTGTGGCTAATGAAAACAAGTCGTCGAGTGGTTATATTACTTGTCCATGTAGAGAATGCAAGAATAGGCGGAATTACTCTACATCAAGAACCATTCATGTCCACCTGTTGGAGCATGGTTTCATGTCTGGTTATAATTGTTGGACCAAGCACGGAGAAACAGGGGTTATGATGGAAGAAAATGAAGAAGAAGAGGATAATGACACGTATCCTACGTTCACTGCAGACGGTGATACTACAATGGGGGAAGACGAAGCTGAAGAAGAGCCCACTGTTGATGAGCCCGATGATGATTTTGGTCGGGCCATTCTTGATGCACAAATAAACAGCGGAAGTGAAAACGAGAGGTTGAAGTTGGAGAGCATGTTAAAGGATCACAAAAAACTGTTATACCCAACTTGCGAAGATGGCCATAAAAAGCTTGGTACCACCCTGAAATTGCTACAATGGAAGGCAGAGAGTGGTACTACTGACAAGTCATTTGAAAATTTGCTGAAAATATTTAAGAAGCTGCTTCCAAGGGATAACGAATTGCCCTCCAGCACGTATGAAGCCAAGAAGGTTGTCTGTCCTCTAGGATTAGAGGTGCAGAAGATACATGCATGCATAAATGACTGCATCCTCTATCGCGGTGAGTACGAGAATTTGAATGCATGCCCGATATGCGGTGCCTTGCGGTATAAGATAAGGCGAGATGACCCTGGTGAGGTTGAGGGCGAGCCGTGCCCCAGGAAGAGGATTCCTGCCAAGGTGATGTGGTATGCTCCGATAATACCACGGTTGAAACGTCTGTTCCAAAATAAAGAGCACGCAAAGTTGTTACGATGGCACAAAGAAGACCGAAAGAAACTTAAGATTTGGTCGCAGTGGCGAAAAATCGACAGGGTGTTCCCGACGTTTGCAGATGACGCTAGAAACTTAAGATTTGGTCTAAGTACAGATGGCTTTAATCCTTTCGGGGAACATAGCTCCAGTCCTTTCTGGTGTACCGACTGGGATTCTTTCAATCAAGCACACTACACAGTTCTACATAATTCGATCTTGGTGGCTCCGTATATCGAGGAACACAAGAATACTTTACGCTCATTAATGGCTGATGAAGAATGCATTGAAAAAGAACACGTGAAGTCTTTCTGCGGGTGGTTGCATGCACGTCTCATTAATGACAACACTGTTGAAGAACAGCTATACTTGTTGGCCAGAGCACCATCTTCGACTATATTGTCTTATCAAGGGTACGAGATCAATGGGAATACATTTTACACGGCCGACCAAGATAAAAAGAGCACCAACCAAAACAGTGGTGTCCGCTTTGATGCAGCAAACAACAATGGGAAGAAGGACACATATTATGGTTACATAGAGGAGATATGGGAACTTGACTATGGACCTTCTTTCAAGGTACCTTTGTTCCGGTGCAAATGGTTGAACCTGCAAGGCGGGGTAAAGGTAGACCCGCAGTACGGAATGACTACAGTGGATCTCAAGAATCTTGGGTACGAAACCGAACCATTTGTCCTAGCCAAAGACGTGGCTCAGGTTTTCTATGTCAAGGACATGTCTTCCAGACCGAAAAAAAGAAAAGATAAGCAAGCTGATACATCATACAATCAGCCAAAGCGCCACATAGTTCTTTCAGGGAAAAGAAACATCGTGGGAGTGGAGGACAAGACAGACATGTCAGAAGATTACGATAAGTTTCATGAAATTCCGCCCTTTAAAGTGAAAATTGACCCAAGCATCAAGTTAAATGAAGAAGATTGTCCTTGGTTACGGCGCAGGCGCAATCAGAAGAAAGGGACACACACGAAGAAAACGTGAAGACTAGATAGGGATGTTGTTGGTGATGTGTAATAATGTATTCAACTTTTATGTAACTGTGTTCTAAAAAATCAGAAGAGAACTGTAAACTCAGAAGTATCACGCATACATCTTTATTTAATCCAGTTACATAGCCCGGGTCCATTTTTATTTAACCATAATACATCGGCGGAGCCCAGTCCCGGACATCGCCCCTCGCACCGTAGGGCTGCATGACGGGAATCTGAATGCTTTGTATATCATCGCGTGGTCGTGAGCATGGCTACCACTTCCACCACCACCACTCCCACCTCCTCGGCAATTCATCATTGTGTCACCCTAATCCAGTGGTTGGATTCAACCTACCTGAGGGCTTGTGTTTCCAACAGCGTCGTTGTGTTGTCGTTGTTCACCGACCTACAGGAGGTGGCTCCAATGGCTGGCCGGTGAACAAGGACGAACACAATAATGCCAGGGAACATGCCATCAGGTAGGCTAAATCCAACCATTGGATTCGGTGGCAAAGGTAGACGCTAGTTGTGTGCCGTTCGGCAAGACGTCTCTGATGTTCTACAACCGTCCGGCAAGACGTCTCTGATGATCTGCAACCGTTTGGAACGGTCGCAGGTCATCAGAGACGTCTTGCCGCTGGTTGCCCAAAGATGCCTCTCCGAGTGACGCTGGAATGTTTTGTGTGAGTGAGTAACCTGTCTGAGGAGGTGGGCTATATATAGGGTCGCATGGCTTACGAAGTGGTCATGATAGTGCTGATCCGACGGCTCTGAAGCGCTCGAAAGAAACACACCGCTGATCCAACGGCTCACAAGCGTTTGAAAGAAACACACGATCCGTGTGATTCTTTAGTCCCGGTTGGTGTTACCAACCGGGACTAGTTCTAAAAATCCAACGGCTCACAAGCCCTCAAAAGAAACACACCCCTGATCCAACGGCTCATAAGCGTTTGAAAGAAACACACGATCCGTGTGATTCTTTAGTCCCGGTTGGTCACACCAACCGGGACTAAAGGCGGGCTTCGCGGTCACGACTCGTGTCTTCCCCCAGCGCTGCCCTAGCCACGTGTCCTCCCCTAGCGCTGCCTAGCGCTGCCCTGGGCACGTGTCCTTCCCCAGCGCTGCCCTGGAGGTCTTTATATATTTTCGCTGACGGGGTGGATCGTCTCCACGAGATGGATCCGCCACGCCCGCCGCAGCGCCTTCTGGACGAGGTCGAGCATGCTCGGCAGAGCGCGCTTGGGCGCTACCGCGGGAGCCTATCCCGTCGTGTGCCCACGAGCCCGGCGTGGAGAGGAATGCCCTGCTACCGGCCTCCTGCTCCACCAGGTGCCGCCGCACCTCCACCTGGCACTGCTGCACCTCCACCAGGCACCGCCGCACCTCCCGACGAGGAGGGCGACGACGACGACTTCGACTGGAGCGACGATATGGAAGAGGGCGGCGGGCCGCAGATGCAGGAGGCCATTGAAGCCTCCTTGCAGTCCGTCGGCGATGACCGTGTGCAGCGAGCCAGGACTTCCTGCCAGCTCAAGGCGAAGGAGGCTTCCGAGCTGGCTTGGGCGCTGAAAGACTCATCCTCCATGGATCTTGCCCTACGCCGCAAACGTGCACGCGAGAATCAGAAACGTGCCGCGAACGGGGCTGGCTCCTCCCGCCGTTCCCCCTAAGCCTCTGATCCAACATGTCCGTTTATGTAGTAATGTAACTGTTAGTGATGTGTAATAATGTATCCTTTTATGTAACTGGGTGGGATGTTGTTAAGGATGTTTTTAAAATAAAGAGATGAACTAATTACCGTAGTAATTGCATTTATCAAGCACGCCAGTTACCAAGAAATTCATTGCAGCCGACGCATACATCGAGCGCGTGCAAGCCCGTTACACATGATATGGATAATCTGCAATGCTACATATGTTATGTCCCGTCCGAGTCCCTAGCTCGTCGGGCCGCCGCCGTTCGCCGTCGATTTCGACCACGCCGTGTAGAGATTTAAATTTAAATTTGCTAAGTGTAAATTTAAATTTGCTAAGTGTAGATTTAAATTTGCTATGTATTAGTGATACTTTTTGCAAATTTCTAAGAATGTTTTAAAAATAAAGAGATAATTATTACATTTTTTACATAATTAAATAGATAGATATAAAATAAATAAGAAAATGTATGATTTTCATAAATATTGGAACATTTAAATTAAACATAAAAGAAAAAAGAAACTAGAAAAACAAACTAAAAAAACAATTCAAAGTAGAAAAACAAACTTAAAAAACAGGAAAAGAAAACAGAAAAAGAAACTACAAAAAGAAAACAAGGAAAAAAAGTAGAAAAGGCCTTTGGTCGCGGTTGGTAACACCAACCGGGACCAAAGGCCTGCTGGGCTTCGCGCGCAAATTTTCGCGGCCCAGACAGACCTTTGGTCCCGGTTGGTGTTACCAACCGGGATGAAAGGATCATCCATCCCGGTTCCAGCCACGAACCGGGATGAAAGGTCGATTTCCGCGGGATTTGGGTGGTTTCCACCCCGTTTTTTCACCAAGTGTCCAAATCGACGCCTCTTCCTCCCCGACGCCGCCGCCCCTCCTCGACGCCGCAAGGCTGCCGCTCCGCGCCCCGGCCGGCCTCTCCGACGCCGCGCCGCCCCTCCCCGTACGCCGCACGGCTGCCGCATCCGCGCCCCGTCCTCTCCGATTCCGGCGCCGACGCCGTGCGCCCGACGTCGCCGCGTGCGGGTGTCTTCCCCAATTCCAGCGCCGCGACGCCGTGCGCCCGACACCCACGCCGTCGCCGCCAGGCTGCCCTGCTCCACGCCGTTCCCGTGCCTCCGTCGCAACCGTCTCCACGCCGTGCTCCGGTGCCGCCCTCCGTCACCTCCCCGCGTCCTCCGGTACGGTGCCCTCCCGACGCCCGGCCCGCCGTCGTGCGCCTCCGCGCCGTGCTCCACCACACCAGACGCTCCGGCCGCCGGCTCGCTCCTCTCCTTCTCCACGCCGCCCGGCTCGCTCGTCTCCTTCTCCACGCCGGCCAGCTCGCCCTCCTTCTCCACGCCGGCCGAATTGCCTCCCCTGCTACAGAGAGGTTAGTTTCTTAATTACTCTTTTCTTATTCTTTTTTTCATAGTTTAGGTTATTAGTGTTAGTGTTATTAGCAAATTTGATAGTTATTAGCTTCAAATTTATTATAGTACTAGTAGTTTAAATTTATTAGATGCAATTTTTTCAGTACCATTTTGATATTTGCATAGTTTAAATTTATTAGATGCAATTTTTGGATGATTTTTTTAGTTTTGTGTTAGATATGCAAAATAGACGGTGGAGAATTGTATGCAATGTTAGAAATTTCTGTTAGGTTAGAAATGTTAGAAATTTTTAGGTTAGGAAATGTTAGAAAGTTTTAGGTTAGGAAAAAAAGCAGAAATTTTTAGGTTATGAATTAGTGGACTACTTAAATTTGCTATGAAATTAGTGGACCATTTAATAATTATGCCATTTTGTGTTAGCAAAAAATTATGTTAGGAATTTTAGTTACTGTTAGTGTTACAAAATTGATATTCTTGTTACAAAATTTTATGTTAGTGGACCTCTTAAATTTATTCATATTCTTGTTACAAAATTGATTGCAGGCACATTAAGTGACCCATGGATCCAAATTGTCCGGACGACTTCGGCATAGACGAGGAGCGTGGAGAGCCATTGGATCCACTTTTTCCGGGCGTCGGCTCTAGAGACGAGGAGCGTGAAGAGATGTTGCGTATGATTATAGCAGGACGTGCAGCCGCGCCTGTCGGTGAAGAAAACGATGTGGCTAATTTAGAGGAATTCAGCTCCCAATTTCTCAATGACTCCGGTGAGGGAGCTGAGGAAGTAGAAATTTGTGTAGAGAAGGAAGTGGTAGTAACAAACTCAGGCGAGGTATATATTAATTAAGCCTCTGTTGATCGATGACATAGCTTAATTATTTGATCCTGCGGTTATTAACGAATCTTTTTTTTTCTTTTAGCCCTCTGGAACAAGCAAATCATCTGCATCTAGAGTGTCGAAAGGGTCGAAAGGGTCGAAAGCCATGAAGCCTCGAGGCCCGTCGAAGCCGATGAAGGAGGGTCAAAGGGTAGTGATCGACATAGTTGATGCTACTGGCCAACCAATGCAACCCTTAGAGTGCCGCCGCAAATTTATAAACCAATGCGGAGTTTTAGTTAGGGACATGGTACCGATCACATGTCAAGAATGGCATCCGCGGAAGGACGGGAGCAACACTTGGACTTATGTCGACGACCAAACAAAAGATTTGTTTTGGGAGAAGCTCTTGACAAAGGTCACCCTGCCTCCAGAAGTGACAAAAAACGAGAAGTGGATGGAGAAAGTCAAGGAGTGGACTCTTGGCAAGGCTGCCGAACAGTTCCGAACCCACAAGAAAACTATATGGAAAGATTATTGTGAAGAGAAGGAAAAAGATCCTGAATACACTCCAGTATTCACCGGAGCACAAGTGAAGCTAAACGACCAGTGGCCCTTATTTAAAGAGCAAAGAGAATCGGAGGCCGCTGTGGCCCGATCGGAAAGAAACAAGTTAAATGCTGCGAAGAAGGAATATCACCACACTTTGGGGGCAGGTGGCTACAAGGCTGCCGTGCCTAAGTGGGAAGCATTTGAAGCAAAACTGCTTGATGAGGGGAAGATTCCACAGACAGCGGGCTGGCCCGATAGGTCCAAATTTTGGTTGTTCGCGCATGGCGCTGGGTTGGACCCTGACACAGGGAAGATTGTTGCTCAGGGAAAATGGGAGGCAAAGATTAGGTTTATAACCACAGAACTTGAGAAAGCAATAGAGCAAGTTCGAAATGGAACCTACAAGGTCGACAGAGAGAAAGACGAGCTGTCACTCGCACTCGGGAATCCTGAAAAAGTTGGACGAGTACGAGGTTATGGATACGGAGTTACTTGGGCACAAGGTTTTCCGGCAGACGCTCACACTTATAGAAGCCGTCAGAGAAAGAAAAAGGAGGAGAGCGACCGGTTATCGGCATTGGAACGCAAGGTGCATCAGCTGTTGCAAAGTCAGCAAAGGGAATCTCGTGTGCAGCTAGAAAGTCCAGAAGTCGAAGCCGCCCTATCTAATCAGCAAAAAAGCAGCGTGGGTTCCACGCAGATGGAACATTCTGAACTTGAAGCGCCGCCGACTCGATACCCCGTGGATGATATCACGGAGAAGACAGAATGCGAGCTACATATGGCAATGGGCAACTTGTCCTTCAAGGTGGCGGTCGGCTATGCTTTACTGAATGAACCTGGACCAAGGTACCATCTCGGCGGGATTCCAGCTGGCTATGCTATTGTCGGGGTGGATGACGTTGTGCCGTTATATGCTAATCTAAATCTTGACATTCCTGGAGGTGACGGCGAGAGGACACTAGGAGATGCCAAGAAGTCCATCATTCTGTGGCCAAAGAAATACATCTTGTTTCCAAATTTGCCGCCGCCAAGGCCACCGACTCCTCCAAGTAGCAACCCCCCACCTCAAGATCCACCCTCCCCACGTCATGATCCATCCCCCCCACCTCAAGATCCTCCCTCCCCACGTCATGATCCATCCCCTGCACCACCACCTCAAGATCCATCCCCCCCACCTCAAGATGCATCCTCGCCACCTCGTGACGACTGTCGGGAGCCCAGCCTGAGTCCATCCCCACCACCTCAAGAGAGAGTACGCTCTGTTTCGCGGAAACTAAAGATCCCGTCGAAATATACAGAGAGGTGTGCTTTAAACTTCCCGCCAGAAACTCGAGGAACGTGAGTTGCGAAAGCCTCTTCCAAAGAGATCCTACGACTTGACTCCAGAGGAACTCGAGGAGTCGGTGCGAGCTGATGTGAAAAAACAATTGGCACCGAAACGGCACATGCGAAAGGAGGTAATAGCACCGGGAAAAGTGGCACAATTTCTGAAAAATCTATCGACTGGGCCGGCACGGCCGCCTATTCTGCGAGACGACTATGATCGTACCATTGAAAAGTTAATTAGAGAACGGAATTTGCAGGAGAATGAGGCATGTCGCCAAAAGAGGGAGCAGCAGCAGATGGCAGCTAAAAAGGCCCAGCAGGAGAAGGAGGCTGCATTTCGCCAAAAGAGGGAAGCTAATAAGAAATCCGGGAAACAAGTGGCCCAGCTCGGAGAACAGGCAAACCAGTCGGTCCCCGCGTTCAAAGTGGTGTCCGATAAGGAAATACAGCAAGACACAATTCTCATAGAAAACCCCAAAGAGTATATGTATGCATGGACATATGCCTACGGGAAGCCCTTGGTCAGACCTGAGATGGTCAAATCTCTGCCGACACAATTGCGACGTTTGCATGAGTGGTACGAGGGAGCCGTAAAGGGGCACCATGAGTATTTCCACGTTTCATATAAGAAAGACCATTATTTAGAGGATAACGCGATGTATGTGCCGTTTGACGAAATATTTCAGTTATTCAATCAAGACTCCCTCGACAAAGCCATCATCAGCTGCTATTGTTTGTAAGTGATTTATTTTATGCAATTTAATTAAGTCTCTATCTCAGCTCGTTCGTTGCCAATTATCTAACTTTATTCTTTTGTACGCTATTATATATGCAGAATGAAGATCGTCGAATGCAGAGACAACGGAATCTATAGTTTAGGGTTCATGGACCCATATTGGATTCATGAAGTAACCGTAAGGAACCATCCCGAGGACACCGAGCATTACATGCTCCAATATCTAGTGAAACACCATACATGTGAAGATATACTTCTTCCTTACAACTTCAGGTGAGTGTTACCGTACCTTCTACACATTCTACTTTGCTTACTCGATGTTTAGTGTAACTCATGGACATATAAATGTGTGAAGGAACCATTGGATTCTGGTAGACATTAGACCTGAACAAGCATGCGTTCAAGTCCTGGACTCGTTAAGGAAAGATATGGACGATTATATCAACTTGCAAGCAATGTTTCAGAGGTAACTTCAGTCATTATCGCTCTATATATCGATCTCTTTCGTTCGTTCAAGTCCTTTGATTTTTTCTTTTGCCGGCCAGGGTTTGGGAAAAGTTCATTACCGAGGTTCGTGGGACTTGGAAACCGCACCTGTTTTGGTATGAAACCAAGGTAAGTAGTAGTACTATATATATATGTCCGCGCAACTTTTAAATTCTAGTTTCAGCACCATTATCATGCTTGATTGTTATTTTGATTAAATTCTATTATTTGTAAAGTGGTGTCTGAGGCAGGCACAAGGGAATAATTTATGTGGATATTATGTTTGCGAGTACATACGATCTTTTGTTCATCAGCGGGATAGAAAGCTCAGAACAACAGAGGTCTGTATACACTCTCGGCAATTACTTCATTACCATATTTGTGTTCATTTCCATTTTCACATTTTCTGATGATTTCACATTTTCTTATTGATCTAGATGGAACGAGAGAAGGACAAGCTCATACCAACGAAGCGCCTTATAGCAATTCAAGAGGAATTGGCGGGATTTTTTTATACATGTTGGTTTAAACCATTAACTTGAGGGAGAAACAGAAATGCTAGTCACATTTTTATACATGTCAGTTTAAACCATAAACTTGAGGACCAATCAGCAGAACTTCAGAAGGGTATATGCTATGACACTTCTGTTGTAACATGAGTACATACACGTGCTGATTTGGAAATGCAATGCAAATAGTATTATTTGGCTCAAGCCTACACATCCATATCCATGTATGCATGAACACACATACGGGCATAGTGATGGATCAACAAACTCTATACTGTATTTATGCCACGCCAACCAACCGATCGCACGACAGCATTTAACACAGAGCAATGGAGAAGTTACTCACTGTGTGCCCGCCTTAGACCTTAGGCGAAGGAGTCCTGCTCCTCCAGGTCCACAGGCAAGCCGTCCCTCTCGGAGTTGGACTCGACGGATTACTCATATCACGGAGCAGCTGCTGACGATAGGCCGTGGCCAGCATTGCAGAAATCAGACAGCCAGGTCACACCCGACTGAAACGCCGAGGAGCGGGAGCAGCCAGAGGAGAGCCGAATCTCATAGCCGATCGGCAAGGAAGTCGGAGGGCCTGAAAATATTCAGGTTTCAGAACTGCCTATGCATAAGCATAAGAAAATGAAAAGAATTAAGCACAGGTAATTTTCACATATCAGACTACTACAGGCTCATCTTACAAGCATATCCTGATTTCTGAAGAGAGGTGGAAAAAATAAAATGTTTCATCAAGCATACATGAATCTTCAGTTACAATGAAAATATTAGTTGCAAGATTCATAGAGCAGATATCAATGTAGGAAAAAACATAAGGTACATTCTGGATAAGTACATTGTTTCCAAGGATTCATGAACTGTCATTGGTTAATCACATAACAATAGGTTCACGGATAACCTTCACCACACATGCATAAAAAATTAGATCCAAATGGCAAGACAATGGTTCGCTTAAAATTGCATTGTTCATACATAAAATTAATAGATCTGAACTGAAAAAGTGAGTAGCGAGATGACTCGGTTCTATACGAAGCAGAAAGTAAATACACATGAGGTCCAAAACAGATGATACGGCTGTAAGCTCCAAGAATAGTTATACTTTCTATTTGGAATATAAAGAGAGAGTGTTATATGGATCATCAGGTCAACCAGAATAGCAAAAAACAAAAGACAGAATTATCAAGACTAGAAACTCCAGTCACTCGTATAAGATGCCACATACATCACTGAAGAATAGTTCATACCTGAACGTCGTCAAGCTGCTGGAGAGAGAGCGGCCTGTGACCATCAAGGTCGAACGGTCCACGCTCCTCCCGCTATTAGCCTCGGTGAACTTTGGGTGCCGATATCAACGAACGGAGGTTGCGGCGGTGGGCCTTGGGGGCGAGCAGACCCCACCAGGTCTACAGATCGGGAAGAGCATATTATTAGAATAAACAGTAAAGACTTTACGGTTCGAATAAAACAGTTAGCAGCAGGAATTAAAAGTCCCAGATACGGGTTGAGCAGATTGATATTAACCTGTTAAACATGTAATGTTTCGACAAAACTGAACTCAAACCAGCAATGGAAACGAAATGGGATTCAATGTCATGACGACCATCTCGAGAAACTAGCTAACTTTGCAAATCACGTTTTCAATGTTGAGATAAACATTTATTTATTACCTCTCCGGTGGGTCCACATCTAGCAGGGTATTCATGTTGTAGTACAATTTATACTCCATATGGCCTACATTAGAACCTATTAAGATGCTAAGAGAAGTAGGAATAAAAGGATATATGAGCCAAAAGTGTGATGAACAGATGTCAATTAAAACACCAATAGCTTGGATAATACAAATTGGCAGAAAATGAAGGTAACTGAAGTGGAGAAAAGCTGAAAAGGTTAAATTAAGAGAGGATGAGGAAAAAAACCTCACTCTCATGGAAAAGGAATTGGCATCCTTGTCAACTGTACCCAGCAGAATAATCGCTTGAATCACCATGTCATCCAGACGAATGTCAACTGAAGTTTAAAAAAATGCCTGCTATAGCTATGCCCTAGACCTAGCTGAGACTCTAAGGTCAAAGAACAGAAGATGGCTGCAAAGAAATAACCAAAAGGAAGATAAATAAACAGACAATAATAAAAACAACACATTTGATAAATCTATAAAACTTTGTGCATACGAAACAATTGCAGGCCAATGAACTGTCACAAATTAATCTTCATGGAACAATTGCATCACCCATAAATAAAATATTAGACCTGAATGGCATAAGAATTGGTTCACTTAAAAGTTGCATGGTTCATACATAGAACTAATAGATCAGCACTCAAAAGCAGTGAGTAGTGAGATGACTTGGTCCTATCCAAAGCAGAAAGTAAAAGACATACGAGGTCCAAAATAGATCATACAGCAGTAAGCTCAAAGAACAGTTATATTTTCTATTTGAAATATGAAGATGGAGTGTTATATGGATCATCTGGTCAACCAGAATAGCAAAAAAACATAAGACAAAATTATCAGGACTAGAAACTCCAGTCACTCGTATAAGATGCCGCATATATCAGTGAAGAATAGTTCATACCTGAACATGGGTGAGCTGCTGGAGAGAGAACAGACGATAACCATCAAGGTTGACGAGTCCACGCTGCTGCTGATGTCCGCCTCACTGACCTTTGGGTGCCGAAATCTACAAACGGAGGTCGCCGCGATGTGCCTTGGGCGAGCAGACCAAGCCGGTCTATAGATCAGGGAAGAGGATATTATTAGAACAAATAGTAAAGACTTGACCGGTTGGAATAAAACAGATATCAACCAGCAGGAATTAAAAAGTCCCAGATTTGGATTCGGCGATTGAAATAAACACATGTTAAACATGTACTAATATTTCCACAGAAAAACTAAACTCAAACCAGCAATGGAAACGAAATGGGATTCATTGTCCTTCCGACAATCTCTAGAAACTAGCTACATTTGCACATCACGTTTTTTATTCAACATGATGAACAGATGTCAATTAAAACACCAATACCTTGGATAATAAATTAATAATACAAAAACTTCTACATACAGATTGGCACAAAATGAAGTATGCACATATTGTTTGGCTACACACCAGATGGAATTAAAAGTCCCAGATTTAGATTGGGCAGATTGAAATGAACATCTGTTAAACATGTAGGTAATATTTCCACACCAAAAACAGAGCTCAAACCAGAAATGGAAACAAAATGGGATCCAGTATCCTGACGACCATGCATCTCGAGAAACTTGATACCTTTGCACGTCACTTTTTTTTCAATGTTCAGAGAAATCATTTACTATCTACCTCTCCCGTGGGTCTACTACATCTAGTAGCAGGCCACTGATGCATGTTGTGGTACAAATTTACTATGATTGGTTATTACTAGGACAGTAGTACTGTTGGGCTGGGCTATTATATACTGTACTATGGAAGGAATGCGTGCCTAGACTGATTGAATTCGAAGGTGCGAACGTACGTGCATGCATGCCTAGATTAAGTTGAGAAAGATGGGTGTGCAGGTAGAGACGAGGAGATCTGGATGGAGGAGGAGGAACAGGACCTTGGTGAGAAGGAGGGGGTGCTGGAAGCGGCGGAGCTGGCCGTGGACTCCTCCTCCGGCAGCTCAAGAAAATAACAGAAAGAGGATGGATTTTGAGATTGGGGAGAAGAGGAGGAATCGGAGTGGTGAGGTACCTTGCGCGTCTGGAGACGGGAGCCGGCGGGAGGGAGTCCAGGCGCAACGTCGAACCACTGGAGGGGTGGGCGAAGACGGCCGCCGGGCGTCCTGGTGGCCGGCGACCACAGTGGAGGGGCGGCAGATCCGGTGAGCGGCGGCGGAGTAGAAGAGAGGGGCTGAGATCGAGGAGAGTCAGTAGCGAATGATGGAGGAAAGTAATCTCTACCCATTTACGACTAATCAATCACCCAAGTGCAACCTCATTGGGCCGGATGGACGGCTGAGATGAACGGTTGAGATGGCCGATCCGCGTGCAGTCAGTTTCCATCGTCTCATTGGCTTCCCCTTACCGGTGAATGCATTTCCACGTATTGGGTGATCAGTCGTACCTAATAAATTTGTGTTGCTTTTACCGACGACATCAATAAGCGGGACGACATTAACAATTTGGACGCTTCGATTTAGGCTCTCCATGCGCCAACGCTTTACTTCTTGCATACTCCCTCCCTCGGTTCCAAATAATGCGAAAATTTGCATACAAATTTGGCCATCATCATTTATTTATTAGGCCACACAAGAATGAAATCACAATTAAGAATCACGGGAAACTAAGCATTTCTCGACACCCAAGGCGTAATTAAAGGCCATCGTGCAATTTAATTGGGTATGAGTGTTTTGATTTATTGTTGAGCTATTACCGGGGAAACAATGTTAATTTTTTCCTATCATGGACCAATTGGAACAAATATTTCGCTCTGGAGGCACAGTCAACCAGAACGGATTGAGTATATATCTACTTGAACAAGCGTCTCAACCTAGCTTCCTGGTAGACCCGAACATCAGCAGCCCAATTCGACATTCTGGCCTCCATTTTCTGCTAGAAGCTCAGCCCAAAACACCAGAATACTCCTAAAATACAAGATTTCCGAAAAGAGTTTTATTTAATTCCAAATCTTGATTCTTAAACCCAAAATACACATATGTTTATTTGTTTCGGGCAAGGCTCGGCCCCACTTTTTCGGGTCGGGCTTTTCTAGTCCCGTCCCGATGTTTTTCTAGGCATATTTCGAGGCTCCACGGAGTTGCCGATCTCACACATTGGGGAGGTGTTGGACAATGGGGCTTGAGTTCCATCGTCCGAACCTTCAACCAATCATGCCAGTTACTAAACCATTATATGCATGCATAATCCAAATAATCATTTATATTGATGTGAGCATTTTCGTATGTTACAAAAAATCGGTCCAATTAGTTATTACATGTCTGACATTATTATTTAAAAAATGATATTTATGTTCACAAAATAATCTACTCCCTTTTTTTTCATGTGATTCGACTTCAGATGTCATCCATATTTCTATTTTTATATTGCACAATAAATACGGGCGATCAAAACTCTCGTGTAATAACTTATACTAGCCACAAAATTTTCTCGCAAAGTTGGCCCAATATGATCTCATGGGCTCGTGACGCAAGGTGGTGGAGCTAGCATGCGAGAGACTCGGGGTGGTGGACAAGCGCTAAACCCTAAACTGTCTAATACTTAGGGGTGTTTATGGGAGATGGCTTAGAATTTACGACGGATGTTGCAGTGCTGAGGTGACTCCGGAGGTGCTAGACGAGGGGGTACACAAGAGTTGTGATCTAAGGATATTGTCGACGCTGGATATTTGGGGGAAGTAGGGAGACATATGTTTCATTACGTTGATAACTCTTGTTGTGACACCCGTGTCATTGGGATTATCATGTTTTTTAATTAAATGTTATCTTAATATTAGGACTAATTTCCTAGATAATTTGTAGCATAAAACAATGACTCTAATAACGCGCATCAACGTCACTGGCACATGAAATGATAAGTGATAACCATCTTATGGTACAAAAATAATCACCCCAGTAACTCACCAAATTTTTGCGCATGAAATTATGAGTAATAATCTTCTACGTACTAACATAAAATAATAACCTGATAACACATGGCAACAGGCACATGAAATGATAGGTAATAAACACTCCTAGCATAACATAATAACTGTACTAACACGCGGCAACGTCATTGGGACAAGAAAATATAAGTTATAAGGATCCCCTAGCATAAATAATGACCCTAATAATGCGCAGTATGTCACTCGGACATGAAATTGTCAGTAAGAACCGCCTCCAGACATAAAATAATAATCTTTAAAACGCATGACATCATGGGAACGTGAAATGATTTATAATAAACGTCTCGTACCATAAAATAATGACCCTAGTAATGTGCCACAATATCAAGGGAACATAAATGATAATAATCGTCTACTAGCATAAAATAATGATCCTAATAACGTGCGACAACATCAAGTGCACGTGAAATGATAAGCGATAACCGTCTCCTAGCATAAAATAGTGACCATAATAATGTGCCGCAACACATTATTACATGAAGCATAGATAATACCTACCTATTGCTAACCTCCAATTGACCTGGAGCGACATCGGACATGGTAGCCGAGTTGGTGAACATATTGATAGTGGTTATGAAGTTAGCGATGGTCCGAGGGGTGACCCTTGTAATCGATACCCTGTAGACGTCGAACATCTCTCCTTGTAATGCCACCGATTTCGGTAGCTAGATGAGCATGCAGATAGCTTACGTTGGTTATAGAGGGACGTATGTGAATGTTTATTGGCTAGATGAGCATGCAGATAACTTCCATTATAGTAATAGATTAGGAGAGTATTTATTTGTGAGTATTTATTGGCTTGGTTAGCATGGTAGATATACGGGGATGGTTTATTGTCATCCATAGTAATAGATAACTTCCATTATTTATTGGCTAGATGAGCATGGTAGGTATACGGGGATGGTTTATTGGCTAGGTTTCTTCCTCGCTTGCTTATCATTGATTTTTTTTTTCGATATTGACGGGGGAATAAATCCCCACCGCTTGTTTCGTTCATCGAAAGTAGCCTGGCGGGCCATGTTCTTACAAACAGATGGAGAATTGCAGGGGGATATAAGGGAAGAGAAGACAAAGAAAAACATTAAAAAAAAGACAACTAGGAGCTCCCATGAGAGGGGTGTAGTCGAGGGATCACAATGTCAAGACTCAGCAATAAGACTAGCACACCGCACCGGCGTGCGACTCGAACCCCACGACGCAACTCAGGAGCACCACCATCATCATCGGCGAGAGTGAAGCCTAGCACCTAGCACTAACCTAGACAGGGAGCTCCGCCACAGAAGGTCGAGACGATAAGCAGGTTGGTGAGGCATCAATTGCGTTTTCATTGAGCCTAATCATTGATGCAATCTATCTTGGTGATATTTCTTTCGTTTTGAGCTGTCTGAAATAGCTTTTAGACTCGCGTATATGTTCTTTCATAGCTGATACTATCACTGTCTTCCTCCGCTGGCCTTTGATTAATTATCTTATGTTTTCTTTCCAGACGTTCCATTGTTTCTAAGCTCAATCTACCATGGCTTTTCAGACGTGTCCCGAGGTATTGCACTGCTTGCCATCAAAGCGACGTGCACGTGCACACATGTACACCGCCATGCATGTAGCTAGCACGTAACCCATGCATGGGGCGTGGTACCCTAACCCTAACCAAGATTATCTACTCCCTCCGTTTTTTAGATGTTGCATATGTTGTCTAGATGCATAATAAAGTGAGTAAACATACATATACAGTAAAACATGTCTAAATACATTTGTAAGCGCCTTCCCCCGCCACCCGCAGCCGGCGGCGCTACCCCGCCCTCCTTAAATCACCACCTCCGTTGGTCCGCCGCCGCCCCGACCATCCCTCTGAGCCCCCCCCCCCCCCCCCCCCCCCCCCCCCACACACACACACACACACACCCCGATCTCTTCGCCGACGAACCCCACCCCCCAAGTTAAGTTGCTTACTCGCCTTCGCCGCGGCTCCGACTCGCGCTTGCCCTCAGTCGGGGATGGGAAGAAGAAGACGAAACGGGATGGGAAAAAGAAGGAAGGGGATGGGGATGAGCACGTGGGCGGGGCCCACCATGACGTCAACGTGTCCGCAGACCCCCGCGCGCGTCTAAAAGACGTTTCGATGGAAGAGTAGCCTCGATGAAGATTGTCAGCAGGAATGTTGGACGTTGTCGTGCGCGACGACGTGGTAGAATAATACTCGGAGTTGGAAAAGGAAGAAAAAGGTAGATACGACTACCTCGCTGTCATCTTATCCCAAGCTCCTGCTCAAGCACAACGATCAGGTACGATCAGCTTGGCTGGCATGCAGTCTTGATCAACGTGTAGTTTGACACGAGATCGAACGTGGATCCTGACGGATGCAGTTAATTAGAGGACTCCGGTTTGATAGCAAACAAATACTCGTACGCAACAAAGTCCGTTTGTGGTACTTGGAGGGCTAGCTCGATGGTCTAATAGCTGGCCGTTGGGATAACAAAAACCGTAAATAGAGACCGGAGAGTGCAGTCACGGGAAGGCACATTCTTTTCGAGTGCCGCTACTCCAAGAGGATCTGGTCTGAAGCTTCGGCGTGGCTTCACTGCCCCTCCATAATCCAAAGCCTCCAATCTACCAAGCCCACTATGCTTGACTAGTGGAAGGAGCTTGCATCCCTACCCTCCCCATCTCGCAAAGGAATGCAGACGGCCATCATCCTCATCACTTGGGAGATTTGGAAGGAACGAAATGCGAGGGTCTTCAACAACAAGTTCAATATGCCCTCGGCACTCTTTCAGCACATCAAGAGCGAAAGCAAGAACTGGATCCTGGCGGGCGCGAAAAAGTTAGCAAAAATCACCGGGGGTTAAGCGATATGTAATCTTGGGTCTCGGCCCTGTTTTTTTAGGACTTGGCTTTGTGCTTGTCTTTGCTCCTTCTATATCAATATAAAAGGCAAAACTTTTGCCTTGTTTCTAAAAAAAAATGAAAAGTTGAAAACGCCAAAAGGATCGGTCGGTTCGATCATCGGTTCTTCGATATATTGACCCCTGCGTATGCGTTTTGGTTATTGTTTGAACAAAAAGAAAGAAAAAAAAAGACTCCGCGCGATGCTCCTTTCCTACGTACGTGCGCGCGCGTGCTTCTTTCGATTACAGCCTCGACCCAAAAAAAAAAAAAAAAATCGAGCGAGGTCGATCTCCGCGCTACCGGCCGTACTGGCCCGCCCCTCCACGTACGTTATGCAGCTGCGGCGAGAGGCGCGCGTGCTGGGATCTTATTGGTGGATGACATCCATCGGTGCTTGTTTCATGCGACCGTAAAGCACGATCGGTCGACACCCGCTGGTTTGCCGTGTGCATGCGGAAATTTCAGCCACAGCTCCGGCCGGCAGCGCCTCCCTGATCGATGTTGTGGATGCTCTCCAGCGCGTGATCTGCACCCTTCACCAGGTGCGACGTGCCAACCTGAACAGTAAAGATGGCCGCTGGCGTTAGCGGTCTGTTTCTTGCAGGAAAAGAGACATGTAGACAGACGTGGGCATGCTAGAGCGCTGCATGCACACTTGTACCATTGCGTATATCTCTCTACCTCTCCTTGCATCACTACTGATGGATGATACGGTTTTTGTATCTTGAGAAACTAATGTGCTCCACCTGCTCCTGCATCACACCGCTTTGTATATATCTTGAGAAACTAATGTGGTCTAGCTATAGACGATGCCAACCGTAATGGCATGTTGTATGTAACTCAGTAACTGATGGGCATGGTTTGGTACGTAGCGTTGACGCTGGATGCATACATCTGGAGGTGACACTGCCGCGGCGTGTTCCAGGCGGTGACTTCTTCTGTTTAATTCACGTGAGTACTATCTTTAAGAGAAGGTCTTTGAAAACAGTTCCCTCCACTCACCAACTACACGATTAATGCACAGATAGATTCAAAGTCGCGTGTCATCGGTCTATCTCCAAGAAATATGTATGCCACTTTTGGCAGTTACCTATTGTATCACAAGTTACATACATAGGTGACTGTTTTCGTCTAGTGCTATGGTCCAAAAGATAAATTCACGGCCACTGATAAAACATCATACAAACATCAGGAAACCTTGTACTGCACCATACTAGTAAGTTGAGAGCAATTAGGGGCTAAAGAAAGTATTGGCGAATACCAACAGAAGAGATTCCCTCACGAAAAAAAAACAGAGATTAAAGCTGGCACATAACAACATGTCCAGAAGAAATAACAGAATAAAGTATTCTATATAATGTTCAATAATTAAGTAAGAGGGCTCACAATTTTATAACAAAATAATTATGTTAATATGGGCGCACACAATTAATTGAGAACCTACACAAATAGAGATATGTTGGGCAGTCAGAATGCGAAGTAATAAAATAAAATTCATGGAACGCAAAGAAATAAAATTAAATATAGAGACAACTCTTTTGCTTTATTATCTTAGGAGGTTAATGTAAAACTGAAAGACAAAATCATATTAGTACCTATATATGCTCAAGGCGCAGTGCAAAAGAAGACGACTTGCACCTCTTCTTCACTTGCCCTTTTGCTCGGGCAGCTTGGTTCTGTGAACTTTCAGCTTAGATCTGAGATCATCTCACTGCAGCTACTGCCTCCCTGACTCGAACCATTCTGAACCTGCTAACCTCTAGACAGTCAACTGCACCATACTACTAAGTTGAGAGCAATTAGGCGCTAAAGAAAGTATTGGTGGATGACATAAGAGATTCCCTCACGAAACAGAGATTAAAGCTGGCACATAAGAACATGGCCAGAAGAAAAAACAAGAAATGAAGCAGAGCCAACACATTCCCACGAACAACAGGCAAGGAGCTGATGCTACAAACACTTCTGAGAACTACTGGAGACGCTAATTGAGGCCACCCTTATTGGGTCAGGGGTTAAAGGAGAGGCTGTACAGCTAGCTACCACATACAACATTTGCATGCCACGTTCACAATATTTGAAACATTCAAATATCATGACCTGCATTTCAATTTCCAGAATGCTATGTCCATAATGTCTAGACAAAAACGACAGCACCAACCTCAGACGGATGCAATTTGAGAAAAAAATATTGCCCTGTCTACTTACACGAATCATTGCCCTGTCCCAGTGCATAAGGACCAAGCAAACCACTAATGCAATATTGGAGTACTCGGGCAAAGAGCATCCCGTTGTGTCAAAGAATCGCTCTATACTTCTTTGGAATCCAAGGATCATGCTGTCATTCTCCAGCTGTGTGAGCAATTTTATGATGGCAGAGCAGCGTGCTACTAACAAATCAGTGAGATGCAAAAAAAAATTAACCTCTTGTAAAACAATACATTTCTCTACCCTCAACAATCACCACCAGGCACAGGAAGCCATTGATTGTCCTAACAAATGGGACCAGCTGTACATACCTTTATGCATCCTAAACATAAAGAACAATTACAGAAAATTCATATTCTAACTAATTTTTATCGATAATTCAAATTTTGTAAGTTCAACACACGGAAAATGAAAAATAAAATAAAAATGAAGAATCGGGTAATAACTTTCTACTCGCACGCAGAATGCATTTCTTATACCAGAAGAAAGGCCACATGGCAACGAAGATCTTAAGTGTGCCTTTTGAGGCTATAAGTTCATATGGAATGTATAGTGTCAACTGTGGACGGCTCCTTCGATAAACTGATACCTTGCTGGGAGCAAATCTTGCAAAGCCCGCTGAGGATTATATTGTGTGTACAATGGACAATCTCATTCAACTATTGATCATCTCATGGAACATTTCCTTTGCATCAACAGTTCTACCAACATTAAATAATCCATACAGTTTAATGCTATAAGAGTATCCGGTTTAGCTAGCATACCTGACATTTCTTTAAACAGAGTCAACGCACATCCACCATTCCAGCTTTCAAGTATCCAACAATAAGTGTGTTGTACGTGAAGGCATCAGGTTCAATGCCAACCGATACAATATCATCATGTCGTGTGGATGATTTCTACATCTTGCCAACTAAGTAGTATGCATGAATCAGTGAATGGATGTGATAACATCAGGCTTCTCACCCATATGTACCATTAAGTCAAAGACATCTTATGCATCCTTCGTCCTTCTTTCTTTGTGTAGGCTGCTTATTACTGAGCGAAAGAACCTCGTGTCAGGAAAACGGATGCCTTTTCCCATCATTTCATAAACCAAGTCTTTAGCTCTTACTAAATCACCATGTGTACAATAACCCTGAATCAGGCATCCGTATACTCCTACATCCGGTGGTACCCTCATATTAATCATCTGGTTGAATATTTTAGTAGCCTCATTCATCCTACCCTTTCTGCAAAATGTATCTATCAAGACTAAATAGGTTACACCATCTGGTTTCACTCCCTGCTTCTGCATATCTTCAAAGATAAGAACAGCCTCATCCACTGATCCACACTTAGCATATGCACTGATCAAAATGCTGAAAACATTTATATTACCGTAGCCATGGGAGCGGTCGAGTTGAGGCGAGGCATGGGGTTGGGCCGTTCCGGCGCTGGTTTGTCCTCTTTAAAAAGGAGAGACGATAGTATATTACCGTAGCCTCTTTCATAAAAATAGCCCTGCACGCCTACGAAAACACTGAACCTGAATTCAAAGCTTCTCAAAGATTCTATTTCAAAGTTTCAGAAAACACTAAAATAAACCAAGCTCGTACGTATTTATTTGACACTTGCTCGTACAAAATTTCAAGAAAAATACGACCATATGTGGCCTACACAGACAAAAAGGAGAAAAATGAAACTTAGTATTTTTTGCAGGTAAAAATTCAGGTCATTGTACATACCTTTGACACTTTGTCTTTTTCACAAAAATTACATATGTATATATTTTAGTTTCAAATTTGACATGTATGTACCTACATATATTCTCTACACGCATGATTTATGCTGTAATTTGTTTTATTACTTTTTCAATTTTATTGTTTTATGACGAACCACGTGTACCATTGTCACCAAATTTGCGCCTTACATGCCAAATTCTATTATGATCCGCCTTATATTTACATATATTTTTTGCATTGGAGATTCTATAATATACAAGTAGAGAGATCTGACACGACAATACCATTTACCACATAGAGTTTTGACCGGTCCACCGTATGCCAAGTCACAAGTCACGCACACGCACCCGCACGCGGTTCTGTCCGCAGTGGCCTTGTATATTTAGACGAGCAAGATCGGATAGCTGGTTCTGTTTCTCGCTTGTTGTTGGGAGGGAGGGAGCTAAAGAGTGCATCGCATCACATTGATGGAGTGAAAGAGCGCCTCGGATCGATGACGTGTATGATGCGAACGGGTTAGCAAGGCAGGAAATGAACGGTTGTGATTCTCTTATTAAAGTATCCCACGGATTACTCCCTATACTGCTACCGGATGCACTCATGCACAAAGCTCAAAGCAGCTATGGATCGGTGAACCCTATACAGGTATCGGGAAGCTAAACAATTTCTAGTATGTCGAGCCTATTTAATGAGTTGCTTTCCCACGGGCGCTGCATTCATAGGCCGGTAATCAATCCAATCTATCAACTGCAGCACACCAGCATGTATGGAATGGGAAATACTTACATGGTGCCCCCGTCGGCATGCCCACAAAATACCTAATAAAAACCACGTAATTACCAGTCTGGCCTTGTTTACATCGTAGCGACAAATTAAGAAGAATTCTACGTGGAGAGGCGAATGGCTCAATTCCGCCCGAACAGAGGAAACTAGCACGTACAAAGAGTTCTCTAAATCAAAATGCGACATAGAGGTAAATAGTAATACTACCTACTTTATATTAAATCAAATGGGTACACCACGACTCCTAATCACGTTCTTCGCATCAGGTTATTTGCAAAAAGAGCACCAATATCTACCGATCTTGCATCGCTATAACCAGGTTACACCATCGTTAATTAAACTTCTTAACATATGATCTTTTTTTTCCCTTTGCCTCAACATCGTCAGCTAGAGATCTGCATCCATCGAAATAAGACTGATGGAGCTTCAACAACTTACGTATTTTGCTTCAAATCATGCATCGAAAATATCACCAGGTTCGGAATGGTTTCGATAGAACTCTCCACACAGAAAAAACGAATGGGTTTTATACACACGTACTCCTTCCTTGCTACATGGTATCCATAACATTAGGAACAATGATGTGTACCAAAGCAGCTAGCTAGCCTTCTTTTCAACAACAAGGTTTTCACCAAGCCCTAGCCAAATCTATAATTCAACACAAAAGGAAAGTACCCTGGATGCACATGACTCTTGTCTCGCTAGCCTTCCTGGAAGTTGCACATATTTTCACAACCATAAGGCACAGGCGATCAAGGCCGCAGCTTCCTACTCCAGCTAGGTCAGAATCTTGCGAGTTGCATCTTGAAGCAAGCAAAAGGAGCTCCATTTAGTTTGCAAAGTCGAAACTGACGACTCAGTCTTCTAGTGCTTGCAGATTCAAAACATGACACAACACTGTCTCAAATCAGTTACAAGAGTACATCACAGACTATAGCTTCTGTGATAGGTGCGACAATAGCACCGCCGGCTCCTAAACACAGCATTGCTATTCTTCTGTACCACCCACACCAGATGGAATTAAAAGTCCCAGATTTAGATTGGGCAGATTGAAATGAACATCTGTTAAACATGTAGGTAATATTTCCACACCAAAAACAGAGCTCAAACCAGAAATGGAAACAAAATGGGATCCAGTATCCTGACGACCATGCATCTCGAGAAACTTGATACCTTTGCACATCACTTTTTTTTTCAATGTTCAGAGAAATCATTTACTATCTACCTCTCCCGTGGGTCTACTACATCTAGTAGCAGGCCACTGATGCATGTTGTGGTACAAATTTACTATGATTGGTTATTACTAGGACAGTAGTACTGTTGGGCTGGGCTATTATATACTATGGAAGGAATGCGTGCCTAGACTGAATGAATTCGAAGGTGCGAACGTACGTGCATGCATGCCTAGATTAAGTTGAGAAAGATGGGTGTGCAGGTAGAGACGAACGAAGAGGAGATCTGGATGGAGGAGGAGGAACAGGACCTTGGTGAGAAGGAGGGGGTGCTGGAAGCGGCGGAGCTTGCCGTGGACTCCTCCTCCTCCGGCAGCTCAAGAAAATAACAGAAAGAGGATGGATTTTGAGATTGGGGAGAAGAGGAGGAATCGGAGTGGTGAGGTACCTTGCGCGTCTGGAGACGGGAGCCGGCGGGAGGGAGTCCAGGCGCAACGTCGAACCACTGGAGGGGTGGGCGAAGACGGCCGCCGGGCGTCCTGGTGGCCGGCGACCACAGCCAGTCCGGTGAGCGGCGGCGGAGTAGAAGAGAGGGGCTGAGATCGAGGAGAGTCGGTAGCGAATGATGGAGGAAAGTAATCTCTACCCATTTACGACTAATCAATCACCCAAGTGCAACCTCATTGGGCCGGATGGACGGCTGAGATGAACGGTTGAGATGGCCGATCCGCGTGCAGTCAGTTTCCATCGTCTCATTGGCTTCCCCTTACCGGTGAATGCATTTCCACGTATTGGGTGATCAGTCGTACCTAATAAATTTGTGTTGCTTTTACCGACGACATCAATAAGCGGGACGACATTAACAATTTGGACGCTTCGATTTAGGCTCTCCATGCGCCAACACTTTACTTCTTGCATACTCCCTCCCTCGGTTCCAAATAATGCGAAAATTTGCATACAAATTTGGCCATCATTTATTTATTAGGCCACACAAGTATGAAATCACAATTAAGAATCACGGGAAACTAAGCATTTCTCGACACCCAAGGCGTAATTAAAGGCCATCGTGCAATTTAATTGGGTATGAGTGTTTTGATTTATTGTTGAGCTATTACCGGGAAACAATGTTAATTTTTTCCTATCAGTGGACCAATTGGAACAAATATTTGGCTCTGGAGGCACAGTCAACCAGAACGGATTGAGTATATATCTACTTGAACAAGCGTCTCAACCTAGCTTCCTGGTAGACCCGAACATCAGCAGCCCAATTCGACATTCTGGCCTCCATTTTCTGCTAGAAGCTCAGCCCAAAACACCAGAATACTCCTAAAATACAAGATTTCCGAAAAGAGTTTTATTTAATTCCAAATCTTGATTCTTAAACCCAAAATACGCATATGTTTATTTGTTTCGGGCAAGGCTCGGCCCCACTTTTTCGGGTCGGGCTTTTCTAGTCCCGTCCTGATGTTTTTCTAGGCATATTTCGAGGCTCCACGGAGTTGCCGATCTCACACATTGGGGAGGTGTTGGACAATGGGGCTTGAGTTCCATCGTCCGAACCTTCAACCAATCGTGCCAGTTACTAAACCATTATATGTGCTTGATGCATAATCCAAATAATCATTTATATTGATGTGAGCATTTTCGTATGTTACAAAAAATCGGTCCAATTAGTTATTACATGTCTGACATTATTATTTAAAAATGATATTTATGTTCACAAAATAATCTACTCCCTTTTTTTTCATGTGATTCGACTTCAGATGTCATCCATATTTCTATTTTTATATTGCACAATAAATACGGGGCAATCAAAACTCTCGTGTAAATAACTTATACTAGGCACAAAATTTTCTCGCAAAGTTGGCCCAATATGATCTCATGGGCTCGTGACGCAAGGTGGTGGAGCTTGCATGCGAGAGACTCGGGGCGTGGTGGACGCTAAACCCTAAACCGTCTAATACTTAGGGGTGTTTATGGGAGAGGGCTTAGAATTTACGACGGATGTTGCAGTGCTGAGGTGACTCTGGAGGTGCTAGACGAGGGGGTACACAAGAGTTGTGATCTAAGGATATTGTCGACGCTGGATATTTGGGGGAAGTAGGGAGACATATGTTTCATTACGTTGATAACTCTTGTTGTGACACCCGTGTCATTGGGATTATCATGTTTTTTAATTAAATGTTATCTTAATATTAGGACTAATTTCCTAGATAATTTGTAGCATAAAACAATGACTCTAATAACGCGCATCAACGTCACTGGCACATGAAATGATAAGTGATAACCATCTTATGGTACAAAAATAATCACCCCAGTAACTCACCAAATTTTTGCGCATGAAATTATGAGTAATAATCGTCTACGTACTTACATAAAATAATAACCTGATAACACATGGCAACAGGCACATGAAATGATAGGTAATAAACACTCCTAGCATAACATAATAACTGTACTAACACGCGGCAACGTCATTGGGACAAGAAAATATGAGTTATAAGGATCCCCTAGCATAAATAATAACCCTAATAATGTGCAGTATGTCACTCGAACATGAAATTGTCAGTAAGAACCGCCTCCAGACATAAAATAATAATCTTTAAAACGCATGACATCACGGGAACGTGAAATGATTTATAATAAACGTCTCGTACCATAAAATAATGACCCTAGTAATGTGCCACAATATCAAGGGAACATAAATGATAATAATCGTCTACTAGCATAAAATAATGATCCTAATAACGTGCGACAACATCAAGTGCACGTGAAATGATAAGCGATAACCGTCTCCTAGCATAAAATAGTGACCATAATAATGTGCCGCAACACATTATTACATGAAGCATAGATAATACCTACCTATTGCTAACCTCCAATTGACCTGGAGCGACATCGGACATGGTAGCCGAGTTGGTGCACATATTGATAGTGGTTATGAAATTAGCGATGGTCCGAGGGGTGACCCTTGTAATCGATACCCTGTAGACGTCGAACATCTCTCCTTGTAATGCCACCGATTTCGGTAGCTAGATGAGCATGCAGATAGCTTACGTTGGTTATAGAGGGACGTATGTGAATGTTTATTGGCTAGATGAGCATGCAGATAACTTCCATTATAGTAATAGATTAGGAGAGTATTTATTTGTGAGTATTGGTAGATATACGGGGATGGTTTATGGGCTAGGTTTCTTCCTCGCTTGCTTATCATTGATTTTTTTTTCGAGATTGACGGGGGGAATAAATCCCCACCGCTTGTTTCGTTCATCGAAAGTAGCCTGGCGGGCCATGTTCTTACAAACAGATGGAGAATTGCAGGGGGATATAAGGGAAGAGAAGACAAAGAAAAACATGAAAAAAGACAACTAGGAGCTCCCATGAGAGGGGTGTAGTCGTGGGATCACAATGTCAAGACTCAGCAATAAGACTAGCACACCGCACCGGAGTGCGACTCGAACCCCACGACACAACTCAGGAGCACCACCATCATCATCGGCGAGAGTCAAGCCTAGCACCTAGCACTGACCTAGACAGGGAGCTCCGCCACAGAAGGTCGAGACGATTAGCAGGTTGGTGAGGCATCAATTGCGTTTTCATTGAGCCTTATCACTGATGCAATCTATCTTGGTGATATTTCTTTCGTTTTGAGCTGTCTGAAATAGCTTATAGACTCGCGTATATGTTCTTTTCATAGCTGATACTATCACTGTCTTCCTCCGCTGGCCTTTGATTAACTATCTTATGTTTTCTTTCCAGACGTTCCATTGTTTCTAAGCTCAATCTACCATGGCTTTTCAGACGTGTCCCGAGGTATTGCACTGCTTGCCATCAAAGCGACGTGCACGTGCACACACCGCCATGCATGTACGTAGCTAGCACGTAACCCATGCATGGGGCGCGGTACCCTAACCCTAACCAAGATTATCTACTCCCTCCGTTTTTTAGATGTTGCTTATGTTGTCTAGATGCATACCAAAGTGTGTAAACATACATATACAGTAAAACATGTCTAAATACATTTGTATATAGATAAATGTAGACAAATTCTAAAACATCTTATATTTAAAAATGGAGGGAATAGCATCGTCGGAGAACCACCCTGCAATGCTCTTGAAAGTCCACATTAGCCAGCGAGAAATAATATTAATGTGGAAATAATGCTGGAGCAATCCGACGAGGGGTGAGATGGAAGAGGGCAAGGCTAGCTTGCGCGCGCAACCGCTCGCGCAGTTTTAGACAACTGCATGTGGTCGTTCTGACTACCACACCCTGGGCGCCGAAGGAGGAAGAGGAGCTCGCCCCTGCCGGCCTAAGCGCCTTCCCCACCACCCGCAGCCGGCGGCGCTACCCCGCCCTCTTCAAATCACCACCTCCGTTGGTCCGCCGCCGCCCCGACCATCCCTCTGAGCCCCCCCAACTCCCCGATCTCTTCGCCGACGAACCCCACCCCCCAAGTTAAGTTGCTTACTCGCCTCCGCCGTGGCCACCCGCGGCTCCGACTCGCGCTTGCCCTCAGTCGGGGATGGGGAAGAAGAAGACGAAACGAGATGGGAAGAAGACGAAACGGGATGGGAAGAAGAAGGAAGGGATGGGGATGAGCACGTGGGCGGGGCCCACCATCACGTCAACGCGTCCGCAGACCCCCCGCGCGCGTCTAAAAGACGTTTCCATGGAAGAGTAGCCTCGATGAAGTTTGTCAGCAGGAATGTTGGACGTTGTCGTGCGCGACGACGTGGTAGAATAATACTCGGAGTTGGAAAAGGAAGAAAAAGGTAGATACGACTACCTCGCTGTCATCTTATCCCAAGCTCCTGCTCAAGCACAACGATCAGGTACGTACGATCAGCTTGGCTGGCATGCAGTATTGATCAACGTGTAGTTTGAAGACCGAACGTGGATCCTGACGGATGCAGTTAATTAGAGGACTCCGGTTTGATAGCAAACAAATACTCGTACGCATCAAAGTCCGTTTGTGGTACTTGGAGGGCTAGCTCGATGGTCTAATATGTGGGATAACAAAAACCGTAAATAGAGACCGGAGAGAGAGCGCTTGCGTTTTCGCGCGAGTTTGCGTCGGAACTCCACCAGCACGTACGCACGCGTGCAAGACATGAAAAATCATTAATTATTTTTAGATGCAGTCATGAAAAGTTGAAAACGCCAAAAGGATCGGCCGTACTGGCCCGCCCCTCCACGTAAAGCGTGCTGGGATCTTATTGGTGGATGACATATCCATCGGTGCTTGTTTGCCGTGTGCATGCGGAAATTTCAGCCACAGCTCCGGCCGGCAGCGCCTCCCTGATGTTGTGGATGCTCTCCAGCGCGTGATCTGCACCCTTCACCAGGTGCGACGTGCCAACCTGTACAGTAAAGATGGTTAGCCACTTGCACACTCCAGAGATCGATGACAAACAATATTCACAAGGTTTGCACGGCAAACGCTGACTTACCAGCACTGTGTGGAGACCGATCAGCTTGCCAGCCTGAATGTTACGCATGCTGTCGTCGAAGAAAATCTGCAGCAAGTTTTCATCAGCACATGGTCAGTACAAATCGAAATGCTACAACTTGTTGCATGGAAACTGTCGGGACATACCGCCTTGTCGGGGTTGACGTTGGCGATCCTGAGGGCCGCCTCCATGGCAGCGACATTGGGCTTGCACAGGACGGGGGTCCTGGGAAGCTCATCCACGCTGCCCAACTTCGCGAAATGTCCGGCGATGTCGAAGATCTCCGACGCGGCCTGGTCACACGACGGCAGCAGGCATGGCGGGTTCAGGGTCTCGAAGCAGATGATCCCCTCGAAGCAGTCCTCCAGGCCCAGCCTCTTGAGGGCTCTCACGGCATGGGTCATGTCGCCGTTGGTGAATATCTGAAACACAAAACTCGTTAGCCATTAGCTCGGAGAGGCACCGTGCTGGGTTTTCATTTTGATTTCAGGTAGGGAACATATACAAGTTTCTGGATGCGCATGTTGTTGAGAATATGCTTGAGAACAGGGTCGGGCTTGATGTCGTCGTAGGGCAGTCTTCCATGGATAAAGCTGTCAGACACGAACAAGACAAAATGTTAGAACAGAGTACTAGAGAGAATTGGCATGAGAGAAGGTTGTTTATTGTGTTCATGCATGTACCTGTGGTACTCATCGTTATCAAAATTGTAGCCGATTGCCTGAAAAAAAATCAAAACAGGGGAGGAAAGAGAATGTTTCAGTAGTCTACTCAATTAGTATCAGGGGCGAAGAAAGAAGTGTACGCGTAGAAGGCATCAGGGAAGTTGCATATAAGTATATTTACCCTGAGGCCAGCCATCGTTGTGCCGTAGTTCTTGTACAGCAGATTGCCAAGGTTCTCATTCTTGCTCTCTTCAATACCCAGCTTCTCGACCATGTAACCTGCAGAATGGCAGGGAACACGCGAAGAAAGAAGTGTACGCGTAGAAGGCATCAAGAAATTCACATACTAGAAGAAAATCTGCAGCAAGTTTTCGTCAGCATATGGTCAGTACAAATCGAAATGCTACAACTTCTTGCATCGGGACATACCGCCTTGTCGGGTTTGACGTTGGCGATCCTGAGGGCCGCCTCCATGGCAGCGACGTTGGGCTTGCACAGGACGGGGGTCCTGGGAAGCTCATCCACGCTGCCCAACTTCGAGAAATGTCCGGCGATGTCGAAGATCTCCGACGCGGCCTGGTCACACGACGGCAGCAGGCATGGCGGGTTCAGGGTCTCGAAGCAGATGATCCCCTCGAAGCAGTCCTCCAGGCCCAGCCTCTTGAGGGCTCTCACGGCATGGGTCATGTCGCCGTTGGTGAATATCTGAAACACACATGTCATAAACTCGTTAGCCATAAGCCCGGGGAGGCACCGTGCTGCATGCTGGGTTTTCATTTTGATTTCAGGTAGGGAACATACAAGTTTCCGGATGCGCATGTTGTTGAGAATATGCTTGAGAACAGGGTCGGGCTTGATGTTTTCGTAGGGCAGTCTTCCATGGATAAAGCTGTCAGACACGAACAAGACAAAATGTTAGAACAGAGTACTAGAGAGAATTGGCATGAGTTGTTTAGTGTGTTCATGCATGTACCCGTGGTACTCATCGTTATCAAAATTGTAGCCGATTGCCTGAAATAAAAAATCAAAACAGAAAGAAAGTTTCAGTAGTCTACTCACTTAATTAGTATCAGGGGCGAAAAAAGAAGTGTACGCATCAGGGAAGTTGCATATACGTATATTTACCCTGAGGCCAGCCATCGTTGTGCCGTAGTTCTTGTACAGCAGATTGCCAAGGTTCTCAATCTTGCTCTGTTCAATACCAAGCTTCTCGACCATGTAACCTGCAGAATGGCAGTGAATAGGCATGCATTATAAGTTCAAGAAATTGAAATTCACACACTAGAAGAAGTACAGGAGCACGGGGGCAGCAGGATATTAAAGACACTTACCTTCAACGTTCGTCGTGACATGAGATGAGATCCCTGAGCTGAGTGGGTACAGAGTGTCGTCGAGGTCTGCAGTTTTCCGCGCGCAGCAGAGAAAAAACGATCAGAACCATTGCGTCTCGCTAAAAAAAACTAGGGTGGCAGTAGCAACCAGGGCTGCGACGCATTCCCCAGCCGTCCGAGCCTGAACTATCCTCTAGTTAGGTTGGTGCTAGGCTACTTAATTTTGTAAGCTATCTAAGTTTCATTCGAGCCCTGGTTGGCCTTTGTAAAAGATTGTTAAGCTGGTTCCCCCAGCAGCTGTTGCTGATGTTTGTACTCTGCCGGTGGTGGCTTTATTAATTTAAATCTGGGCATGTGGTGCCTTATTTCTAAAAAAAGAAAGAAACAGAAAAACACAATAAATGGAGAGCTTGCTTACCAAAGAGGAGGCAGTCGAACTTGGGGTCCTGGACCTTGGGGCAGCGCTCGTCCAACTCCATGCTACGGACTGTTACGAAAGAACAGCAGAAATAATGGATTACTGACACACGGTTCAACTGAGCTACATACACTTGCCGCGGACAAGAACACGAGCCGTCTGGAGTGCTCGGGAGCTGCAATGCAACTGGCGCGGATGCAGAGCCGGGGAGCAACAAGACAGAGGTCCCGAAGCTTCAGGAGCGCTCCGAATGCAGAGAGGGAGAGAGCGAGGAGGGGGAGGAGAAGAGGAAGGTTGGGGGTAAGGTTTAAATAGGGGAAGCCATGGCGTTAGCGGTCGTGGTTAGCAACCGATTGTTTCTTGCAGGAAAAGAGACATGTAGACAGTGCAGAAAACGTGGGCATGCTAGAGCGCTGCACACTTGTACCATTGCGTATATCTCTCTACCTCTCCTTGCATCACTACTGATGGATGATACGGTTTTTGTATCTTGAGAAACTATGCTCCACCTGCTCCTGCATCACACCGCTTTGTATATATCTTGAGAAACTAATGTGGTCTAGCTATAGACGATGCCAACCGTAATGGCATGTTGTATGTAACCCAGTAACTGATGGGCATGGTTTGGTACGTAGCGTTGACGCTGGATGCATACATGCATACATCTGGAGGTGACACTGCCGCGGCGCGTTCCAGGCGGTGACTTCTTTTGTTTAATACTTTAATTCACGTGAGTACTATCTTTAAGAGAAGGTCTTTGAAAATAGTTCCCTCCACTCACCAACTACACGATTAATGCACAGATAGATTCAAAGTCGCGTGTCATCGGTCTATCTCCAAGAAATATGTATGCCACTTTTGGCAGTTACCTATTGTATCACAAGTTACATACATAAGTGACTGTTTTCGTCTAGTGCTATGGTCCAAAAGATAAATTCACGGCCACTGATAAAACATCATACAAAGATCAGGAAACCTTGTACTGCACCATACTAGTAAGTTGAGAGCAATTAGGGGCTAAAGAAAGTATTGGCGAATACCAACAGAAGAGATTCCCTCACGAAAAAAAACAGAGATTAAAGCTGGCACATAAGAACATGTCCAGAAGAAAAAACAAAACATGATACTAGAGACACTTCAGAGAACTACTGGAGACGCTAACTGAGGCCATCCTTATTGAGCTAGGGGGTAGAGGAGAGGCTGTAGAGCTACCACATACAACATCTGCATGCCAAGTTCACAGTATTTGAAATATTAAAATATCATGACCTGCATTCCAAGTTCAAGAATGCTACTAGATGGGTATGCGCGCTTCGCCGCGCCATCCACAAAGAGTCTAGGCATTAAGTGGTCAGCTTGGTGGATTTGCATGTGTTTGGATGCGTTGCTCTTTGGCGTAACAGAATTTTTTTTCAGTGCTGCACATAAATAGGCTATCCGCGCTTCACCACATCGGTAATACCAAGGGTTGACTTATGCTTCCAAATTTCAGAGAACTTTATTTTCAGACACTTTATCCATAAAATAGTTTCTTTCAGAAGCTTGAGGTGAACAACAATTCTCCGATTACATGGAGCACAACTACCATTTTATCTTATAAGCCACAAGTATTCTATATAATGTTCAATAATTAGGTAAGAGGGCTCACAATTTTATAACAAAATAATTATGTTAATATGGGCGCACACAATTAATTGAGAACCTACACAAATAGAGATATGTTGGGCAGTCAGAATGCGAAGTAATAAAAGAAAATTCACAGAACGCAAAGAAATAAAATTAAATATAGAGGCAACTCTTTTGCTTTATTATCTTAGGAGGTTAATGTAAAACTGAAAGACAAAATCATATTAGTACCTATATATGCTCAAGGCGCAGTGCAAAGAAGACGACTTGCACCTCTTCTTCACTTGCCCTTTTGCTCGGGCAGCTTGGTTCTGTCAACTTTCAGCTTAGATCTGATCATCTCACTGCAGCTACTACCTCCCTGACTCGAACCATTCTGAACCTGCTAACCTCTAGACAGTCAACATGCAAAGATCAGTAAACCATGTACTGCACCATACTACTAAGTTGAGAGCAATTAGGCGCTAAAGAAAGTATTGGTGAATGACATAAGAGATTCCCTCACGAAACAGAGATTAAAGCTGGCACATAAGAACATGGCCAGAAGAAAAAACAAGAAATGAAGCAGAGCCAACACATTCCCACGAACAACAGGCAAGGAGCTGATGCTACAAACACTTCTGAGAACTACTGGAGACGCTAATTGAGGCCACCCTTATTGGGCCAGGGGTTAAAGGAGAGGCTGTACAGCTAGCTACCACATACAACATTTGCATGCCACGTTCACAATATTTGAAACATTCAAATATCATGACCTGCATTTCAAGTTCCAGAATGCTATGTCCATAATGTCTAGACAAAAACGACAGCACCAACCTCAGACGGATGCAATTTGAGAAAAAAATATTGCCCTGTCTACTTACACGAATCATTGCCCTGTCCCAGTGCATAAGGACCAAGCAAACCACTAATGCAAGATTGGAGCACTCGGGCAAAGAGCATCCCGTTGTGTCAAAGAATCGCTCTATACTTCTTTGGAATCCAAGGATCATGTTGTCATTCTCCAGCTGTGTGAGCAATTTTATGATGGCAGAGCAGCGTGCTACTAACAAATCAGTGAGATGCAAAAACAAATTAACCTCTTGTAAAACAATACATTTCTCTACCCTCAACAATCACCCCCAGGCACAGGAAGCCATTGATTGTCCTAACAAATGGGACCAGTTGTACATACCTTTATGCATCCTAAACATAAAGAACAATTACAGAAAATTCATATTCTAACTAATTTTTATCGATAATTCAAATTCCGTAAGTTCAACACACGGAAAATGAAAAATAAAATAAAAATGAAGAATCGGGTAATAACTTTCTACTCGCACGCAGAATGCATTTCTTGTACCATAAGAAAGGCCACATGGCAACGAAGATCTTAAGTGTGCCTTTTGAGGCTATAAGTTCATATGGAATGTATAGTGTCAACTGTGGACGGCTCCTTCGATAAACTAATACCTTGCTGGGAGCAAATCTTGCAAAGCCCGCTGAGGATTATATTGTGTGTACAATGTACAATCTCATTCAACTATTGATCATCTCATGGAACATTTCCTTTGCATCAACAGTGTTATTTTGTGGTGATCCAAATTCGTATATACTGATAAAGGCCGACTTGTGACGAGGAGAGCGGAGTCGATCTGCATGTCAAAAGATCTAACCAGCAAGATGCATGTGAAGATGAAGTTGTTCACGCACAAGTTGCAAGAAGGTGGTTTGGTAATGAATCACTTATCGATCTTTAAGGAGATCGTTTCTGACCTAGTGTCGATGGAGGTAAAGTACGATGATGAAGATCAAGCACTTTTACTTCTATGTTCGCTGCCAAATTCCTTTGCCAATTTTCGTGATACCATACTGTTAAGCCGTGATGAACTAACCACCGCGGAAGTATATGAGGCCCTGCTTGCCAGGGAAAAGATGAAAGGTATGGTACAGAAAGAGGAGACGTCGTCCTCCAAGGGCGATGCTTTGCAGGTCCGAGGGAGGCCTGAGCAGCGAGATAATCACTACAACAACAACAGAGACAAGAGCAAGGGTGACAGAGGTCGCTCAAAGTCTAAAGGTCGTGACAAGTTCTGCAGGTATTGTAAGAAAGCTAATCATGTCATTGATGATTGTTGGAAATTGCAGAACAAGGAGAAAAGGAAAGGTACTTACCAACAGAAACATAATGAAGGTAATGATACCGGTGAGGCTGCTGTTGTTGATGGTAGTTCTGATGGCGAATGCCTAGCTGTTCTTGATGCATGTGTTTCTCGTCATGATGAATGGATTCTTGATACTGCATGTTCGTTTCATATTTGATGTAACAAAGATTGGTTCAGTTCTTATGAGTTAGTGCAGACTGGAGATTTCGTGCGCGTGGGAAACGACCAACAATGTGTTATTGGCTGCAGCTTGGGTAAGATGCAGTTATGTGAACACTGCATTTTCGGTAAGCACACAAGAGTTAAGTTTAATGCTTCCGTCCACACCACCAAAGGTACACTTGATTATACATGCTGATGTTTGGGGGCCATCTCGTAAGCCCTCTTACGGTGGTGCTCGTTATATGCTTACCATTATTGATGATTACTCTAGAAGAGTTTGGCCTTATTTCATGAAAAATAAGGATGATACGTTTGCTGCTTTTAAAGAGTGGAAAGCTATGACAGAAAGGCAAACAGAAAGGAAGGTGAAATTGCTTCGTACTGACAATGGTGGCGAATTTTGTTCGAATGACTTTAATGATTATTGCAGGAAAGAAGGCATTGTCAGGCACCTCACCATCCCGTACACACCTCAGCAGAATGGTGTAGCGGAGCGGATGAACAGGAGCATCATCTCCAAGGCTCGCTGCATGATCTCCAACGCTCGCATGAGTAAGCGTTTCTGGGCTGAGGCGGCTGCCACCGCTTGCTACTTGATAAACATGTCACCATCTATTCCCCTCGACAAGAAAACTCCCATCGAGGTATGGTCAGGTACTCCTGCTGATTATTCACAACTTATGCTCATGTTGATAATGGAAAGTTAGAGCGGAGAGCTATTAAGTGTGTTCATTGGTTATGGTTCGGGTGTAAAAGGTTACAAGTTGTGGAATCCCGAAACTAAAAAGGTTTTTATGAGCAGGAGTGTTGTTTTCAATGAATCTGTTATGTACTTTGATAAGTTGTCCTCAGATGTTGTGCCAGATTTTTCTGAGGAGCAGGTTCGTGTCGAGGTGGAGCACTCTGTTGAAAATGAAAATGTCACTGTTGATAATGATGGTGCTGCTACTTCAGATGATTCTGATCCTGATTCTGCTGATTCTGATGATTCTGATTCTTCTGATTCTGATAATAATAATGTTCAGAACTCACCTCCTGTTTTGCAGCCACAAAATCAGTCTATTGCTGCTCGTAGGAACATGAGGAATTGTGGTCCTCGACCACGTTTAATTGAAGAGTGTAACATTGTTGATTATGCTCTGAGTTGTGCAGAACAGGTGGAGCACGGACATGAGCCGTCCACGTATACTGAAGCTGTTGGTTCGGGTGACCGCGAGAAGTGGATTGCTGCCATGCAAGAAAAGATGCAGTCACTCGAGAAAAATGGCACATGGGATGTTGTGCGCTTGCCCAAGAAAAAGAAGGCTGTCCGCTGTAAGTGGATCTTCAAGAGAAAGGAGGGTTTATCTTCTAGCGAGCCTTCAAGGTTTAAGGCAAGATTAGTTGCAAAAGGATTCAGTCAAATTCCAGGTGTGGATTATAATAATGTTTTCTCTCCGGTTGTTAAGCATAGTTCAATTCGTACATTTTTCGGTATTGTTTCTATGCGTGATCTTGAGCTTGAGCAGTTAGATGTAAGGACTGTGTTTCTGCATGGAGAGTTGGAGGAGGAGATATACATGGACCAGCCAGAAGGGTTCATAGTGCCGGGTAAGGAGGATCTTGTGTGTAAGTTGAAAAGGTCCTTGTACGGTTTGAAACAATCTCCTCGACAGTGGTATAAAAGGTTTGATTCTTTTATGTTGTCACATGGCTTTAAGAGGTATGAATTTGATAGTTGTGTGTACATTAAGTTTGTAAATGGATCGCCTATATACCTGTTATTATATGTTGATGATATGTTGATTGCTGTCAAGAGTAAGAAAGATATCGCTGCTCTCAAGTCACAGTTGAGCAGCGAATTTGAGATGAAGGATCGTGGTGCTGCTAAGAAGATTCTAGGTATGGAGATTACCCGTGATAGAAAATCTGGTCACTTGTTTCTTAGTCAGCAAAATTACATTAAGAAAGTTCTTCATCGTTTTAACATGCATGATGCAAAGTCTGTTAGTACTCCTATTGCTCCTCACTTTAAATTGTCAGCTGAACAATGTCCTAGTACGGATGAGAATTTTGAGTACATGTCTAAAGTTCCCTATTCTAGTGCTGTTGGTTCCTTAATGTATGCCATGGTTTGCTCACGTCCAGATTTATCATATGCTATGAGTTTGGTTAGTAGATATATGGCTAATCCTGGTAAAGAACATTGGAAGGCTGTTCAGTGGATTTTCAGGTACCTTCGTGGCACATCCAATGCTTGCCTCAAGTTCGGCAAGACTGATGAGGTACTCGTAGGCTATGTGGATTCAGATTTTGCTGCCGATTTGGATAAGAGGAGATCCCTCACAGGTTATGTGTTCACGCTTGGTGGTTGTGTCGTGAGTTGGGGGCAACGTTGCAATCCGTTGTTGCCCAGTCTACCACTGAAGCAAAGTACATGGCTATTGCTGAAGCATGTAAAGAATCGGTTTGGTTGAAAGATTTGTTTGCTGAGGTTTGTGGAGATGATACTTGCATTAACCTGTTTTGTGACAGTCAGAGTGTTATTTACCTTACTAAGGATCAGATGTTTCATGAGAGAACAAAACACATTGACGTCAAATACCATTATGTGTGTGATGTTGTTGCACAAGGTAAGCTGAAGGTATGCAAGATAAGTACTCATGATAATCCTGCTGATATGATGACAAAGCCAGTTCCTGTTACTAAGTTCGAACTTTGCTCGGGCTTAGTTGGTATCACCGTCTAGACCAAGAGGCTATTTGGCGCCGAAGGTGTTTTTCTTTGTTGTTTCAGGGTAAAGTTCTCGTTCATGCTACAAGATGGAATTTGTCTCAAGGTGGAGTGTTATTTTGTGGTGATCCAAATTCGTATATACTGATAAAGGCCGACTTGTGACGAGGAGAGCGGAGCGTCCCGGACTGCAGTTGACCTAGGGTTTTACCACTATATATACATCTTGTAAGCCGCCGGCTAGGATAAGTCGCATTGTGTAAATCTCCGGCGTTTGTAACCTCACCCCGATATAGTGAAGTGTTGCTGGCAGGCGCCCGTGGTTTTTTTCCTCTCCTTTGTTTGGAGATGTTTTCCATCTCGTGTCCCCTTTGGTTTGATCGTTCCGCTCTTCGTCGTTTATTTGCTATTGTTTATAACAAACAGTTCTACCAACCTTAAATAATCCATACAGTTTAATGCTAGAAGAGTATCCGGTTTAGCTAGCATACCTGACATTTCTTTAAACAGAGTCAACGCACATCCACCATTCCAGCTTTCAAGTATCCAACAATAAGTGTGTTGTACGTGAAGGCATCAGGTTCAATGCCAACCGATACAATATCATCATGTCGTGTGGATGATTTCTACATCTTGCCAACTAAGTAGTATGCATGAATCAGTGAATGGATGTGATAACATCAGGCTTCTCACCCATATGTACCATTAAGTCAAAGACATCTTATGCATCCTTCGTCCTTCTTTCTTTGTGTAGGCTGCTTATTACTGAGCGAAAGAACCTCGTGTCAGGAAAACGGATGCCTTTTCCCATCATTTCATAAACCAAGTCTTTAGCTCTTACTAAATCACCATGTGTACAATAACCCTGAATCAGAATCAAGCATCCGTATACTCCTACATCCGGTGGTACCCTCATATTAATCATCTGGTTGAATATTTCAGTAGCCTCATTCATCTTACCCTTTCTGCAAAATGCATCTATCAAGACTAAATAGGTTACACCATCTGGTTTCACTCCCTGCTTCTGCATATCTTCAAAGATAAGAACAGCCTCATCCACTGATCCACACTTAGCATATGCACTGATCAAAATGCTGAAAACATTTATATTACCGTAGCCATGGGAGCGGTCGAGTTGAGGCGAGGCATGGGGTTGGGCCGTTCCGGCGCTGGTTTGTCCTCTTTAAAAAGGAGAGACGATAGTATATTACCGTAGCCTCTTTCATAAAAATAGCCCTGCACGCCTACGAAAACACTGAACCTGAATTCAAAGCTTCTCAAAGATTCTATTTCAAAGTTTCAGAAAACACTAAAATAAACCAAGCTCGTACGTATTTATTTGACACTTGCTCGTACAAAATTTCAAGAAAAATACGACCATATGTGGCCTACACAGACATAAAGGAGAAAAATGAAACTTAGTATTTTTTGCAGGTAAAAATTCAGGTCACTGTACATACCTTTGACACTTTGTCTTTTTCACAAAAATTACATACGTATATATTTTAGTTTCAAATTTGACATGTATGTACCTACATATATTCTCTACACACATGATTTATGCTGTAATTTGTTTTATTACTTTTTCAATTTTATTGTTTTATGACGAACCACGTGTACCATTGTCACCAAATTTGCGCCTTACATGCCAAATTCTATTATGATCCGCCTTATATTTACATATATTTTTTGCATTGGAGATTCTATAATATACAAGTAGAGAGATCTGACACGACAATACCATTTACCACATAGAGTTTTGACCGGTCCACCGTATGCCAAGTCAGCTTCCAGCGGTGAGCATAGTGCACAACTTATACCACTTTCAACGACCGTATTTCATTTTAAAGCTCGGGACCAAAGTGAGACACCGACTCAAGTTCAGCTACAATAGATGAATTTTTCTCTTTGGATATCTCGCAGCAGCCTCCAGGTTTTCAGTGAAGTTTTCCCATTTTTTGGTCAGTGAGAAGCAGCTAGATAGCCAAGATGAAAATCATCCATGCTCAGCTTGCCCTGAACCCTTGGACCATTTATCTTCGGGTTGGACTGCAGCATATACATGCCAGCAATAAAAGCTGACTTTATAGAGATGTATTTAAACAAGACGTGGCAACACAAAAACTGGAGGTCTGTTCGCAACCAAAAAATTGAACTCAAGCAACATGCCAGCAATAAAACAATCACACCAAGATCAGGAAAACTTGTGCTGCAGCATACTAGTAGGACAATCATGTGTTACGGAAAGTACTACTAAATTATATTACTATAACAACAGAAGAGATTTCCTCGCAAAGAAAAAAAGATTGAATATGGCACATAAAAACATGGCCAGAAGAAAAATAAGGACATGGAGCAGAACCAACATATTCCCATCAACTACGAGCAAGGAAGATGACACTACAAATCCTCAGAAAACTACCGGAGAAGCCAATTGAGGCCACCCTTGTTGAGCTAGGGGTAGAGGAGAGGCTGTACAGCTCCACCACATGCTCTATCTACACCACAGCTGCAGATCTATCTATACTCTAGACCATCAGTTGCTACCACATACAACACCTGTAAGCATAACTTAGCTGATTTTGTTGAAGCTGCACAATAACTCAGGCTAATCTGAAAGGATCTCCTCCAGCTCAGAATCCTCCTGCCTGACCAAAGAATCGTCGTCAGCCTCGGGGTCAGTCAACTCTCCTGTCGCAGCGGGATCATCTTCAGGAATCATCTCTTCTATTGCGGTGAGATCATCTTCAGTGATCATCTCTTCTCCTGTCCCTGTGGGGTCATCTTCAGAGTCCAACCCATCCGCCTCTTCGTCGGTGTAAATAGGATATGCTGGTTCGCCGATGGCCTTCCTTATTCCAGTGCTATCGATGGTTTCCTTATTAATCAATTTCACTACTGAGATTCCATTGGTCTTTTCGCATATACACGCAGCAGGGTTGGCATGGAATTCGCCTCTTCCTGGCGTAACTTCCATGGGATCTCCCATAAATCCTTTCTGGATTATTCGTATCTGAGAGGTGAATTTGTCCCATGACATGTTCCCCCTGTTCATAAATAACGGGTAGAGCGGTTTAGCATTTGGTCGGATTGTTCTCTTGTGTCCAAAATATCTCCTGCGACAAAGCACAACTAGATGGTCAGAACTCAGAATGAAACATGAACAGAAAATAATTAGCCAACAGAATAATCACCTTCGGCCAGCAAGTATTTTTGCCATGTTGCCATTGTTGTTAGTCACAAAAGCATCACTTTCATCACAGACAATGAAATCAATTGCAGCCATTCGAGATGAATGTGTCAAGAACGGAGTCAACTCATCTTTGCTTGCCAATGATTCCTTTGTATGGAAATTTGGGAAGAGCGCCTTGAGCGGTGCTAAAGTATCTTCTCCTCCATATATCTCACCAGAAGCAGCATAGATATGGACATCGCTTCCATAGCCTAATGCCCTTAACATCAGCCCTACCTCCTCAGGAGTTAGTGGGCACCTTCCTTGCCTTCTTCCTTTCTCTGGGTTGCTTGTCTGAAATTTAAAAGCATAACAAGTTGGCAATATGCAGCTTTAACTCACTATCTAAGTAGTTCAGACATGGTGTTGTTCATACATGCAAGGTTTTCCATCGCTTGCGAATGGCACCTAGATCTCTCCTCTCCTTTTCTCCGCCACCATAGTAACACCCAGAAAAGGCAAGCATGTCACTTTCAAATCTGCCAGAAAAACAGAAACCTATGTTGATCAAGAACCAACAGCATAATAATGCATGCCGCACATTTTAGAAACAACTTCAAGTTCTTCTTTTCTTTTAATCAGTTAGCTATTTAGCCATCAAAATTTTGCTTCTCAATTAAAAGTTTAGTTAAGAGTTAAGACCAAAAACAACTAGATGGTTCTGAATGGAGCCTAGACCCTAGATAGTGAATCATTAAATTGTAATGACACTAGCTATAATTCGATAATTCGAAGTCCAGATTCATTTTGTGCAAACGAATAGATGAGGGGAATATCCTAAACCTCTGGAAATGTTGAAAGAATGGGTTTCAGGGAGAAAGACTAGGGGACGTCAAAGGAATGAAGATTCATTTCCAATTTGTCATTACAATTTCGTACTTCAGTAGCCTAAGTCTGTCACATGCTTTCATTAAAACTAAAGGTCGCATATGTATCTGTGTCATATTTTGAGAGAGTTCAGTAACAGCGGTATACTTTATGCATGGCCCGAAAATTGTACTTCTTAGAAATAAACTATCACACAAGGGTCATTACATGTATTTCCAAGTTGCAAACCAAAAGATGAAGGGTGAACTGAAATTGGTAAATTATGAAGAACGGAAATATGCAGATTGAAGGGGGTTAAACTAGGTGTACCTCAAGTGAAGAGCAATAAAATATCTGCTCTTCTCTCGCATTCGTTGTATTAGCTTTTCACCCAATTTTTGTATTGGATCAGTAAATCTCAAAGCATGGTAATTTACTCTGCAACGCAGTTTTTGCAGGTCAGTGTCCAATTTATTCGAGAGTCTGTAGTCATATTTTGTCATCCGAATGACCTGCAACACGAGAAAGCAAAAAAGGCTTGTGACTTGTGAGTGGGAACATTTATGTACTGAAATATCTCTAAATTAACCTCATCGAAAAAAATGAGCTGGAAAAAAATCAAACTACAAACAAGCATATAAAGTAACACGATGTAGCAAGAACTTATAGAATAAACAGAGTGCAAGCATCATTGAAAATCCTCCCAGAAAGGTAAATTGGGTAAATGCTGTCTATTAAAATGCATAATTGAATTTAATCTGCCGATAGGTTGTGGATGGTGGCAAGAAAATAAGACTAATATCATTTCTCGCTTAAGTAATTTGTATAAGGCGCTACAGCACAGAACTAATATGTCCAGTAACAAAGGCTCTTACTAAGACAGAGGGTCAACAACTTACATGTTTCTTCAGAAGTGCAGGCAAGACACGCTTCAAGTAGCATTGTGGAGTACATTTCCGAGGGACACGCATTTTATAAGGTCGCACAGCTTTGCCTCCTTTTTCTGGAGGTTCTTTGATTATTTTCACATCCTTCGCAAGAAATGAAATGAACCAGTCGATATCAAAGATTTCGGAAAAATTGCTGCAGCAGATATTGCATCAATATAGAATAAGCGCAACTTGTTCAACTTAATTACTTAAACAGTCATACAAGACCACGAGTTGAAATTTGAAAGCTCACTACTTGCATAGATACCTTGAATCTTTCCAGAAAGATGTCTGGTCCAGTTTGGGGACAACAAGTGTGGCGTTTAAAATACGTGCAGCAACTACAGCATCAACTATCTGAAAAGAAGCAGATGTCATGATTTGTTTGATACACACAGTTCAGTTGTACAAGACAAAAAGAAGTACTTGCGTACTTTAGACTTGCAAGTAAATGTACGAAACATGTGAATTGCTGCAAATTGTAATTCTTATTCTGCGTAACTCATAAATGAGGATGCATAGTAGCAAACTATCAACTCTAAAGTGTAATGAGAACAAAAGGTAAGGATCAAGAAAAAATGGAAGTTGATGGCATACTGGCAAATGAATATCATATTCATATACTTCTAGTGTGTAGGCCTAGTCCATTAGAAGCTTCTCAAATGTATTAGTATTGTATTGTACCAGAAGGATGGAATCTTGATTTTGTTTTGCACAATTAAACTCAAGAGGGTCCAAGAACTACATAAATTTGTGGTGCAACCAATTTATGTACCCCAAGTACTTTACAGATCCTAATGAAATACAATCAGTGAAGCTAAGTTCTTATCATATGTCCTTTCACACACATGACTACATGAGAGTGTATTAATGCAAGGGAGGGAGGTTGGGACAGGTGCAGCTCACCCCTGTTCTCTGCTGATTCAGACCTCCACTTGTAACAATAATCAAATATCGATCTGATTGTGTGGTAACACTGGAATCTGCCACATTTTAAAAAGGCTTTAGCAGATGTAGTGAAGTTGTCATAATGCAAAAATGAACTATTCCAAAATGGCCAACATCCACTACACAAGTGTGCACCATATTCAACATTCACGATGCATTGTATACACAAAATTTGTGGTAAGTTTCAGCAGAGTGATGGCTCACCAAGGAATTTGCTGCTAGCGTTACTGCATCCGTAGAAGTTGCTAGCGAGCTCTGAACCCAAGAGGTTGTCTTGCGCAGTCCAGCCACTTTTCTGCAGTTTGGGTAACACGTAACAGTTGATCAATGAGTTATGTAAGAAAGCTAAGAATCTCTTGTGCAAGAAAAACTACCACATAACCAAATCCTGAAACGTGTAAAGCTCCTTCAGGAGTAGTGCTACATATTTTTTTTTGGTTTGGATGGTCCAATACAAGAAATATTTACACACACAGAATTTCCAACATAAGCGAATGAAGGAGCCAGCATCCAGACCTACACCCTCCACGGATCAAACCAGATAAAAAGGTCTAAAATCTAAGGTGTTCACTTGACCATCTCTCCCAATTCGATATATTCATCAAATCCACAACATATACACACGAACCAAATCCTTGCATTGCGACCTAGTAACAATGCTCGAGATTCACAACCTTCGCGTCCCTCCATTTCGCCACCCGAGCTGCTGACAGGAGATCGAATCGAACTTGCATAGACGGGGCGAGGGGGAGGGAGGAGCCGGAGCTAAATGTTCGTACCTGAGGGTGGCGGAGGGATCGGCGCGAGGAGGCGCCGGTTTGGCGGTCGGCGAGCCGCGGCGCGGAGATGGCGATGGAGAGGAGCGAGACGGCGAGGAAGAGCAGGAGGAGCGCCGCCACCGCCGGCAGCGCGCCGCGGCGCGGGCGCGGGTGGGAGTGCGGGTGGCCGTGGCGCCTCGGGGGTGGCCCATCTCCGGTCGGGAGAGGCGGGGGACGCGGCGGAGCGGGGCGGTCGCCGGGACGGCCGCGGCGACATAGATCAGGGCTGGCGCGAGGGGACTCGCGGCATTTCTTGTCTTTGTCTCGGTGTGTGAAGTGCAGTGCACCTTGCACGATTTGGAGATTTCGATTTGAATATTGACACGATGTGATTTGTAATAAATCACTTTTTTTGGTAAAAAAAGGAGATAAAAAAGTACTTGATCATGTACTACAAACAATAACATTAGCAGTACAATGATTTTCTGATGGTAAATAGACAATGTAGCACGAGTGAGGTGTTCTGGGTCCTAACTCGGTGATCTCGGCATGTAGCAAAAAAAATAGATAATGAAATTTTGAAGTTTCGAAAAAATCCAAAACAATTTGATACTAATCTACATATGCAGATTTTTGCTGGATAATTACACAAATTCATAACTCTGAAAAGTAAAATAAAAACTTATTCATCCTTCCAATAGTTGTCTTTTTATGCATACCACATGTGAAAAGATATTTCACTGCAAATTCGTTTGTATATACTAGACTTGCATATGCAAATTCGTCGACATGTATATGACTGTATATGCAGCTATATGTTTTTTCTCAAAAAAAAATAAAGAGACCTAAAAATGAAAATTTGGAATAAAAAAAAGACACGATCTAGCTCCGGAGTTACGCATGCTTTTTGATGTAGCAAGTACTCCACAATTTTCAAGATCTTTATATGTTGCCGAAGGTAATACCGGCACCACAAAGGTTAATGAAATTGATGTGTCTTTGTGACGCCGATGTGTCGCCTCGCTACAAATGGCAACATGCGGTCGAGACGAGGATTGTAGATTAAATCTACATGGACCGAAAGATGGAAGAAAATAATGATTGGAGAAATCGGCGATGAAGAAGAAAAATACATGTGTTGTCGATTAGGCAGGTGGTGGTGGTGTGTGAAGGTAATATGACAAAGAGTGTTGCAGCATGGGAAAGTGGATTTTGCTCCCGAGCTCCAGTATACACCTATTTTTCAAAAACTAAAAAGTATACTTAAAAGTTTCAAAAAAACAGAAAAAAACATCCATGTTCTCAATGATGTATACTATAAGAGTGCAAAATCTTAATGCGAAAATTTATATATTATAGCCTACACTAAAATGACAAAATTTGGAGGTTTGAAACTATGCAATGTAAACTAGAATCAAATCTGTAAATTTGTCATTTTTGTGTAGGTCAAAATACAAAGTATTTCGCATTGTGATTTTGCACGTCTATAAGATACATTATCGAGAACATGCTTGATTTTTTCAGATTGTTTTAAAACTTATAAATATATTTTTTGATTTTTTTTAAAAATAGCATAGCACCGGAGCTCGGGTACAAGAAATCTCTACTCGTTGCAACAGGCATTAACCTATATAAAAAAAATTAGTTGTTCTGAAGGAGGAAGTCTTCACAAGAAACCTTGTATCTCGTAGGAAAAAACCAACTGGTCATCCCGTTGAAAAACACAACCTGGTCAGAATTGGCAAGTTTAATTACATGTTAGTCTCTTCCGGTGGGAGCCTTACAGGTTGTAGTGAAGCTATGATAACGAAGTTTTTATTTTTAATATTATGCATAACTTTCAAATTGAAAAACTTACATGAGAAGTTGTGTACACTAGATAACAACAAGCACGTTTCAATGAGCCTAACAGATCAAACATATGAATGTGAAACACGTAGAATCTATAAAATAAATTTGATTGTTGGTGGCTAGTTTAATGTTTATATTTAAAATCAAGTACATAAAATGCAAATTTTGCGCGATTATTATTGTATCCGCTGCAACTTGTAAGACACACTTGACCAAGAAAAAAGGTGGGGAGTCAAGCTCAGTTCAATTTATACTCTTGAACTTTCTATAAATTTGCTTACGTATGATACAATACGAACTGCTATTTCAATATTTATTAGAGTATACTCAATATATATGTCTCCCAAAATATTAAATATAATTATTTCTTAATTCAGCAGCAAAAAATGAGGAGGTGTACAATTATTTTCAATTTTTAGCCTATGTCTATACATATACATCAATTTACTAATATAGTTTGGTTACAAAATTATTTAGATTCAACACAATTTAATTTTACATTTAATGTACCAGAAGGATACACATAATATTGTAATGTAATATTTAATGTACATTACAATACAAGAATGATACACAAAATATTTCTATTTGGTTTAACTGTGCTACCTACATATTGAGAAGCTATATACAATAAGACTGTAATACATAATAAAAATATGTTATATGTACGTATAAGAGTTTGATATAACTATCCTAGCTTAATTTGTTCCGGGTCCATAATTACTAGTCTACTGCCGGTGATAGTTCAACTAAGGCTGGAGGACCTGGGCAAGATTGATCTTAATTCAATTTATATTAAACTTTTGTACTTATTTTTGGATTGCAACTGTATAATTTCTATTATTTCTTATTTGGCATTCTAACCTCATAAAATTGTTAAATGTTAATTTCAACATTCTTTTGATATATTTGTAGGATAGTTTTGTTCGTCAAAAAGTTTCTGATAACTGCATAAAATATATAGTGTATATATTTATGGTAGAGATATCTAAGGATATAGTCTAACAAGTATCTTAAGAGTGGGTTTTAGGGTACGATTATCTAACCATAATCACAAAAAATTCCCGAGCATACACTGACCACTGGCCTGATTTTTTTACTCCTAATTCCGTGTTCAATTAGGTTTTACAATTTGGAGTGGGTACAACAATGCGAAAAAAATGTGTGCACAATACATACTTGGTATTCGCATTGGATCGATGTTAGTAATTACTGAGGAATAAATAAGTTGAATAGATTCTACTGCTTTCACATAAATATGATTTCATTGTTTTATATGGTCTTTCGCAATCCGATCGGTACTATCTTCTCTATACCAGCGCTAATGCATGTTTCGTAAATAAATATTTGTGCACATAATTAAACAAATCTAGTTGACTTATATTTTAATTTGTTGTACAAACTGTAGAACTTCCGTCGAAGCGCGACGTAACTATAATCGCCTTTGCTTCTATGTGGTACACACTACTGGTCACTTGCGTGGACTTTCTCCTTCCAATTTAGATTTTTAATAGATATTTAATTTTCTATTGGACATAGTAGATAACAATATGTGTTATCATTACTTCCCCAATCCAAATTAGTTCAAAACTACGGTACTTATTATGGATAGGAGGTAGTGCTTGTTTAAATTTTGGGGTCTCTTCCTGTCAAGCCCACGACGGTCGCCATGTTTAAGTTTAACCGGCCAATGGGTCAGCCGTGTGGCCATCTTCTTGGACATGATCACAACAATTCTCTAGGAGAGAGCATAGGTACGTGGTTGTAGCTGCATGCAGGAACCAATCTACCGGCCTGGCTATAGTGGTCAAGCACAAGTCCCAGGTTCCATGCACGCAGTTTTACTATACTCCCTTCGTCTTTGGAAGAGTTGTCCTTTAGCAACAAAAAAAAAAGGAATAGAAAGGTTTTTATCGAAAAAAATATTATATTATATGGGGGTAAGATTGTGACAGAGGTTTGCCATCAATCCACTAGTCCTTCCGGAATCTCACATTTTTCTACCTCCAACCGACCAATTCCACATAGAAAAGAACAATTTTCTAAGTCCACACAAACTTTGTTTCGGAATCTCAAGGTTTAGGTTTTACCCCAGCAATGCATTTGTTTTAAACATATATGTTTTCATTAAAACGTCTATCACATCCTATGGGTTGTGACCATTTTCCACAGGCATTTTGGCTAAACGAGCTTTATTCACGATTTTCAAATTAAGAATCCCCAATCCACCTTGATCTTTCGGTAGAAAGCACACTTCCCATTTGACCAAATGGTACTTTGATTGTTTTCACTCTCATTCCACAAGAATCTAGACCGAAAGAAATTCAATCTTTTAGCTACACACGCATGCAAAGAATTAAATGGCAACATATACAGAGGGACACTAGTCATGCTGGATTGATTCAGAATAGATCTTCCTCCAAAATTTAGCATCATGCCCTGCCAGCCCCCACATCTATTATCAAATTTAGATTCAACACTTCCCAATGCTTATTCCAAATCTTGTTTGACAGGTGAAAATTATTTTATACGCCTCCCAATTTTCCTTACTTCCTTCAAAGCAATATATTTCGTTGTGAAAATGTATCTTTAACCCCGACACATTTTCTCAAAAGAACATAAAATAAATTTCAAATTGTAGAACAATTTAGGTCATCTTCCAACAAGAAAATGGTGTCGTGAGCATATTGAATCATATTAATGCCCCCTTCAATTTCCTCACTCAAGATACCTCTCACCACATACCTGCTTTATTAGCATTTTCCAGCAAAATAGCAGGGGCATCTGATGCCATGTCAAAAAGTAAGTGAGACAAATGCCCCCGCGCCGAGGCCTTTAAAGTTTTGAAATATGCTCCTGCCGCATCATTTTCCCTAATCCCCACATGCAGCCCACTCATTATACACATTATTAAATCTAAACTCCCTATTTATCATGATTTTTTCAGTTTCAACATTTTGAAAAACAAAGGGCCATTTTATTTTATCGTAAGCCTTTTCAAAATCCACTTTGAAAAAGGACAATATTTTATTTTTTATTTTGTGATGAATTGAATTCAAATCTTCATGCAAAATTTCAACATTTTCCATAATATGCCTATCTTTTAAAAATGTAGTAGCAATCATAGAGCTCACCACATTGCTAAATCTAATAATCTTGTTGTGCTCCATCGTGGAAACAACATCTTTCTATTCATCCATAGAAAAAGACAGAAGATGCGAAGGTGTGATTAAAAACATTTGTTACAAATAATGATATGCAATCTCATGTGATCCTTTTGTTTTGGTTGATATAATGCGACGGTGAGCTGAAAGAGAGAGGAATGGAGAGAAGCCTTAAGGTTCACAGTGTGTTTACGTTTTACCTTCTCGTTTGAACTTTCAACCATTGCTTGTTTTATTTACTAGCTGAACATAGTTAACCTATTACTCAAGCATATGTACTCATGTATATATCTATAAACTACTGACTACTACATGGGACTGGCCCCCTAGGGCCTTCCCTGCTTGAGCTGAATACGTAACGTACGTAATATGGCGCGTACGATCGATGGCACTGGATGGCCGGCCGTTCAAGAGCTAAAGCTAATGAGCTATCATCAATCCAATCCATCCCGCTACGTCTATCCGGCTTGAATTCTATAGGACCTCGATCGGGCGCCATGATTGCCACCCAGAGCTAGCTAGCGCGCGCAGTTAGCGGAGGAGCTTTAGAGCATCTCCAGCAGCAGCGCTAGGCGCCGGCGCGCTAAATTTTTTTTGCGGCGCCAGAATTACGTTTTTGCGCGCGCAGCGCCTGTTTTGCTTTAGCAGCAGCGCTAAAATTAGCGCGGCGTGGCCGTAAAAAAGTATAGCTCCAGCAGAGGCGCTAAAATCCCAGCGCGCGCGCCCAGCGCAAACAACTTCAGATGAAAATTCAGATCGAAATGTAGACTAGAAATAAAAATTTATTACTAAACAGACTCGTTCGTTGACTAAAACAGACTCGATTAAACTAAACAGACTCGATTAAACTAGAACTAAACATCTAAAAGTCGAACTCGTCCAAGTCGGAGTCCGAGTCCGACGTATCGGAGATTTCGGAGAAGAGATGCTCCCACCTGGGGTCTTCTTCGCCCCAGGTGGTGTTGTTGAGCTGCGCCTCCGCCTCGGCTTTGCGCCTCCGCCGCATCGCCCGCTCCTGCGCCCGCGCGTGCCTTCGCTCCGCCCGCTCAGCCGCGAAGGTTGCCAAGGCCTGCGCCTCGGCGGCGGCTTCTTCCGGGTGGCGCCGGCGATACTCCGCCACGAGTTGCTCGTCCCGATGCGCGACCAGCAGGCGGGCCTGGAGCTCGCGGTCGGCGGCCCGGTCCTCGGCGGTGACGAGGCGTGGCGGCGGCGCCAGATCCTGCGCCTGTTGGACGGCGCGGGCGTCCGTGAAGTTCATCTGCCGGCGGGAGCGGCCGAGGCGCCACGCCGCTGCGTCGTACGCGCGGGCAGCCTCGTGCGCCGTCTCGAACGTCCCGAACGAGATCCGCTCGTCGCCGGCGCGAATCTCCGCGTAGAAGGTGCCGTTGGGCCGCGCGCGCACGCCGCGGTAGCCGGACTGGTTCCTCCGGCGCGGCGGCATGGTGGCGACAGCGCGGGCGTGGCGCGGCGACGGCGGAATCCGTGCGGTGGCGCGAGCGGTGGTGGGAGGGGAAAAAGCGGTTGGGGAGAGAGGAGGGGACGCGTGGAGTGAGCGCGCGCTGGCCGCGGGGCGGGTTATTTAACGCGAAACCTACCGCGTTGGCCAGCGCGCGCTTCCGTTTTCCGAGCGCGCGCTTTTTCCCCGCGTCTGCTGGAGCGCGCGAAATTGCCCCGCGCGCGGGAAAAATCGGTTATATGGCGCGCGCGCTCCGTTTCCGGCGTCTGCTGGAGATGCTCTTAGAGGTAGCTAGCTATAGCTGGGTGGCGCTGTGGCGAAGGCACGGCAGCAGGAGTGCACTGCGGTGGCCGGTGGGGCCGGGGTGGAGTGAAGAAGGCCAGGGAGCTGGTTGCCGGCCGGACTAGGGTTACGGCGACTGACGGTGAACTAAAGAGCCATGAAAGCGAGCACAGAGAGAGGCAGCAGCTGGCGCTGGAAGAAGTAAAGGGAGGATGGCGAATTGAAGCCCGAAAAGAAAGAACACCACCCCGTCGCATCGGCACTTGCTGCAGCTCCCTGCATGCTACGCGCGTACATTCATACATGCATTAAGGGATGGATCATAAACGGGATCGAGTTCGTACATGCATGCAGCATAGTAGAGGATTACCGAAGGAGCAAGCTAACTAAGAGGAATATTCCCTCATTCCTCCATTCGTACATGCACTCAGTACGTGTTGCCAGCTAATAGTCACGTGTTACTGAATTAACCACTATTAGACGACGGCCAGTTTTTTTTCTTTGAACAAATACTTGGTACAAGGCAGTAGGATGAATGGACCGATCAATGGGCGATCTGGGGCTGTAGCGTGGAGTTGTAGCCGGCCTGCTCCATCTCCCACCGCAGCTTCGGCGTCGCCGGGTCATCCTCCTCCACCGGAGCGTACTCCTGCACTCAAATTAGATCAGACAAAGAAACCCAACCAAGCATTTAAACTTAAAACTTGACACGATATATTCATCTGAACTAAATTATATCAGAAAAAGTGCTTGATTATACTTATCCGTACGTCTAAACAAAACGAAGACCAATACTCAATCCTTACTTGTTCTTCGAAACAAAAATGATCTAACAGCAACTGAAGAATTGCATCGACCAACCATATATACATGTATAAATACACTGAACAGTCATGAACACTACGTTTGGTCCGTACGCCCAATATGGAAAAGCTTGAACTTCCAATAACCCGGAAGCCAGACGACACGTACATGTAGCAAGGACGACTAGTGAATAGACAGAGACAAGCTAGTCAGCTCGCTGCCGGCCGGGTAGTAAATCTTTAGGACCAAGAGTCATGCATGCGAGAAATTAAAGGAGAGCAAGGTGATTAGAATGAATACCTCGAGCTTGTGGACGAGGTCCCTGGCGTCGGGTGCGCTGACGAAGATGTGGCGCTGGGCGGGCCTGATGAAGCCGTCGTCCACGGCCTTGTCGATGAAGGCCAGCAGGAAATCGTAGTAACCCTCCACGTTCAGCAGACCCACCTGCACGCACGTACACATCCGATTAATTAGAAAAAATCACCGTTAATTAACAGATGGTCGGCGAGGGTTGAGTACGTCGAGGATCTAGACTAGACGTACTGGTTTGGTGTGGATGCCGAGCTGTGCCCATGCGATGACCTCGAGCAGCTCCTCGAGGGTGCCGTAGCCGCCGGGCAGCGCGATGAAGGCGTCGGCGTTGCGCGCCATCTCCGCCTTGCGCTGGTGCATCCCCGACACCGCCACCACCTCCCCCACCGTCTCCCCGGTGATCTGTTCCACCGCACGTGTTAGCTACCTACTGCATGAGTGCATGATCCTATGGCTGAGAAGATGTCGATCTTACCTCCTTGCCCATGAGAGTGGTAGGTATGACGCTGAAATGCAGAGAAGAAAACAAAAACAACACTCGTGAGCAACTTGGACGACACTGTCAATCTAGTTGAAGAGATTTCATTGTCGACAAAAAGGCAGCTACAGTGAGGAGATAAAAAGGAGAAGGGTCGATCGATTGACAATAATGCAAGATCGAGGATGGATGTACGGACGGACCCGATGACGTGGCCGCCGGCGCTGTGGACGGCCTCGGAGACCTCCCCCATGAGGCCCAGGCTACCCCCTCCGTACACCAGATCCATCTTCCGGGCCACCTGAGATACACACATGCAAATCAACCAACAGCTTAACTAACTAACCATTCTAAAAAAAAGGCTTAACTAACTAACCAACTCATGCAACAAGCAAAACCAGTAGCAACATGCATGTGACTAATAACTGACTATGTAGGTACTTGTAATTACCAGCTCCTTGCCGAGCTCGACGGCGGCGTCGCGGTAGCTGCTCCGATTCCCGAAGCTGCTCCCGCAGAACACGCACACCCGCCGGAACCGAGGCCCCTCCTCCACCTCCACCGCAACACCGCCGGCCCCACCCTCCACGATCTCCTCCATCGCTCCGCCGCCGCTCTGCATGCCTGCTAGCTAGCTGCCGTGCCGGCCGGACGTCGCGAGGATATACTCGGATGGAGATAGCGCGCGGTGCCGTGCGCGCTCGTGTGTGGACTGTTGGTGTTGGTGGGGGCGACGAAGGAATAGTTGCAAAAAGAAGCTTCAAGCTGGGATGCCGGCCTGGGCATGTAAAGCGGATCGATGGGGTATATATCCAGAAGTTCGTGATGAATTGGCTACCAACCACAAGGTCTTCTTTTACACATCATTTACATTTACCGCCGTTAAACCAGTACAAAATGCTACTATAGGCCTGACGGCCGCCCGTCCAATCAGGGAGTGTAGATAAGCTAAGCTTCCCTGCTGCAGCGCTGCTGCTAGCAATAGGTGCTACTCCGCTGCGACGACATAGCATCAGTGAACGACTTGAATGCATTGGTAGTTAAATTTGTGATCGATCGGTCGAGCCAGCGATCGAGCTAGACAAGTGAAGGGTGTAGCCAAATTGGAGGACAGGACGTACGTACGGTACTGCAAAGCTACACTGTCGTAATTAATCTGTGGAGAACTGCTCGATATACTGATGGCGCGTGCCATGCCTATGCTGGCTCTCTCAAGAACGAGTCCAAACTCATGCATCTAGACTGCAGTTTGTATATCTTAATGATATTTCCGAGCGGGTGAAAATTCAGAAAAGAAGACAAATTTGGAGCCTCTCTCGTGTCAGCTGGAAGGACTAATTGCAGGCACTCTGTAACTGATAAACTCTGTAACAGGGAAGATATCTATAGTATCTAAATGGGAGCAACCCACTAAGTGATTTCTCTAAACATGCAAGCTATACACATCAGCAAACCTCTAATTCGTCCACGTCATCCTCCCATACTACTCTACCTCACCAAAGTTTCCACCTCATCCACTAACTATTTTTTCTAGCGCATGCAACATGCTCCGTTTATTGTTTCAGTTTCTTTTTCGTTAGCAAGGAACAAAATCATAGTTTCGAATTTACTGCAGAATTCAACGTCAGCCACCAGTTACTTGTCTTTTGGCCTGCACCTTCCGCCCTTCCTCTCCTCACAGCACTAGCTAGTGGCAACTGAATCCATCACAAGGCGAGCGAGCAGAAGGCTCACCTATTTATTCTGCCATGCCACTTAAACACGGCGCATGCAACTCTTCATATTCTCATTCGCTACACCTTCTTACACAAATATTCTTTGTTGACTGAACACTGAACATGCAACTTCCTCACCTCACTATTCCTCTTGCTTCAAGATTGAAGGGAAATGAGCGGCAAGGTCTATTTAGTTATATAGGATTCGTGCTACCAAAGGATTCCTTTTCTCTACTCACTTGCTAATTTCTTTCTACATCTCTTTACATTCTGCGATTCACCTTTATTATTTTGGCTATGAGTTATTTTCATCTAATGTGTCGTGTATTTTTCAGTTTCTTTTATTTTTTTCCAAAACAAGTCAGACATGATATATTTGCTAAGTTCACGGGCAAGATATTCTTTCCAATGGGTATGAAGCTCCAGATATTTTATTGTAATTTTCTCCGTCTCTCTTATATTTTGTTATGTACTCGCTTCATTCCCCTTTCTTCTCCATGCGATGTGCTCACCTATCCCTGTTACTTGCGTGTTGCAGCTAGATGCATATCGAATGCGTATATAAAGCGATTAAATGTGACCTGCTTTGATCACAAGCGACATGTTAGTTATTGTCGAGAGAGAAAATAAGTTGGAGTTATTTTATTGCTATTGTTAAAATCTCAAAATGATTCTAATCTACTTAACATAAGTTGGTACGGTATTTTTACATTTGTACTTCATACCTGAATTCAAACATAGGACTCTTTGCGGAAAAGCACAAGGTTTTCAACAACATATTCTCTTTATGAATCTTTATTTTCTAATAATTGATGTTTTCTCATTTTATTTCTTACAGGTATGCCATACAAGAACCCACAACAACGCGCGGGGATCATCTAGTATCGTAAGTGGATGATCTACCATACTTTTATGGGCCGGTCTTCGCGGGCCGACTAAAGCGGATGTAACTAGTACAGAACGACACATCAGAAACGGGCCAAAACTCTCATCGGAAACGGAGAAAGGGTCCGTGTCCCCGCCCCTGTCACTGATGTGAAGCCTTTCAATGGCAACGGAGATTTTGATCGTTTGCAATAAGTTTGGCAACGGGCATAATATAAAACTGTTGCCTAGAGTCGTTACATCAGATACAGAGATTAGTTTTTGACCGTTTGTAATGAGGGCTAAAGGAAACAAAAAAAAGCCGGTGACGCCTGCTGCGCCGTCGACGGAGCCCTGGCTCCTGCTTGACGGCCGCCGGTTCTTCACCTTCCTCTTCGTCCAGCTTCATTGCGTGGTCTTCTTCTACCTATTTAGTACTGCACAAAAGTCATGCTCCTGGAGGTGCCGGCTTCAGTGGACTGTGTGGACGGAGCCTTTGCATATTATTTAAAAAAAATAGCTACTGAAACATGGAGTAGCGTTGTTTTTGTCCAGTCAAGCAACAAGCATACAAAAACACACTCGTCCTATTTCTGGAAACCTCTCCTTGTCTACAGTGCTAAGAGGCGAACGCGGAGGCGACTCGGCTTTTCCCGGCGGCCGCCGGCGTATCTGGGGATTTCCCACCCTCCGCCGGCCGCTCCGGCGGCGGGAGGATTGGGAATCCCCAGATCTGCGCTCCGGCGTGTAGATAAGGGGCTTCGGGGCGGCGCGGCTGTGGCGGGGTGGTCGGCGCCGTCGTTTTGGAGCTCTGCAGCTTCCCCTCCTCGGCGTCGTCCTCGACGATGCTCCTGGGCTGCAGGTGCGTCTCCGCTCTGCCACTGCTCTCTCCGGCGTCGGTGGCAGGCTGGTGACGGGTGTACAGGAGGCCGGTGGAGGAGGTGCGAGGCGGCTGCTGTGTGGGTGTGTGGTGTGCAGGTGGTGGATTTGGCCACCTCCGGTGAGGTGGTGAGGCGCTGGCCCCAGATCTGGCGCGGAAGGTGCTTGGGGCATGTCCCCAGCCGACGGTCCATCTCCGTCTTCAGATCCAGCTCGTCGGAGCTAGTGGTTGTTGCGGCTCGCCTTCGGGCTAGGAGCTCTTCCGCTCCATGGTGCTGGGCTCCGGGCGGATGCTACCTTCATCGTCTCCGGCGGTGGAGGTTGCGCGTGCTGGGGTTCATCGAGGTTGAAGACGGCGTGTTGCAGCAGTGCTACCATCTGTATTCTCCTTTCTTTTTCTTTGCTTGTATCTGGCCTTGTATTACTTTCCTCTACGTATGAATACAAAATCAAAAAAAAAAAGCAACAAGCATACTCTGCTGTGCACTATGCTGCCTGTTCTCTTTTAGTCGCGCTCGATCGTAACGCATACATTAATGCAGGTTATGAATGCTTTTGCATGCATGCAGCTAAGCTGATCAGATCTTAATTGCGATTAGTCAGCTGGTCCTTGCCCGTGCATAGCACTGCATGCGACTATGCGAGGAACACACCGTACGTACGTGCTGTATGTTCTTAACTCAGTTTTCATTGTACTATAGTATGTTCATCTTAACGGAATTCATAGTTTTTATATGACAATTCCACTTACAATAATATAATAAAAAGAAAAAACGTGCATGCCAATTGGTGAGAATTACACCACATTTTATATTATTTTTTACGGGGGAACGGTTGCTTATATATCATTTGCAAATAGAGTTTTACAATCATTTACAAGACTCACACGCACGCTGTTCGGCACTCTGCCTAACAAGGATTCTCACATTCCATAGTCACTAGTGGAAAATGGGTAATAGGTTATGTCCTTTAGTCCCCAATTCCTTACGAACCGGTACTAATGGGGGGCACCCCCACCCGGTTTGAACGGCCGTCGTGGCCCCCAGCCCCGTCCCGGTTCATGAGGGACCTTTAGTCCCGGTTCGTGGCACGAACCGGAACTAAAGGGTCACCGCATGCGGCCGCAGAGGCGGGGCCCAGCGCGAGAGCCTTTAGTCCCGGTTCGTGGCACGAACCGGGACCAAAGATGGACCTTTAGTCCCGGTTCGGGGCACGAACCGGGACTAACATTTTTACTACATCATCTCCCACCCCGAGCCAGCCAGCTCCATTTTTCCAGCTCGAGTTCATCTCCATTTTCTCCTCCGTTTCTTCACCCGAGCTCGATTCCGTCCCCATTTTTTCCACCATTTGTCAAGATTGACGGTGCCGCATCTATCCAAGGGTTAGCAACTGCATCCTTTCTTCCGGCGCTCGTTTCGTTGCTTGTTTAGCTCATTTCATATTTCTAGTGCTAGCTAGGTGACTAAGTTAGGGATTTCATTTGTTTTATATGCAATTTGAGCTCAAACTAAATTATGATTTGTGGGTTTTAGTGTCGTCCCGTCCCCGTCCTCACCGCCGTCGATCGCCCCGGCCGTCCCATCACCGGCACCACCTCGGTGAGCCTCTTTTTAAAATAAAAAAAATCTTAGTTATATGATTTAGAAGTATAATTATTATTTGTATAATTTTCTTAGTTGTATAATTGTTTGTTATATATAGTGCCATGGTTTTGACATCTGTCCACACCGGCTCTCGTCCGCTCTATTATTCAGATGTGGTATGATTGTTTGTTATAACTATATATTTGTTTCGTTTCGTGTTTATGACATTCATGCCGACCAACTTGACATAGATATATTTTTATCTAGGAGGCAGTTGAACCGGAAATTCCAACCGACCCTCTTGTCGAGATGCTAAATTTTTTAGAAAAAGAAAACAGTGATTTGAAAGCAAAATTGAAAAGAAGTGAAGATCTTCGTCTTCAATGCCTAGAAGAGAAGATGAAATTGGAGTTCAAGCTTGCCGACATCGTCGATGAACACGAGTTCAAGCTTGTCGACGTCGTCGATGCTCACGAGATGAAGATGGATGCAATGCGCTTGAAGATTAAAAAGATTAGAAAATATGCCATTAGTCAAGAGGCTTGGTATCATTATGCTGTTGGTTCAATAATTAGCTTAGTTGCGATTTTGATCGCATTTGTTGTTGGATTTAAATTTTTAGATAGTTGTATGGTAGTTTCAATTAATGTATGTTTTATGAGAACTATGTATTACACTTGATCACTACTCTATTTTGCTTGATGAACATGTATTAATTAATTTGGTCACTTATCTATTCATGATCGATGTAGTATATATATATATAATGGTTTTTGATATAATTATATAATGCAGATGAGCCGGCAATGGATGTACGGTGACCGACGCTGTCCTGAGTTCATTAATGGCATGCATAATTTTCTCCATGCGGCTGAGGCAAACAAGCGGACGAATGGTTTTATTTGTTGTCCATGTAGTGTCTGTAAGAGTATGAGTGATCACTCTACCTCAAAAATCCTTCACGTTCACCTGTTGCAGAATGGTTTCATGCCTGGCTATTATTGTTGGACCAAGCACGGAGAAAGAGGGGTTATAATGGAAGACAATGAAGAAGAAGAGGATAATGACAACTATCCTATGTTCAATGAACACGGTGATACTACAATGGGGAAAAACGAAGCTGAAGAAGATCCCATTGTTGATGAGCCCGACGATGATCTTCATTGGGCCATTCGTGATGCACAAATGGACTGTGGAAGTGAAAACAAGAGGTTGAAGTTGGAGCGCATGTTAGCTGATCACATCAAATTGTTATACCCAAATTACGAAAAAGGCCAGAAAAAGCTGGATAGCACACTGGAATTGCTACAATGGAAGGCAGAGAATGGTACTTCTGACAAGGGATTTGAAAATTTACTGAAAATATTTAAGAAGATGCTTCCAAAGGATAACGAATTGCCCTCTAGTACGTACGAAGCAAAGAAGGTGGTCTGCCCTCTAGGATTAGAGGTGCAGAAGATACATGCATGCATTAATGACTGCATCCAGTACCGCGGTGAGCACGAAAATTTGAATGCATGTCCTGTATGTGGTGCATTGCGGTATAAGATCGGGCGAGATGACCCTGGTGATGTTGAGGGCGAGCCGCGCCCCAGGAAGAGGGTTCCTGCCAAGGTGATGTGGTATGCTCCTATAATACCACGGTTGAAACGTTTGTTCCAAAACAAAGAGCGTGCCAAGTTGTTGCGATGGCACAAAGAAGACCGTAAGAAAGACTTGATGTTGAGACACCCCGCTGATGGGTCCCAGTGGAGAAAAATCGACAGAGAGTTCCCGACATTTTCAGATGACGCAAGGAACTTAAGATTTGGTCTAAGTACAGATGGTTTTAATCCTTTTGGAGAGCAGAGCTCCAGTCATAGCACTTGGCATGTGACTCTATGTATCTATAACCTTCCTCCTTGGTTGTGCATGAAGCGGGAGTTTATTATGATGTCAGTGCTCATTCAAGGCCCGAAGCAACCTGGCAACGATATTGATGTGTACCTGAGGCCATTGGTTGAAGAACTTTTACAATTGTGGCGTGATGAAGGTGTACGTGTGTGGATGAGCACGGATAAACAGAATTTGACCTATGAGCGTTGTTGTTTGTAACCATCAATGATTGGCCTGCTCTTAGTAACATTTCGGGACAGTCAAATAAGGGATACAATGCATGCACGCATTGTTTAGGTGAGACTGAAAGTATACATTTAGGTAACAAGAATGTGTACCTGAGCCATCATCGATTTCTTATACCCAAGCATCCCTTAAGTAAGAAAGGCAAACATTTCAAGGGTGAGGCAGATCATCGGCCGAAGCCTACCCGCCCTTCTACTTCTGTTATACATAATATGGTCAAGGATTTAAAAGTGATCTTTGGGAAGGGTCCTGGCGGACTATCTGTTCCGAATGACGCTAACAACCACGTACCCATGTGGAAGAAGAAATCTATATTTTGGGAGCTGCCCTATTGGATAATCCTAGAGGTTCAACTCTGCAATCAACGTGATGCACGTGACAAAAAATATTTGCTTGAACCTGCTAAACTTCTTGGGCGTGTATGGGAAGTCAAAAGATACACCGGAAGCAAGGCAGGCCCATCAACGTATGAACGAACGAGACGGCGCTCATTCAGAGAATCATCAAGGTCCTGCAAGCTACGCTCTTACGAAAGAAGAGAAGAAAATATTTTTTGAATGTCTTCGCAGTATGAAAGTTCCATCTGTCTTCTCGTCGAATATAAAGGGAATAATAAACATGGCAGATCAAAAATTTCAAAACCTAAAGTCTCATGACTGCAACATGATTATGACACAATTACTTCCGGTTGCATTGAGGGGGTTTCTACCGGAAAATGTTCAAGTACCCATTGTGAAGCTATGTGCATTTCTCAATGCAATTTCTCATAAGGTCATCAATCCACTAACTCTAAAAAGTTTAGGGAAGGATGTGGTCCAATGTCTTGTCAGCTTCGAGTTGGTGTTCCCACCAACCTTCTTCAATATTATAACGCACCTAATAGTTCACCTAGTCGAAGAGATTTCCGTTCTCGGTCCTGTATTTCTACACAACATGTTCCCCTTTGAGAGGTTCATGGGAGTCTTAAAGAAATACGTTCATAGCCATGCTAGGCCAGAAGGAAGCATCTCCAAGGGCTATGGAACGGAGGAGGTCATTG
>CAMZMU010000083.1:7293767-7368660 GCA_947311845.1 Poa pratensis
CCGTGGCCGCGCCCTCGCGCACCGGTCGCTCTCCTCCTCTTCTCCCCTCCCTCCCGTGCGCCCCCAGCTGGTTGGTGGCTGCTGCGCGCTTCATCAGTCAGACGAGGAGGAAAGAGACGCTCCCTCGCTCGCCCGCCCACCAACCACAGCTCAGCCGCGGCGCGCAGAGATTTGATTGAGAAAATGGCGGCGCCGTCGTCCCTCGCCTCCTCCCACCTCTCCCGCCTCGCCGCCGCCGCCGCCCCGGCCCGCAGCACCAGCACCAGCACCAGCAGCTCCGCCTCGGATGCTCCCGCCGCCGCGCGCAGCGCCTCGTCGCCATGGCCGGATCCGGCAAGGTGCCTCCCCCTTAAATCCTCTCACTCTGAAAATCTTACCCGAGAATCCTGTTTTTGCTAACGTTTGACTCCCCCTCTGCTTCGCAGTTCTTCGTCGGAGGCAACTGGAAGTGCGTAAGTTCCCGCTCCCTCCCCACAGCCTTCCGCGCACGGGTTCAGGTGTCAGCACTCAGCAGTCACCGCGCCGATACGGCGGTGGCGGTGGAGATTCCCCCTTCGTCCCGCGTGACGTCCTAGTCCTCTGCAGGCATTGTGCCTGCCGCCTGGGGGTTTTCGTTTTGTCGCCATTCATACAAAACATCGTGGCCTGCATACAATAGGACTTCTCTTTGGTGCCCCTAGTTCTGCTTCGCTCGCCATGCTATTTTCGTGGCGTGGGTACACAACAAAAGGGAATCGGGTCTCTGTTCCTTGTTGCCTTCCGTCAGATTCCATGGCAGTCGAGGTTTTAGGGGCATCTGATGCATGTACAAGACCAAAGAAGCAAATGGATGCTGCCAGTTTTTATGGTTTGGGGATGAATAATAGGACACAGTGTTCTGTTTTATCCTAGGTTTAGGCATTAAGCAAGTGAGCTTCGTAAGGGGCAGCCATCAGTAGCAGGGCTTGCGGCATCTAGGGCATTGCCGTTGACGGTTCGGATGTCGGTTAGAGTGTTGTGAGTGAAGTGGAGTTAAATGAGGGATGCTGTCAACTTATGATGGTACTATCAGTTGCGCAAACAGGATTTAACAGTCCAAAGTGTAGCTATGGAATATCCATAGCTCCATTTGTGTGCCATTGCCATTGTTGGTAATAGCTAATTTGCGCTCTCTTTTTTTGGGTAGCCAAGCCTTCCTATGTTTATGTGTGCAGTTGCTTCACATTTGTAGGGAGCTTCTGCTGGCAAGTCGTATTGCGTAGTGTGTTTCGTCAGCTATCTCCGAATTTTTTGTATGAATGTCTGATGAATTTCTTCTTGTCCATGACTCTAGAATGGAACAAAGGAATCCATTAGCAAGCTTATCTCTGACTTGAATGCTGCCACACTCGAAAACGATGTAGGTAAGCTCATTTGTTTCTTCTACTTGTATCCCAAGCTTCCTTTATTCATGGCATGTCAGTCTGTGTGACAGGCATATTTGTTTAATTGCTATACATCATGGTGATGGTTCCTGTTTCCATATAGTATGGCCATTGTGTGGATGTTTATTAGATGGGAATTTTGCACCATGAGTCGCAAAATATCAGTAAAACTGATCACCAAAATCAGTGCAGCAACTTCTTCTTTTACAGTTCCAGAGTACTATAAAATAAGCGATTTTCTGATCACTTTGGGTGCACACTTGTGAGGCTAATATGTTCGATCATGTACATTGTTATGTAGGCAATTTTAAGCTAAGTTAGCTACTTGTTTTTCTTAACTCAACAGGATATTAATATATTTAACTGTGGCTATACTGCAGATGTTGTGGTAGCGCCACCATTCATTTATATCGATCAGGTCAAGAGTTCACTGACTGATCGCATTGAGGTGTCTGCTCAGAATACGTGGATCGGAAAAGGAGGAGCTTACACTGGAGAGATCAGGTTGACTACTGCGAACTAAACTTGTCAACCTTGTCTTTTCTGGTACACGAGAGGTCGCATATTCGTTGTATGACACTGATGACCAAAAAAAAAAATTGTTTGCTTCGTTTTCGTGTAATGTAGTAAGCAACAAGATTTACAAAATACTATGTCTATTCTCTTCCTTCTGGTGTTTCATTCTGAATTTAATTTTCTTTTACTCCAGCGCGGAGCAATTGGTAGACATTGGCTGCCAATGGGTTATTCTTGGTCACTCTGAACGTAGACATGTTATCGGTGAAGATGATCAGGTAATTGCAAATGCTACTGAATTTGTACTTCTCTTGCTTGTTCCTTGTTGATGCCTAGACAGTCTGAAGTCGCCTCTTGAGATGTATGGTTTCTATTGTCACTAGTAATATTGCACGTGTAACACACGTGTAATCTTGATAATTTCTTCTCCCATGGTATAAATAAAGTGGTAGTGAGCATCATGATGTATTTTCAACCGAATGCAAGCATAATAAGTTATATATCATGTTAACCATGGATTTGATGCAAAGTGCGTAGTTCATTTAGGGTTATACAAATAATTTGAATTACCGCGTGACATGAATCAACGTTCCTCCAAATATCACAATAAATATTGCGCCAACCATATAAAATTTGCAATCTGAATATGAAGAATGAGATAACCAGAAAGTTCTAGCATTACTTCACCTTTGCGGACATTGTAAAACAAAGATTCTACATCAAATGTATTGAAGCTAACAGAAAAAAAAATCATATGTGAGGAATACTAAATTAGTTTGGCTTTAAACTAATGTTTTTAAACATTTTGGAACATCTGAATCTGACTAAAATCTGATTGGATGATATAACTAAATAGGATACCAGTATACAACATTAATTTGCAGTGTCTAAAGAACCAGACTTCGAGAGGACAATCTCGCTCTAATATAAGTACAAAACATCATCTAGAAAATTGGGACTGAAAATTAGTAATGGACAATGCTGCAGATCTTCACCATCTTGTTTGCTTATAAACCTACAGTAGCAAATAATGGTTCCAGAGGACTGAAAAATAGGGCAGTGGATCCCTTTTCTGAGTCAATAGAAGCAACAAAATAAATACCACCAAAACGCAATATGTGACACAACCTTTATTATGACTGAAATAAAACAGAGCCAGGTTATAAAAGCTACCCAAATATTTTCGAACTTCGCGGTATCAACTATCTTGAGTAAAACAATGAGCCTTGTATTACATACTACATGTAAGGTCCAACAAAAGTATTACATCTAAGGAAAATGAGTAATTAGTTAAACAGGGGATGTAAATTTAACTCAAGGCGTCAATGAATACGGCCAATTTACTAAATCTCGAGTGAACTCTCCAATCTGCAGATAGTAAGTATATTCGGTTCAGACAATAACAACTGAATCATGGAACCATAATTCTTGCATGATCAGATACCAAACTATAAACTTAACAAAAGTAATACGTGGATACACGGAATCACTCACCAGATCACAATTCACAAGAACTTGAAGAAGAACTTGACAAGGAAACCTCTTCGGAGAAAAGAATGGAAGTTACCTCGTTTATGTAGAGCGAAGCTACATGCCTACAAGTTGTCTGCCGGATACATGAAAGGTTCCCTGAATTTGCATCTGAATTCTGAATTGGCGCTAAAAATAAAATTGAAACACAGCAAGAGGCAACTAAGAACCGGATGAGACGAAAAATGGATACAAGACTCTCCATCTGCTCTGATATCCAGCAAAGAAACAAAACAATTGAGACCAAATCTTATCGGTGTAGAAGAAAATTCAAGGAGGAGATGACTCGTTAAACATTTATATGGAAGAAAATGTGTACTCTAGCTTTATATCTGGGCATATTTCTTCATGTAATAACAGTGTTTACACATACTTATTTAAATGAATCGTGTGCCCCCAAGCCACCAACGATTTCCTATCATATTAACACACTGGTATTACTAATCACAAAAATATGAGCTTGTACTGGTTCGGAAAATTAGCTAGACGGTTCAAGGTGATATTGAAATCTAGTGACCTTCAGTTCAATGTCCTACAGAAAGCAAACATTACAAAGAGGTCTTCATATACGAAAAATATTAAAATCATCATATACGAATAATATTAGTTGATTCTGGAAATATTTGGACACATCCCATGATGAGATGCTAAAATTGGGATCACTAACCATGGTATTTTGTGGGAATATGGAGTATCGTATCACTCCCGTGCTCCGCCTGCTTGATCTTCAAACAGAACATGTCGCTGTATTCCTCTGCACCGGATAACTCACATCAAAATGCCACACAGAGGCTGTAAGAATATTCAGCACACAACGTTTTCCTTTCAGAAAAATCCTCAAACGCATACCTGCAAGGACCCAACATGAGACAATCTCTACTCGATTGCATCAGCAAGCTTCCAAACATAAATCGTTGTTATTCTCGTTCAGAGCAGGATCCAACATTGGTGATTTTAAATCCGCATATAAGCCTCGAGTCAAAAGACCAAAATAGTGAAGTTGCAAAACATAAGATGGGGGATACTGCCTGTTGGTTTGGGAAACACACGTTCGATAAATCAACTCGGAAGATTCTGACGATGACCTGGGCATGGGCGGTTCCCTCAGACAGCGTGGATGGGCGCCGCCCCATGGCAAAGGAGGCAGCAACGGAGCTGGCGGGCGCCTCTCCTTGAGGAGAAGGACGTCAATGAACTCCCCGCCTCGGGGAGCAGGACGCCGGTGAGCTCCTCGCCTCAGGCAGCAGTATGGCGATGTATCGAGTGCCCCGGCGAGCAAGGATGCGGTCTGCAGGCGCGTTGTAGAATGTGGAGCAGTGCAGCCGTGCAGGGTGTGGTGAGAGAAAAATACGGGAGATTGGTAGGAGTAATAGTTGGAGTGACGCGAGGGCAGCGGCTGGTGGAAAGGCGCATGGGCGTGCCGCGTGCATCGCAGTGGGGAAGGCACGACAGGCGGCGCAACGGTGGACTCGCGTGGGCCGGTGGCGGGCGGCACCTGAAACGGGGGCAAGGCTGGGCTGGGGCGACGCCGAGATGGAGGGCGAGACACGCCGCTGCTCGACGACGGGTTTGAGCGGGCCGGTGGCGCGACGACGGGATTGGGCAGAGTGGAGGAACATGCGAGGAGGGGCGGCCGAGCATAGTTGTTAACTGACGTGATTATAGTAGATCCGACGCCTTTAACGCAGTGGGGGGCGAGCGAGAGGATGTTTATGTTGCAAGGCGGCCGCTGGCGTCCGGCAGGCGGCCGTGTCTTCGGCCGGCGGCGGGCGCGACCTGCGTTGATGGAGGGCGCTGGCGGCAGGGATGGAGGGCGCCGGCGTCGGAAGGAGGGCGCGGCTGAAAGGATGGAGGGCGCGGCGGCGGCGTTTGGAAGGCAGCAGTTGCAGGGGATTAATTAGATGCGTCATTAGCGATTAGCGAAGAGGTAATTAGCGTGGAAGACGTTTCGCTCAGTTCCGTGGTCAGTCCGGTATGTAAGAACCGTCGGATCAAATGATGTGTGGCTGGGATGATTTGGATCACCCCTGTCTCTGCCTTTTTATATTAGTGGTGATGCTACAGTTTGGGATTTTATTACTATGATCTAAAAGTTTATCTGATGCAGTTTATTGGGAAGAAGGCTGCATATGCCTTGAGCCAAAATCTTAAGGTTATGGCATGCATAGGAGAACTGTTGGAAGAGAGGGAAGCAGGGAAAACTTTTGATGTCTGCTTTAAGCAGTTGAAGGCTTTTGCAGGTGAATTTTCTTCATCTGTTCTAGTTTAATGATGGATCTGAACAGCATTGATTTATCTGTATTATGTGTGCTTTCAGATAACATTACAGACTGGACAAACGTTGTAATTGCGTATGAGCCTGTCTGGGCTATTGGAACCGGAAAAGTTGCTTCTCCCGAGCAAGCTCAGGAAGTTCATGCCGCTGTGCGCGATTGGTTAAAAACCAATGTATCAGCTGATGTTGCTTCTAGCGTTAGAATAATCTACGGAGGTTAGTATCTTATCTTGGTCTTCTTGATTCTGCGTCAGTGTTTTCTCTGTTTCATCCAGATTGAACCGATATTGGAAGATGAACTTATGAACCACAAGTTTCGTATTAGATGTGAACTCATAAATATCTTAGTAGTATCCTAGCAAGCTACTCCGTTCCTGCTATCATACTTTTTTTTAGCAAGGAACATTTTTTTCTTGATATTTGTGGTGTGTTAGAAATATCTTGAAGCTCTATTAGATTTTTTTTTTTGGTTAGAATCTGCACGTTTGATATGGTTAACACTTGACTTGATGATCCCATGATATGACCATCCTCCTATTCTTCCGTTGCAGGCTCCGTAAACGCAGCGAATTCCGCAGACCTAGCAAAGAAGGAAGACATCGATGGCTTCCTTGTTGGTGGAGCCTCTCTGAAGGTACCAGAATCACGAACTAATGCCACATGCTTTTTATTATTTGCTCGATGTTATCATGTTCTTATTCTCGCACTAAAATATATTCCGGTGTGCCCCAGGGTCCGGACTTTGCCACCATCTGCAACTCGGTGACGTCCAAGAAAGTTACAGCCTGATGGAGAGGGACAGCTGTGGAAGAAATAATCTGATACCGGGAGGCAGCAGCAGTTGGCTACCCGTGTCACCTAGAAAGCCTGAGATAGGTGCTCCGTGCCGTGTGTGAACCGTGATCGTGTGTCCGAGTCGTGGTCTGGTTTTGCTGCTGATTTCGTAGTAGCAGGAAAGAGAGAATAATGCCGACGACATGGCACCATTTTCCTTCTCATGGACCTTTTGTACGAGGCAGGAGTTTACTTGTGCGTGAGCTGTCACACTCGCACCTGAATTAATGTGTCTCCTGATATATATGTGGAACTTTCTGTGTCCAATCCACGAAAATGTGCTGCTATCTAACGAAGTGATATCATGCTAGTTTACCCACAGTGGTTTTCGATTATACTTGTACAAAAGAAAAGGACAAATGATAATGCTAGAATATTACTCGTACATACAGTAGTCTATAGCGAGCACGAGCAGGGTGCAGTTTTGTGTGTTATAGCTTCATTTAGCTCAATTTAGTTGATTCTGAGAGCTGCCACCGTTTTCTGTTCCCGCTATTTAAAACTTGGTCCGCAAAATGTATAATAAAAACTTAAATATCCAGTGCTCACCATGTTTCTGGTAAAATAACTCCACTGGATTTTCCTTGTTAACTTGTAAGGTAAGTATGCCACGGTTGGTTGGACTTGTGCTTCAGTCTAACTTACTGACCCTTTCAAAGATTGCAAAGTTCCATAGAAAAAAATGTCGTTTTACCAGGCGATAAAAAACATCGTCCCCTGCTTTTGGTTGGCACCACCACCTCGATCATCGATCGCAGCGCTCATGTTTCCAGTTTCGTTTGGCCATTATTTTACCACAGGTACGTACACTTACTGACTAATGATACTTTCTGAATCTTGTTTCAAGGCTCGAGTTTCTGAACTCATTTGCCCGGCCATTTCTCCTGCGCAATGGTACCGCGGCAAGATTTTTGCTTGAACTGACCTGATCGCTAGTTAGTTCGTGCTCTTGGGTTTCTCTAGTTCGCGTTCTGCTTTGTTCGGCTAGATAGCTACTGGAGTAGGAGCAACCATGTCTTTCCTTCACTTCTTCTCCAAACTTTGACCTTCTGTGTCCTCGTCTCCGCCTCCAGCGAGGTCACGGTCTCACGGAGTCTCCTCCCGCGCACCACCAGGAGTTCGGCGGCGGCGCCTTCCTCACGCGTCCAAATCTCGCCATGGCGCAGCTGCACAAGGCATCGCGCCCTCCGCGGAAGGAGGCGGCGCCGCGTCCAGGGCGACTCCCCGGAGCACCCGTGCGCGCGCGCCCCCGCCAGCTCCACTTCGCGTCCTCCCCGCCGGGCGCTCTCACTTCTGTCCTCGGACCGCTATAGGTATAGCTAAGCTTACATCCAAATCAACCAAATAATATTTTTTTTTTAAACGAGGCAAAAGCTTTGCCTTTTAAATTGATATAGGAGAAGCAAACATGACACGGCCGAGGCCAAAAAGAAAAAAGTCATACAGGACAGGGCGTGCTAGACGAAAGGATCTCATCCTACACCGTCTAATCTCTCAGAAAGATATATCGTCATATCTTCAAAACGCAACTACGCGGCGCGATCTGAGGATAATCACGTCTGTACACTTGGTTGAGGTTCCAACAATTAGTAGTGATCCACAAGAGTTTTGTAGCAATCCGGCACAAAAATTCGAGTGGCACATTTGGGGCTGGGGCCTTAATTTTTGCACGAAAGGATACATTATTAATCCAAAAAAAGGGAAAATGTTATTTCTTGAATATGACAAAAAATGTTCTTTCTTCAATATTCTAATATAGACAGATCCACCGTATGGTATCTGTTTTCTCTAATTAGTACTGCATCAACCAACAAGCATACAAAATCGACTGAACATAATTTTTTAGATCGGAATTTCATCCTTCAAAAACCCATTTCTGTATGTTCGTAATTTTCAGATTGAGGTTTGTGTAACATATATAAACAAAAAACATGCACGGTTTGTTACTTATATAACTGTAGACAATTATGAAGTGGTAAAATGTATGTTCGATGTGTTCTCTGCTTCTACTCTCTCCGTTCATAAAAGGATGTCTCAACCAACTCCAAATTTGGATGTATCTAGACATAAATTTGGATGTATCTAAATTTATGTCTAGATACATCCAAATTTGGAGTTGGTTGAGACATCCTTTTGTGAACGGAGTGAGTAGTATTTAGCACACAAGACACTTACTTCGATGACACCAATTTCAGTGACTTCTTATGGCGTCAGCGCTACCACTGCTCGCCGTCGTAGCACTTATGCTGAACCTGGCATCTATATCATCAGCGCAACCTCACCGCGGATGCAAAACACATTGCGGTGATGTAGAGATCCCCTATCCATTCGGCATCGGTACCGGCTGTGCTATCGAACAAGGTTTCGAGATCAACTGCAGCAGGACTGCCGATCGAATTGAGAGGCCGTTCATAAATGAATGGGAGGTTCTAAGCATCTCGGCGTCCGGCGGTCAATCCCGAGTCTTAATGTCCATCCCGACATATTGCTACAACTCTAGCACAGGAGAAATGGATCCGTACCTTTGGTATTTCAACTTAGCTTGGCCATATCGGTTTTCGGACATGCACAACAAGTTCATAAGCATTGGTTGCAACACGATTGCATACATATACAACACCGGCGAGAAGACAAGGTATGCAACAGGGTGCGCGTCGGTGTGTGGAAGCCCAGGAGACCTGAAAAATGGCTTGTGCGTTGGTGTAGGCTGCTGCCAGAACACTGTCCCCAAGGGCTTAACGAGCTACAATGCCTACTTCTACGATGTGGACTATGTCAATAGTTCAAATACTTGGCACTTCAACAAATGCAGCTATGCCATGGTGGTGGAGGCAGAGACGTTCGCTTTCAACTCTGAGTACATAACCACGACGAGGTTCAACGATACCTACAAGGGGCAGCAGCCGGTGGTGCTTGACTGGGCGATTGCAGATGTAACATGTGAGGCAGCACGCGGAAACATGTCTTCCTATGCGTGCCAGAGCGGACACACCGTGTGCGTTGATTCATCCAACGGCCCAGGGTATCTGTGCAACTGCTCCGTTGGATACCAAGGGAATCCTTACCTCTCTGGTGGATGCACAGGCAAGTTTCTCCCCTTGCTCTGCATACTTCTTTATTCCATAGGAATTGGAAACAATCTAAGAAAGAAGGATTTCTGCTCTGGACATATGTGTATAATAGTAATGTTCACTCTCATGCATGCACAAAATCCGAATAGAGAGACAAATCTAGTGTTAGACTCTCCAATCTTCTTATCTGTTTGTTATACTGCCTTTGAAAGACTCATTTGGGATTCGGCATTTTGTTCGATTATCACTGCAGATGTCAATGAATGTGAGCAGAGTCCAAGCCCCTGCCCTGAGTCTGCAACTTGCCATAACACAGTAGGAGGGTACCATTGTTCATGCCCTCTTGGCAGCAAGTTTGCAAAAGAAACAAACTCTTGCAACAACCAATTTATAGGTAAACCACCAGAAGCTACCACCTTGCTTTCGTCTTGCAATTAGTTATGCAATTGCGAGTTTGCGACCATTGTGGATTCTGAGATCTTTGCTATCCAATCTCGTCGATATTTTGTCTTGTCGAAAGAGCAGCAGAATTGCTGTTCTCCCCATTCACCAGTAAGGTATAAGAGGCTTGTCATTATTGTGTACTGTAACGGCTGAACTTTGATTTTTTTATAACGTAAAATAACTATTCTTGGCAACACACAAAATTAAAATGAAAAAGTAGTTGCATGCATTAAGGAAAAACTATTATGTGTCTAACTACATATGCATACATTTTCAGGGGTCGTTATTGGACTAAGTTGTGGTATTGGAGTTCTGTTTATCGTGGCAATTTCAATGTTGCTGGTTCGGAGGTGGAAGAGGGGCATTAAAAATAGAATTCGAAAAGCAAACTTCCGGAGAAACAAAGGCCTCATCTTGGAACAATTGATCTCATCCGATGAAAGTGCCACACATAGTAGTAAAATATTTTCCTTGGTAGAGTTAGAAAAGGCAACGGACAGTTTTGACTCTACGCGCATTCTAGGTCGTGGAGGGCATGGTACCGTTTACAAGGGGATTTTATCAGATCAGCGTGTTGTGGCCATAAAGAAGTCCAAAATGGTCGATCAAACAGAGATCGATCAATTCGTCAACGAGCTTGCCATTTTGTCTCAAATCAATCACCGAAATGTGGTAAAACTTTTTGGATGTTGCCTTGAGTCAGAAGTGCCTTTGCTCGTGTATGAGTTCATCTCCAACGGCACGCTGTCTGAACTTCTTCATGGTGACCGCACGAATGCTAGAAGCTTGTTAACATGGGACCATCGTATCAGAGTTACTAGCGAGGCTGCTAGTGCTTTTGCTTACCTCCATTCCGCTGCTTCAATACCAATCTTCCACAGAGATGTGAAATCTGCAAATATACTCTTGACCGATAACTTCACTGCAAAGGTTGCAGACTTTGGTGCTTCGAGATCCATCTCCATCGATGAAACTCGCGTGGTCACAACAGTGCAGGGAACATTTGGATACTTGGATCCTGAGTATTACCACACGGGCCAGCTAACCGAGAAGAGCGATGTTTACAGCTTTGGTGTGATAATAGTCGAGCTCCTAACAAGGAAGAAGCCGATCTTCCTCAACTCCCATGGTGAAAAGCAAAATTTATGCCATTACTTCGTCCAAAGGCTACAAAATAACACTATGATGGAGATCGTTGATGCTCAGATTGTAGAGGAAGGCAACGAGAGACAGATCGCTGAGATGGTTTCCCTTGCAAGTGCATGCTTGAGGTACAGAGGAGAAGAGAGGCCTACCATGAAAGAAGTGGAGCTAAGGCTGCAGCTCATGAGAGGCAAGATGGTACTCAAGAAAAACCACGAGTTAGAGGGCGACAATGAAATCATGCCATTGTTACCTTCAAATTATTCCAGTTATTTCGGCACTAGTTCCGGTACACAGCATGATGACTTCTTCTCGGCTGCTAATTCGTCAACTCAAGGTGTCACGCGGTGCTACACCATGGAGCAAGAGCTTGTTTCTTGGACTGACCTACCTCGCTAGTTTTTCATAGTGACAAATTTGAACTCTTTTCCTTTGTTCTGCGAGCCAAAATACATTGATCTTGTTGTATCACAAATTGGATTGATATGCTTATTTGCCCTAGTGGGCTCGCCCTTCTGTTGCCTCTCATGCACTGGTGTGCAGTTTCAGAAGAGGTGGGCGAATAAAAAGCATCTCCTTTAATTTCAAGCTGTAAACGAATTCGACACGGGTTTGGAATTCATCCCCTCGTGGAATCATTGGTTTGTATAGCCAAGTTGCTGCCAGGAAACCAAGCAATTATATATATCTGTCTTAAGAGGTCGCCGCCCGTGAATCATCAAAAATTTCTGTCGTGGGTCACTGATTCTAACTAGTATGTTGTCCCAGGCCTTCTACCTGAGAGGACGAACTCATCAAACATTGGACATACTGCCATGGCGATCACAAGGTTGAGATAGCCGAATTCAGGGTTCTTGACAGAGATGGATGGCACATATGATAGCTATGATGATGATCTGCTAAACTACAGGAGACGATTCATGTTGTCCTTCGACGCTTGTCAAATTCATTTAAACTACAGGAGACGATTCATGTTGTCCTTCAACGCTTGTCAAATTCATTTGGTGACCTCACTTTCCCACCTAGTAGATAATTTGCGATTTTGTAGCTGATCATCTTGCAAAGGGTCCCGGTAGCTTTCTCAGTTCAAACTTGTATGCCTAAAGCGTCCTATAGCTGCTACCGAGATTCTGGGAGTCCTGCAGGAACAAGCAGAGACTTGATGGCAATCTAAGCCTCATAAACAACTTGAAATCAATCTCGGTATCAAGCTAATCACAGAGGAAAGCCGATCTAATAAGCTTCCAGACAGCTTTGTTACCATCCGACAGGTCCATGCACATAAAATTAGGCAGGGAAATATACATGGCCAGTGAAGTGCTCACAACAACGTAACTCCTCTCCTCGACAAATCTAATTTCGAAGTTATGCGACAAAAAAAAAGAGCATAGGGAGAGATGGAGAAAGAAACGATGAATCGATTCCTACGGCGTGCAGAGGTTCTTCAGGTCTTCCTCCTTGGCGTAGGAGTTCGGGATGAGCCTCGCAGCGTAGGGATAAAGGTCCTTGTACGAATTCCTGATTGTGCCTTCTGCCACACCGGTAGCCAAGGAGATATCTGCAAAGCACGTGCATCCAGGGGTTGATGTTATTTCGCGGAAATGTGTAGGAGAAAAGGACAGAATGGGTGAGTGTTTTAAACCTTTAAGTGGCTTCTTGTCCTCTGAGAGCTGGGTTATCATATAAATCACAGCAGCCGCAATGGAAATAGGACTCCTCCTGCACGGCAGATTGGAAGTAAACAAATCTTTCTAGGTCAAAGAATGTGCACTAGACAATTGACGAGTAAAGCAGGTCCATAACTTAAGAGTCAAATACTAGCACTTCAGTATCTCCATATTAAACTGAAAGTCTGTAAGTTGCCTCTACCAAATCGGTTACTTGTGGTATACATGGTGGACTTAGCTGCATTTGCAACTAATTCAAGACTAGTTATTCTAATAGTATATGATTCCTGACATCGCCCTACATGAAACAGGCCTACGAAAGAAGCTAGTGCTTGAGACTTGAAGATGCCAAAAGTAGTCAGGACTAACGTTGAGGTTAATTGAACAGACTTTCTTGTCACATAATCTCATCTGTTATCAGACTTGGAACACAACAGGATCCTAGGACCAGTCAATCTTGTGTGCAGAAAGTAGAAAAAGGCCTAACCTGATATCAAGCTCCTCTGAGCGCTGAACTGCCTCCTGAGCTGCTTTTACAGCAGTGTTGTTCATCCCAAGAGTTGAACAGAAACGCCTCTGCAGATTTGCAAGCTTATAAGTTATTGACTTCCAACTTTGCAAGTTTATATGCTAAGTAGTAACAGACCAGGAAATCTCCAGCATGGATGGTTCCCATCTCCATAGATTGTCCCATCTCAACTTCCAGTTGCTTCACTATGAACTCCTTTGCTCGACCAATCTCTTTCTTTGTTGCTCCATTGGCAACAGAACATATTTCTGCAAAAACACAACATTGCAAGGAATGGCCTTAGATTATGTATGCTGCCATGTTCTAGTGTCTACAAAATCAGATATTTGTTACAGCATTATTTACCTTTTACAGTCCTAGGACGATCTTCTTGTCTACAAGCAATATACAAACAAGCAGCTAATATGGCATCTTGATTTCTTCCCCTGATAGACTTGAGATCTTCCACCTTCTTATAGATTTCGTTGGCTCGATCCTTCAAAAGGTAACGCAAGAATAATAAAATATAAGTATACAGCATCGCCAAACCAGTATTATGTTACAGTGTAGAGAACTCTTGAAATAACTAAGGAAGCAGCATTTAACCTTGACACTGAGGAAATTTACAAGTGTTGTGCGGCACCCTACGTATTCAGCATAAGATAGAGCTGTTACACTATATAACATGGACCCCTGCTCTTTTAGCGCATATGCTTAGGATAAAAATTTATAAACATGCTCTACAAACAAAACCGATGAATTTCAAACATCCATTCAAAGTGAGCAGACACAACTGGACTTTCGGTATTTTTTAGGATAGCCCTGGGTGTATGATCTGACCAGACACCAAGTTACATGCACTTGATCAATTGATCAGTGCTTGGATGTTAGTAGTCACACTCAAGTATGACTGTAGTAAGCATTTTGGTTTTCAGCTCAATATAATGCACAATAGACGTCAGATTTCTTACCTTAATAGTAGCCACAAGACCCAACCTGCAGAAGACATGTCAATGTATCGTCAAAATCCAAATATTAGAAACAAAAAAGACTGAAACTACTTTGGTAGTAAATCAGCCATCAAACTGTCTTTTGAGTGTAGCACGTTCTAGAATTAAATTATTTATGGGGTGATAACTTCCCATTCTAGATATACTAGTAGAAGAGGAAGCTATCAAATTTGCACATGCCATATCACGGAAAAGATTTAAGTGCGCCATTTTACAGCTACCAGCTTGCTATTGCTAGGCACCTAAGTGACTACCACGTTTCAAGAAACTAGACGTTAAATGCCATCACCAACAGTTTGACGATGCTTTGTAAGTGCATAACGCAGTAACAAGAGAGTGCGACAAGTTTATATTATCATGCACAAAGCTAATGTATCGTCAAAATCCAATATTTCTGTTAAAAAAGTGCAGGCCACTTCTACGGTAGATCAGCAAAATCGTTATTCATGAAAGTATCTTTGAGTGTTGCACGTATATGACTCTACTCAGCTCCATCAAATGTCTCTAGAATAATATATGTAGTGAAAAATTTCCCTTCCAGATACGATAGTACAATTGCACATGCCTTATCACGGAAACAATTAAAGTGCATAACTTTATAGCCATGAGCTTGCTATTGCTAGGCACATAAGTGGATAATTTCATGCTTCAAGAAACTAGGCGTTAAATGCCATCACTAACAGTCCGCCAACGGTTCGTAAGAAACTAGGCGTTAAATGCCATCACTAACAGTCTGCCAACGGTTCGTAAGTGCATAAATCGATAAATTAGACACTACCACAAGCCTATAATATCAATCTGTACAAAACCAATACACATGCAAAGAAAAAAAAATCTAACTTTTTGTATTATAAACCAGAATTCTCGATATACAGGTAGTCTTAAATGGAACCTTCTCTCGCTCCAGATCCATGTGGAAATCACGCGCCACCTAACCAACCATACGATCCCCACCCATGCAGTAGTACTAGGATAAAGCACGAGCCCTAGCCCCCCTGCACGACGTGGTCACGCATTCCAAATCTACGAAACCGAACGGCCGGGCAGAACAAATCTATCACACTCCTAAATGGCTAAATCCGCCCTGCCCCAAATCAGGACGCCGGAAGGAGCGCAGACGAGCGAGCGATTGATTCCACAACTACTACTACAGTATTATCAAATCTCGAAAAAAATAAAGCTTTGGATCGGATCGAACGGGCGTTTTTACACGGAAATGGAACATCAGCGGGGGACGAGGAGGGAAAAGATCGGGCGGACCTGTCGGCCATGTTTGCGATGGTGCGGAAGGCGAGGATGAGTGAGCGGTCGGGGTTGGACCCCCGGTTCTGCCAGCGTCCGAGGGAGGAGGAGAGGAAGTCGCCGTGCGCGCCGTTGGGCTTGGCGATGACGGTGGATAGGCCGCCGTCGGTGAGGAGCGGGTTGGAGGGCCCCCCGACGCGGACGGGGTCGTTGTCGTTGGACTCGTTGGCGAAGGTGCGCCACTCGGAGGTCTCGTCGACGGAGTGGGCCTCGAGGACGAGGCCGCACTCGGTGCACACCGTGTCCCCGCCGAGTGGTCGAACGCCACCTCCGTGTGCTTCTTGCAGTCCGGGCAGAACGTGTCGCTCATCTCGGCCTCCTCCGGCGCAGGGTCCGGTCTCCGAGTCCGCCGCCTCGCCGCGTGGGTGCTGCGGCGGTGGAGTGCGGAGGCGATTTGGGGCGAGCACGGGAGAAGGGAAGCGGAGGGGAATGGGAATGGAGAAGTCGGGTTCGATGGATCTGTCGGGTCGGCGGGTTCTTATTGGGCCGGGTGGCGTGGGAATGTGGATCTCGTCTACGCTACGAGTAGGCAGCCCGACCCACTCTTGTGCTGACCGTGTTTGTTCGTTCGGCTTGGGTTGGATGGGATGTCTGGATTTTCTCTCTTCTGCTATATCTGGCGGGAGAAATATCGGAGACACGTGGCCATGAAGTTGGCATCTTTGAAGTGGTGTCGGCCAGATATTATGAGTACCGTTCTTCAAAATTGGCAGCTTTGCAGTGTTAGGGCTCATTTGATAACAGAAATCCCAGGGGGATCCCGGCCTTTTCCCGGGGTGTATTTTCCCCTAGTCCGGAGGTCGGGAACAGAATCCCGGAGTTTTACACTTGGTTCTTCAGATTCCCGGCCGGGATTATTTTCCCTGGGTGTTTCTCGCCCTGCAACCAAATGAGCCCTTATAGGTTCGTTTTAGATAATGTGTGGGTCCACGTGTCCTCTAAATGGCATCATTCTTCGGAACTGGCTGCTCTGCCTTGTCACGGTCTCGTCAGTCATCACTGAGGATAGTTATTACTGCTTTCTGAAACTTTGCAGTAATTTTCCAGATAGAGACGCCTCCAGTCCAGGGTCTCTATCTATCCATTGTGATAGAGCACCACCTACATACGCAGCTGCGCCGGAAGAACGTCCACACCGTAACCGGGCATTCTTGTAGTGTCAAAGATGGCAAACTTTCCAGGTAAAGTGAACCCCATGGCCATCACGATCAACTCTCCGTCAGAAACCAAGTTCTGACACCGTGGTAACTGGTAAAACAGACACCAACCGAGTATTCGCGCACGGGAGCGGTGTGAAGACTGAAGACGCGAGCAACAAAGCATGATGCAACGGCTCTTGCCCAACTCCAACGCCAGCCTACAGGGGAAAACGACTTGCCAGATAAATGGTCTTTTTTACATTTCTAAAATAGCTGCGACAAACACAGATACGTAAGCTAGAGTACTCTCAAGTCAGGTATATCAAGGCATACGCTGTTAACAATCACATCGACAAAACCTATGTCTGCTGCGAATTCTCTCACTGACTACTACAGTAACAGTTTGTAACTGAAAATAGAAACTCAAGAGGGTGGCCCCGGTCGGGCACTAGCTAGAGCATAATAACTGACTGTCATTCAGAGTACAGTCTCACGCTGCAGCTCCTACACCACCCCAGAGGGAAGCCGTAGCACCAGTTGCCCACCGACCAGACTGCACAGCCACAAACACCCCAACCATTAGGTACCCCTAAAAACAAGATTCTATAACATATCTGAGGCAGTGACGGTGGGATTTACCTCTTCACATAGTAGTAGCAGAAATCCGCGAGGATGAACGTCTGCACGATTTCTGACAGGAGCACCATAGATGGCCACAGACCATAGCCCAGAGCAGTCAGCAGCCGGCCGCGAGTATCCAGAACCTACACAATTCAATATGGTGATTTATATCAGTAGCGGTTCCTTACACGTGTATAAAGCCTTATGAAAACAACCAACTTTCAAATGCACATGTATATAGAAATCCTCAAGATGTCCTTAACCCTAGATATTGAACAGCTTGCAAGTTATATCCAACAACTGCGGTAGAACAGACCAGGGTAAACAAGAATCGCCACATGGCCAGATGGCGAATTTTGGCTACCCAGAAAAAAAAAAAAGGTAGATAAGAGAGAGGGGGTGGGGTAGCCAAAAAAAATCTGCTTTTGCAGCATACCCAAAACATGGTACCCAAATTATGTGTGCGCCTGTGAGGTTAAACAGTCAGCCACACAACCACCTTTCTTTTGCACCAAGGACCTTGAACAGAAAAAAAAGCGCAATGGGTCTTCAGCTAGGCTTGGGCATGCCGGGAGGAGCTAGGTGGCTGCATGCGGGGATGAACTGGGCGGCGGCACGAGGTGCTGGTTGGTGGCTCACGGGGAGGAGCTGCTTGGCGCCACGAGGAAGCACTAGGCGGCTCTGCTAGGAGGTCAAGTCCGAGGAGTTCGGGGCAGCAGCAGCAAACAAGCTCGGGCGGAGGACATGAGGAGTGTGATGCTTGGACGCGGACTGGCCAGCGAGGATGAGGCGCCACCGGAGTGGGGCTCGGGGGTGCTAGGCATCGGTGTTCAAGATCCAGGCGGAGGCGGCTGCAATGGAGAGGCTTCATGCGATGGACAGGTGAACGGGAGTGGCAGCAGATTAGAGGGAACTTTGACGGTAGAATCCAGCAGCTAAAGCCGGCGGGGGAGGTTGGCAGAAGTGCAGGCGGCGAGGGCGTGAAGTTTCCAAACGGTCGGTTGGCCCTTCCCGCATTCAATTCTGTGTTTTGGGTAGTGGGGATGGAATACCCATATTTCGGTACTTAGGTGACAAATTTGGGCTCTACCCAAAAAAATGTGGGTATGGGACGACAGATGGGTATGCTCTTGGAGCTGCTTTTAGCCCCCAACAACCAAAAATTTAGGGTTTTCCCTAAGAGTACAACGGACCATAACTTGTCATTCCGTCAAAGACACCGTAACAAGCACAGATGGCAGCAACAACAGATACCTTGCACGTCAATTCTGGAATGACATCAACACAAAATGTTATGCATGCGAACTTGAGCGACAACTCATACTTGAAAAAATAAGCTCCGGGATTTATTCCAAAGACAAACCTGAAGAACCCAGTGGGCACAGCTAAGAAACCTCGCAACCCCCAGCGCAAACACATAGTGAGCAGTGAATGGTTCGACAATCTGCAAAAGATGGAAGACTTTGGTCAGAAACTACACCCTGGAGTCAAGGGAATTGCATGCTACTGTTTACCTTGGTATTTTGCATCAAATGGAGTTGTGGCAGCACGGAAACAGCTTCCAAATAAACACAGAATGCCCAGCTGAACCGGTTTAAAATGTTGTGAGACGTTGAAGGGTGAACAAGTAGCGCCAACGCAGCACAAGGTATCACCTTAAATAACGTAACAAATAACCGATCAATAAGTTGGCATGTGTTAAAAATTGCAAGTAATAATTAAGAGATTTCTTAGCATTACAACTAACAGAACAAGCAAAACAATCAAGTAGCCCAATGTTTCTACACTTTTAAATGAAGGATCCATGGTTTGATAGCATTAGACTAATTGACAAATGACGATTGAAATCTAAATGACTTTACAAGGCTTCAACTATTTGATACCACTAGTCATCAGGGTGAGATCTCATTGATCATCTTAATATTCATAATTATTATATATCATTGGAAGTTTTGCTCAACTGAGCACAAAACTTACAAATAAGAAAGGCCGCAGTCAAGATAAACAGACCTACCAACATCCAGAGAAGCAAAAAGAAAGAGTGATATAGAATACATGTTTGTAAAGAGTTGTAACTTCATGCAAGCAAGCCAAGAAAAAATACACAGAAAACAGTGATTTCCAATCAAGGACAGCTAAACAAGCAACACGTAGAGCTACGAATCTGCAGAGAAGTAAATAATGATGTAAACGTTGGTAAGCTCAGTTTTTGCTCAATGTATTCAAAATGCAAAAAAAAATGTGAACATCACCGCCATAGCCAGCTTCTGTTTGCGAATTAAACTTATATTGGTGGGATAGAAGTTCAGGTGTTCTTACCACATAGTACAATGCAAAATTGTCCTTGTCCACCATATAAGTTGACCTCAATTTGAACCGAATCATGTAAATAACAAAAAGTGTAGCCACAAGTGTAGCAGTATCCAACACAGTATGGATGTCATACTCCATGACAAAGCTGCAGTATAGTCTAACAGATAGGAACAATGCAGTTAAATCCTGAGACTTGAGGGATAGTCCTGCAAGATTTAACAAAGAAGTTTTTGCATTATTAGTAAGAATGAGCACCAACTCCGCCTATGTTGTCTCAACATAGCCGGTCCCAAGCCCGGATAAAGGAGGAGGGTTGTGATAGGCTTGGCAAGCCAACGGAAAAAACCCAGCCACTCTTATGGAGATGAAACCCAAAAGAACTCGTTGGGGCGTAACCCTCTTAGCGACGCGCCATATCGGAACCCGGGTGTGGTGTCAAATGGGCAAGGGCCGGGCCGCCACCCCCTTGGTGGCGCGCCGTATCTTGATCTGGATACGGTGATAAGTGAGCAAGGATCGGGTCGTCGCATCCTTAGTGGCGCGCTGCATCGACGCCCGGGTGTAGTGAAAAATGAGCAAGGGTCTTCGCATTTGACTCGACGAGTGCGGAGGGTAAGGAAGTTAGCCGAGCCTAGGAGGATCCGCTTAGGTAGCTGGAACGTAGGGTCCCTGACGGGCAAGTTACGGGAGTTAGTTGATACGGCGATAAGGAGGCGTGTTGATGTCCTATGTCCAAGAGACCAAATGGAAGGGACAGAAGGCGAAGGAGGTGGAGGATACCGGCTTTAAGCTGTGGTACACGGGGACAACCTCAAACAAAAATGGGGTAGGCATCTTGATCAACAAGAGCCTCAAGGATGGAGTAGTGGACGTCAAGAGGCAAGGAGACCGGATTATCCTAGTCAAGCTGGTTGTTGGGGACTTGTTCTCAATGTTATCAGCGCGTATGCCCCGCAAGTAGGCCACAACGAGAGCACCAAGAGAGAGTTCTGGGAAGGTCTCGAGGACTTGGTTAGGAGAGTACCTACTGGTGAGAAGCTCTTCATAGGAGGAGACCTCAATGGCCATGTGGGTACATCTAACACAGGTTTTGAAGGGGTGCATGGGGGCTTTGGCTATGGCATCAGGAACCAAGAAGGGGAGGATGTCTTAAGCTTCGCCCTAGCCTACGACATGGTCGTAGCTAACACCCTCTTTAGAAAGAGAGAATCCCACCTAGTGACTTTCAGTAGTGGCCAACACTCTAGCCAGATTTTTTGTCCTCTCTCGAAGAGAAGATAGACGCGCTTGCCTTGATTGTAAGGCGATACCTGGAGAGAGTGTTGTCCATCAACATAAGCTGGTGGTGGCTGACTTCCGTTTTTGGATTCGTGTCCAGCGGGATAAGCGCCCAAAAGTTGCTAGAACAAAGTGGTGGAAGTTAAAGGGAGAGGCAGCTCAAGCTTTTAAGGAGAGGGTTTTTAAGGAGGGCCCTTGGGAGGAAGGAGGCGATGCAAACAGTATGTGGATGAGGATGGCGACTTGCATTCGGAAGATTGCATCAGAGGAGTTTGGGGTGACCAGGGGAAGTAGAAGGGATGCTAAGGATACCTGGTGGTGGAACGTTGAGGTCCAGAAGGCTATTAAGGAGAAGAAGGATTGTTTCAGACGCCTATACCTGGACAGGAGCGCAACCAACATGGAGATATACAAGGGGGCAAAGAAGGCCGCAAAGCGAGCGGTGAGCGAGGCAAGGGGTCGGGCGTATGAGGACCTCTACCAGCGTCTAAACACGAAGGAAGGCGAAAGAGACATCTATAAGATGGCGAAGACGAGAGAAAGGAAGACGAGGGATGTCAACCAAGTCAAATGCATAAAGGACGGAGCGGATCAACTCCTCGTGAAGGACGAAGATATCAAGCGTAGATGGCGAGAGTACTTCGACGACCTGTTCAATGGAGAGAATGAGAGCTCTACCATTGAGCTAGACGATTCCTCCGATGATACCAGCCGACGCTTTGTGCGGCGTATCCAGGAGGCTGAGGTTAGGGAGACTTTGAAGAGGATGAAAGGAGGCAAGGCAATGGGCCCTGATGGTATCCCCATCGAGGTGTGGAGAGGCCTTGGAGACATAGCGATAGTATGGCTAACTAAACTTTTCAACCTCATTTTTCGGTCAAACAAGATGCCCGAAGAATGGAGGCGGAGTACATTAGTGCCAATCTTCAAGAACAAGGGGGATGTTCAAAGTTGCACTAATTACCGTGGAATCAAGTTGATGAGCCATACAATGAAGCTATGGGAGAGAGTCATTGAGCACCGTTTAAGAAGATTGACAAGCGTGACCAAAAATCAATTTGGTTTCATGCCTGGGAGGTCTACCATGGAAGCCATCTTCTTGGTACGACAACTTATGGAGAGATACAGGGAGAAGAAGAAGGATCTTCATATGGTGTTCATTGACTTGGAGAAGGCGTATGATAAGATACCACGGAATGTCATGTGGTGGGCCTTGGAGAAACACAAAGTCCCAACAAAGTACATTACCCTCATTAAGGATATGTATGATAATGTTGTGACAAGTGTTCGAACAAGTGATGGCGACACCGATGACTTTCCAATTAAAATAGGACTGCACCAGGGGTCAGCTTTGAGCCCTTATCTCTTTACTTTGGTGATGGATGAGGTCACAGGGGATATACAAGGAGATATCCCATGGTGTATGCTCTTTGCGGATGATGTGGTGCTAATTGACGATAGTCGGGCGGGGGTTAATAGAAAGTTAGAGCTGTGGAGGCGGACTCTAGAATCGAAAGGTTTTAGGCTTAGTAGAACCAAAACTGAGTACATGAGGTGCAGTTTCAGTACTACTAGGCACGAGGAGGAAGAGGTTAGGCTTGATGGACAGGTGGTACCTGAGAAAGACACCTTCCGATATTTGGGGTCTATGCTCCAGAAGGATGGTGATATCGATGAAGATGTGAGTCATCGAATCAAAGCTGGTTGGATGAAGTGGCGCCAAGCTTCTGGCGTCCTCTGTGATAGGAAAGTGCCACAAAAGCTAAAAGGCAAGTTCTATAGGACGGCGATTCGACCTGCGATGTTGTATGGCGCAGAATGTTGGCCGACCAAGAGACGACATATCCAACAGTTAGGTGTAGCGGAGATGCGCATGTTGAGATGGATATGTGGCCACACAAGAAAGGACCGGGTTAGGAATGATGATATACGTGAGAGAGTTGGGGTAGCACCAATTGAAGAGAAGGTTGTCCAACACCGTCTAAGATGGTTTGGTCATATAGAACGTAGGCCTCCGGAAGCGCCATTGCATACCGGACGGATAAAGCGGGATGAGAATGTTAAGAGGGGTCGTGGTAGGCCAAACTTGACATGGGAGGAGTCTGTTAAGAGAGATCTGAAGGATTGGAATATCACCAAAGAACTAGCCATGGATAGGGCTGCGTGGAAGTTAGCTATCCATGTGCCAGAACCATGACCTGGTTTCGAGATCTTATGGGTTTCAACTCTAGCCTACCCCAACTTGTTTGGGAAAAAAGGCTTTGTTGTTGTTGTTGTTGTTGTTAGTAAGAATGAGCACCAGTACCCCACAAAGATAAACAAAAGTCATACAATAAAATGATGTAAAATGCTAGAAGGTTCATACTACAATTTATGTTACACATGTAATATTATTATTATTATTATTTTACCTTGTTACACATGTACTAATAACATGCTAGTCAAGACTCAAGACTGGCCTTTCTGATTAAAACAAATACCAGTCACAACATGTAATTTATGATTGTGAACCATGTAAATGAAAGCAGACAAACCATAAGCACTGGGTGATGAGTATTAGGGCTATTTTGACGCTAAAACTGGAGCAAATATTTGTAAGTTGAGATCACAAAAAAATGTAACACGCAGATTCTAAAAGTTTGATGATTCCGAACAGACTTATTACAATCAGACCAACCGTGAAAAGTAAAGTAATCCTGTCATTTGAAAAAAGTTGTACAGATATGGCAGTTGAGGATCAAGATATCGTCAACAAATTGCAGATCAATAAAAAAACAGTCAGCGTATTATGTCACGAGAGATAGGATCTCCACTCCGGCAGACAACTTAATTTTACATATTTGGCCCCATATGGACACAAAATGAACCAAGTATAACCTATCATCAACAGATATAGAAGTAAAAAAATGCGCATGCTAAATCATTTCTATACCAGCTCGTTAATAATGGCTCCTCCTAAAATGGTTGGCTTTACATACAAACAACAAGTCAACTTCAAGCATAAGTGTGTTCAAGAAAAACTTCAAGCATAAGGACTTCCAAACAACTGAAGCATAAAACTTGCCAAAAGGAACATCCTTCATACAGACTCTGCCTAAGTAGTAATGGAAGACTGGAAGCAAACCAAGTTATTCCAGACATAGCACCAATTTATTCCAAAGCCTTTGAATGGAAGCAACTAAACAGAGCAAAGGCTGGAAAACACACAATATGATTGAAAGAGACATGTTTCTCCCACTTGTTTCTTGAGCCTATTCACCACATGACCCCAACCCCAACCCCAACGCAGCCAAGCCAGATCATAGTATCATACATCTAAAATATCACCACAACCATGATGGTATCACAACTTTCTAACATAGTACGACTTGCAGTTCAAAGAGAATATCAGATCAATAATTACCTTCAGATTATATATCAAAAAACTGTAACCACTCTGGCGGACAACTTAACTTTACATACTTAGCCCCATATAGACCCAAATGAACCAAGGATAACCTATCATCAACAGATATAGAAGTAAAAAAATGTGCATGCTAATCATATAATGCCTCCTACCTAAAATGGTTGGGGTTACATACGAACAATAAGTCAACAAGGACTTCCAAACAACTGAAGCATAAAACTTGCCAAAGAAAAATCCTTCATGCAGACAAATTGCTCCCTAGGTAACAATGGAAGACTGGAAGCAAACCCATTTACCTCCACAAAACCTCGCCCCAAAACAAACTTGTATGGTTGATAATACCCAGACACAATCCTATAAAGATGGAAGCAACTAAACAGAGCAAAGGCTGGAAAACACACAATAGGATTGAAAGAGACATGTTTCTCCCACTTCCTTCTTGAGCCTATTCACACACATGACCCCAACTCGGCCAAGCAAAATCATAGTATCATACATCTAATCAAAAATATCCTCACAACCATGATGGAATCACAAGTTCACAACTTTCTAACATAGTACGACATGCAGCTCTAAGAGCATATCAGATCAGTAGTTATCTTCATATTACATATCAAAAAACTATAACAACAGGCACTCCATAGACAAATCAGCTCGTACGAAATTGTCGTTAAAACTTGAAACTTCAGGGAGGTGAAACAGATCGAATTTTTTTTCCAATCTGAGGTCCTAGATATTCACCGCAACAGATTAAACCACCAATCCTCCAAAATTTTCCCTTAAAAACTGCGGCGGGGAAAACGTTTTCGAATCGCGCAGCTACTCAACAAAATCCCTAAAAAAATCCTAGTCCGGAGAGACACTCGCACGACGGATCGAGCGAGGCGCGAACGCGAACAGGAGGGCGGAGGGGGGGGATTGACAACACGAACCGGCGCAGGTCTTCTCCTTGGTGAGCTTGTAGATGAGGACGGCGATGCCTATTGCGTGGGCGGCCTCGGCGGCGACGAAGAGGTTGTCGTGGTCGTGGACGATGAAGCGGATGAAAACGAGCGCGGCCATGCCCGTGACCACGGCGAGGAAGGCCTTCACCTTGGGCGGCTGCCGCCGCACCCACGCCATCACCACGCCGAGCGGCCGCTTGTTCCCCCTCATCGTCGCCGTCGCCACCACCACCGCCGATCGGAGAATTTTGGTGCGATGCGATAGTGTTCGTACCCCGTGAGTTATTTTTGGAGGGGAGAGATAGATCGGGCGGAGTTATGGCTTGGGCCGGTAATTTTAGCGTTTTGAACAGAACGAGGTGAAAATTTACGAGGGCATGTACAATGGGGTGACGTTAGCGTTGACACGTAGGATATTTGTCTAGTTGGAGGAGAGAGAATGAAGAAAGGGGAGACTGTCTTCCCTTAGCTAAGAGATGATCTCTTACGAAATAAGAGAAACTAATTTCACCATTGTACCATTTGTCTTCCCTTAGAAATACAATTCCTTACTAAAATATAATTAATTCTCATTAATTGCTAGGGATGGCAATAAGAGATAATGCATTGTACAACTTATAATTTTGCCTTCTCTAAATGACGTGGATGACTAAGAGAAGACGCGTCTTCTCTACCATTGTACATGCCCTGACCCATTGAGTATTTTGGTCCGCTAGTTTTAATTGCTCTTTTCCGGTCAGATTGTATGCCAAAACAACATATATTGAGGTCATATTTCAATATTAAAATGGTTGCTGCTAAAAACAGTACAAAATACAGACGCTCATATATCGTCTATCGAGAATATAAGATCTCCACCGGCGCTCCTTGAGGAGGCGGTCAAAGAGGTCTGGGTCTGCGGCAATGCGATTGTTGACTCATTCAAGTGACTCGATGTGCGTTCATAGGGGTGAATGTGTGCACGTATATGTGAGCGTCTGCGTTGTACTGTGTTTCGCAAAAAAAAGTGACTCGATGCTCTATTTCGCAACACGGCTTGCCATTGCAAATCTGGTGGTTTTTAGGTTGAATGTGGCACGGTCGCACAGAAGGCAATTGTTGTCAGGAGAGAGAGTTGGCTATGAAAAACACTGAAATATTTGATGCTTGGGCTTGCGTTGCTGGAAAGGACGACCGCACGACAACGATCCCGGGTTAGGTGGTTGAAAGAGGGCGACGTAAATACGCGTCTATTCCACATTTCCATGCAGTTGCCAATGGCAGAAGGAATAGGAATTTCATTCCAGCGCTTAATGTGGGCAACGAGATCGTCACTGAACAAGGGCGAATGGGGTTGGTTCAGAATCTATAGCACTCACCGGATTTGGAGTATCTGGGGCTACCACATCACGAGCTGGGTGAACTGGAGAATATCTTCACGGAAGAGGATGTACGGAAGGTGATAAAATAGTTGCCACCGGATCGTGCACCAGGACCAGATGGATTCATTGGAATATTCTACCAGAAGGCAGTGGCGGTGCTTCGTGTATTCTTGGGTATCCAAGTGAATACCCATGATTTTTGCAAAACAGGGTTAATTAGAGCAAAACAGTGATGATTTTGAGAAAAAATAGTAATGATTTTGACAAATGAATACCCAATGAATACCTAGCTACAATTTCCTGGCGCCGCCACTATCAGAAGGCATGGCACATCATAAAACATGACACTATGGCTACGATAATGAAGATGTTTGTGGGTGATGGCAGGGGTTCTAGCCGCCTGAATCAGGCGCTGATTACACTAATGCCGAAGACACCAGACGCTATTGGAGCTGGTGATTTTGGGTCGATCAGCCTCGTGCACAGTTTCTCAAACCTTTTTTCGAAACTGCTTGTGAATAGATTGAAGACAAGGCTGGGAGACATTGTTAGCCCTAATCAATCGGCCTTTGTCAGATGGGGGTGCCTACATCACAATTTTGTGTTAGTGCGGCAACTGTCAATGCAAAAACATTCAAGAAAAGAAAAAGGTGTGTTAATCAAGTTGGTTATCTCTCGAGCTTTTGATTCGATTTCTCGGGATTTTCTGTTTGAGGCGCTTCGACACCTGGGTTTTGGGTTGTTCTAGCGGAAGTGGCTCACTATTTTACTCTCCTCTGCTTCCACACGAGTCATTGTCAACGGAGTGCCAGGGAGAAGAATTCAGCATGTCAAGAGGTTAAGGCAGGGCGATCCCATGTCTGCTATGCTCTTTGACATTGGATGGAAGTGTTCACATTGCTAAAGGCAGTCGATAGCAGCTGTTGTTGCCGCTGGTGGGGTGCTCTGCGCTGCAGAGGGTGTCGATGTATACTGTTGAGATGGTAGCAGGGGTATTTTTTTCTAATATGGATCTCCACCGCCATCAGCATAGACTTTCTATGAGCTTTCATATACTTGTATTATGCTGTCTTTTTTATTTATTTTTATTTATGTTATGCGATTGTGTACATTCTAATTATGCAGAGACCGGGCAAAAAAAATTATGACTTGTGCCGATTTAGCACGGACTTTTGAATTCAATAAAGCATTTATAAAACAAAGTAAGATATAGTTTTGCTCTTGCACGATGAGATTCTAGCAGTAACTTTATCAACAGTGGGTTGGGAGTGGGTGATCTACTGATCTACTAGTTCGGTAATTGGTCCTGATGTTTTCATCCGGGAACTAGAACTAGAACGGCTTGTAAGCCCTATTGTTCAATAAAGGTCTAGTTTTACCCGCAAAAAAAAAGAAAAAGAAGCGGAATAGTGCGTGCACCCCTAATTAGAGGTACATGAAAAAACATATGCGTAAAATGTTACACACATTTGGCTAAAGTGCCTAGCTTGTATTTAATTCATTAGACACCAACAATATCAGCACGGAAAATGTTGAATAAGGAAGAAACCCCACGAATTAATTTCAGTCTTCTTCATGGTCAAGAGAAAAGTTTCAAACATCACGATTAGTTTCAGTCTTTTTCAATTGAGAAATGTAATGCTCAGGAGAATCCCTAAAGGAGTCATCCGTTCATTCCAAACAACCTGAACGTAAATCCCAGTGTTAAAATGTGTCGGATTTAGCACGCCGCAAATCTGCAGGGTCACAAATCTGCCGCGTTGCCTCGCAAAAAAAAAATCACGTTTTGCACGGTCGTCGACACTAACTCAATGGCCACAAGCGTCCACGCGATAACGCACGCTTGGACTCGGGTAGGTACTATGAACTGACGAGTTGAAATCGGTGCCGACTTGTTAGCAAATACCGAATTTCGGACAGAGCGTAAGTTGAATTTTCTCACGCACTACTATGTACAGTTCCTCGGAGCCGTACGTACTAAGGGTCTGTTTGATTTGTGCCTCCAAGTTACCCTACCAAAATATTGGTCACCTGAAAGATTCCCTCTCTCGTTTGGTTTACTGCCAATTTTTTGGCTGCCTATGCAACCTTCGGTGTTCTCTTCACAGAATGTTGCCAATTTTTTGGCCAGCCCCAGGCGGAAGATTCCTGTGCCAAAATATTGGCTCGCCAATGTTGGCAGGGCACACACAGGCAAAAACCAAACGTACCCTAACAACATGTCAAAAAGTCGTGTAGGTTCAGAAAAAGGAGAAAATCATTGTAGCTCATACTTCCTCCATTCACGAATAAGCGTACTTCTGGATTGTTTCCTAAGTCAAATTTATTAAAATTTGACACCCTTTTTTTATGGAAAAGCAGCAACATTTATGATTAGTGTCACTAGATCGATGTTGCAATATAGTTTCATAATATATCAATTTGATGTCATATATATTGTTACTCTTTTGTATGAAGTTGGTCAAATTTGAAATTTTCTAACTTATTACAAAAGTCAGAAGTACAATTATTCGTGAACGGAGCGAGTAGGAGTATATGCTTCTGACACTAGAAAAAACATTTTGAAATGTCAAAATGCTCCGAACAAAAATTTGCATGTATATCTCCACATTGTATGTCCACACGCCAAGTTTCGCCAAAACGGATTTGTGCAGCATGTGTAAAAAAAGACATAAACAATCTCGTGAAAAGGCTAGGTAGCACCAAAATTTGACATTTATCTGCCCGACACAAAAAAAATCTGTTTTTGTGAAACGACGAGCATACAAAATTTGTGGTCAACTATTTTTGAGAATTTGAATAAGTTTAAAACGCATTAGAAAAACCATGACATATACTTCCGGGAGCCAAAACTTCTCTCTGGAATAAAAAGGGGAAGCGTGGAAAACACAACATCTCCTTCGTGGCGCTCTTATATCCATTAGCACACAAAGAATTAGCCATTTAGGGAACAACTTATTCGACTACATCCGCGCGGGCATATCTCACACGATGGAAACAACCCTTCATAATTTGGACATGGGTACATATTGACGTGTTAAGTCGTGCTTGAATTCATAGAGTGGGCAAGCACAAAAAAGGCCTCCCATGCAAAGTGGGGAAAAAGAGTCGGTAACGATGATCAAGATATCGAAAGCATCCTCTACAACACTAACTAATGAAGAGACCAAGGAAAGTACCCCACGAGTGTGATACCAAGTAAGGCACCTGTACAAAAGGAGTTGTTCAAGTTTGGGGGAAATCTTTTACCCAATGTCATTGCGAGTATGGATATTCTTATGTATCTCTGAATACGGCCTATATGGAAAGGTAATAAGCCGAAGAGCAAGCAAGCAATGTAAATCATCATTAGGTAAAAACCTGAGAGTTGGCCGCCAAGGTCCGTGAGTTCACGATCACGTGGGAGGGCTTGTACTACATGATAAAGTTGACATCCTTGTGTGACAACATCATGAGATGCGTGACATTGTAATTTTTTATTCTCAATATTTTATATATATATATATGCTACTTTAATATCTATACATTTTATTCGTATACATTTTTTATGTAGGAAATCTACTCTTCACGTGCGGCAACATTCCAAAAAAGTAGTCTTCATGGACCCTCACATTGCTTCGCAGCGAAACATTGATCGACACGTGAGGGTTATCGAGGATTACGTCATCTATGTGATGAACAATATTAAAGATAATGATTTAATCTTATGGCCTTTTAAGGGAAGGTAAATTAAATCTGAATTTTATTTTACGGACTTTGTTCGTTCTCAAACCATGCAGGCCATAGGATAAAAGAATGATCTAGGTCAAAAATGAAACCGTGGCAAAAGCCGGGGGATCTAGACAACTCCGGACGACCCCTGTTACGCCCGAAGAAAACTATGAAGTATGCGAGTTTTACAAACCGGCACTATTTTTACCGGAGCACAAGTCGGACCACCCGTATGTTGCCTCGATTAGCGTGGTTTTTGAAACCGATCCTAATGCGGGCACAATCAGGACCGAAAAATACAATACATTCAGAAAACCTAGACTATACCTACACTTAGAGCTGGTTGTAAAACACAACCGACTCTGGTGAGCGGAGACTCTGGTGAGCTGGTTGTAAAAATGGCTCAAATAGACCGAATTATTAGCAACTCTGGCTTTGAATCATTCGCAAAAAAAAAGACACTATGGCTTTGAATCGGATAGGAAAACGGCATTCGGCCTATGCCCGAAAACCGACTCTATTGGGATGTTCCGTGCTAGTGTAAATAAGATATCTGGATTGTTGTGATTCATTTGTATCACGATACAAAACCACAACTATATATTTAAAACAAGAAGGTGACCTTTAAACAGAAGGGCGTTCTTTTCAAGTAGCATCATTGCCCTCTCGTGCACTCACTATATATATGGTGCCCTGACCACGAGCGTGTGTGGGGTGGCCATAATCTGTGTCAAGACAATACTCCCGTTTATGCTCTTGTATATGACAAGATTACTCAACTTTCAATGATTACGATCAATTCTTTTCGAATAAATTTAGAAAATACGAAAAATCAATTCAGTCACAGGGCTAAAATGACGGGCAGGATCTTTCACTAGCTGGTTTTCTTGAATCATTTTGTTAATTAGCTAGCAAAAGTCGGGTGTGCTTGCTAACTGAAAAGCACCCATACCTGCAAATGGAAATGTAAGACTCATACATAAGGCTTTGTTTAGTTCTAGTGTATTTTAGGGATTAACCCGGATCTCGAAAAATCCTCACTAGTCTGTTTACTTCTAGTGTATTTTAGGGGATTAAAGGGATAATCCCTAGATTCTCCATCAACTGTCTCATTTTTGCCTAAAACAAAAACTCTAACCCATGCTAGTGTATTGTAGGGGAAGAGTATTTGTAATGATTGGGTGTTCAGCAAATCCCCTCTCATCCCCACTCCTCCCATCTCTAGAAAATCCTTGGAGTAAACAAGGCCTAAACGGGTTATGCACTTGGGATCGAGTTGAACGTGCGTGGTTTTTGTTAGTGCTAAGCTGTCAGCCCACTAGTAGAAAAAGGGGCTATAGTCCCGGTTGGGAAGGGCCTTTAGTCCCGGTTTCCCAACCAGGACTACGCAATTGGGACTAAAGCACCCCCCCTTAGTCCCGGTTTGCCACGAACCGGGACTAAAGGCTCTCCACGTGGGCGAAGCCGTGCGCGGGGGGTGGAGTACCTTTAGTCCCGGTTGGTAATACCAATCGGTACTAAAGGTACCGGGAGTTTTTTATATTCTATTTTCAATTATATTCTCAATTATTCTCAATTTTATTCTTAATTATTCTCAATTCTATTCTTAATTCTATTCCGAAATTTCCCACTTAGCCACACACTTAATCTGTAATTATACACTGAATCTCAGGTCAAAGTACTTACCCTGGTCAAACTTCCCATTCGGTCACCTATCCTCATATTGCTCTAACCCAAGCATGTTTAACTTTTGAGTTCCTTCCAAATTAGCTTCAAATGAGAAATTAGAACTTACTGATATTAGTATCATATCAATCATATTAACCTCTGGGTCATGATGTTACACTTTTTTATTGTTTATTTTTTCAAAATTTATTTGAATAAATAACAATGATTATGTAATAATATTTTTTGAATAAATAACTATGATTATGTAATAATATTTAATATGGAATAATTCATATCTTTAAATCCGTAAATCGAAATTTGACAAATAAAATGTTAAATTGATTAGAAAAATGAGAGGAATTCAAATATGCCATCCATATCATCTTTTGCATCACAGAAATATCGATAAACTTGCTATGAAAAAAACCTCTAACATGCAGCCAAATAATCAAATTATGGCAATTCCCACGGCATAGTTTGTGATAAAGTACTCATATTCGACAAATAGGTGTATCTTGGTATAGGAAGCAATGGTTCTGAAGGGATTTTTCAAATTATTTTTATAAATATCATTTTTCTTTTTCTAAGTGGCAAAAATGACCATTTTTGTGAACCAAGTACAAAAAATATGGTGCAAAATGGCACCCATCTAATTCTCACAAAGAGTAGACCACATTTGATGGATAATCCCTAAATATTAGAAATTTTCTTGATTTCTATCTAATTTCGCCGAGTTAAATGAGTTTATGCTGATTTTTTGAAAGTAATTCAAATTTGAACTACAAGTGTTTGATAGTTTGGTCTGAATTTTTTAAAAAATCATTTTAAGATACACAACTAGTAGTTATATCACAGAAATATCGATAGTTTTAAAAAATTTGACCTCTTTCGATGAATAGTCATGGTGGCCATTTTGACCATTTTTTGAAAAAAATCAAATGAAGTGAAAAAACCTCAAAAAAAGATATCCTCTGGCATGGAGTCCTTTTATGTGTACTAATTGCTATGAAAAATTATAAACTTAATTTTTGACAAATTGTTCAAAAAAAATCTTCACAAAAAAGTCTATCATGTATAAACATCTACTCCCTCCGTTCCACAATATATAACGTTTTAGCATGTGTGCATGTTCACATATATGTAGATGTATATAGACATATTTTAGTGTGCATGTTCACTCATTGTAGCATGCATTGAGACAATATATGTGAGAGCTAAAACGTCTTATATTATGGAACGGAGGGAGTATAAGTTTCAAGCCAAATGACCAAGTTATGACCATTTCCACGGCATAGTTTGTAGTAAAGTTCTCATATTAGATAAATAGGTGTATCTTGGTATACGAAACAATGGTTGCGAAGCGATTTTTCAAATTATTTTTATAAATATTATTTTCTTTTTCTAACTGGTAAAAATGACTTTTTAGTGAAACAAGTACAAAAAATATGGTGCAAAATGGAACCCATCTAATTCTCACAAAGAGTAGTCCACATTTGATGGATAATCCCTATATATTTGAATTTGTCTTGATTTCTATCTAATTTTGCCTAGTTAAATGAGTTTATGCTGATTTTTCGAAAGTAATCCAAATTTGAACTATAAGTGTTTGATAGTGGTATGAAATTATAAAAAAAATCACTTTAAGTTACACAACTAGTGGTTATATCACAAAAACATCGATTGTTTTAAAAAAATTAACCTCTTTCGATGAATAGTCATGGTAGCCATTATGACCTTTTTTGAAAAAAAAATCAAATAAAGTGAAAAAACCTCAAAAAAAAGATATCCTCTGGCATGGAGTCCTTTTATGTGTACTAGTTGCTATGGAAAATGATAAACTTAATTTTTGACAAATTGTTCAAAAAAAATCTTCATAAAAGGTCAATCATGTATAAACATCTATAAGTTTCAATCCAAATGACCAAGCTATGACCATTCGGACGGCATAGTTTGTAATAAAGTTCTCATATTAAACAAATTGGTGTATCTTGGTGTATGAAACAATCGTTTCGAAGGGATTTTTAAAATTATTTTTATAAATATCATTTTCTTTTTTCTAAGTGGCAAAAATGACTTTTTTTGTGAAACAAGTAGAAAGAATATGGTGCAAAATGGCACCCATCTAATTCTCACAAAGATTATTCCACATTTGATGGATAATCCCTAAATATTAGAAATTTTCTTAATTTCTATCTAATTTCGCCTAGTTAAATGAGTTTATGCTGATTTTCCAAAAGTATATCCTCTGGCATGGAGTCCTTTTATGTGTACTAGTTACTATGGAAAATGATAAACTTAATTTTGACAAATTGTTCAAAAAAAATCACAAAAAGGTCTATCATGTATAAACATCTATAAGTTTTAAGCCAAATGACCAAGTTATTGCCATTGCCACGGCATAGTTTGTGATAAAGTTCTCATATTAGACAAATAGGTGTATCTTGGTATAGGAAACAATGGTTCCGAAGAGATTTTTCAAATTATTTTTATAAATATCATTTTCTTTTTTCTAAGTGGCAAAAATGACTTTTTTTTTGTGAAACCAAGTACAAAATATATGGTGCAAAATGGCACACATCTAATTCTCACAAAGAGTAGCCCACATTTGATGGATAATCCCCAAGTGTTAGTAATTTTCTTGATTTCTATATAATTTCGCCTAGTTAAATGAGTTTATGCTGATTTTCCGAAAGTAATCCAAATTTGAACTACAAGTATTTGATAGTTTGCTCTGAATTTTTTTAAAAATCATTTTAATATACACAACTAGTGGTTATATCACAGAAATATCGATAGTTTTAGAAAATTTGACCTCTTTCAATAAGAGTCATGGTGGCCATTTTGACCGTTTTTTGAAAAAAAATCAAATAAAATAAAAAACCTCCAAAAACATATGGTGCAAAATGTCACCTATCTAATTTCATAAAGAGTAATCCACATTTGATGAATAATCGCCAAGTATTAGAAATTTTCTTGATTTCTACCTAATTTCGGTTAGTTAAATGAGTTTATTCCGATTTTTCGAAAGTAATTTCGCCCAATTAAATGAGTTTTTGTGATGCAAAAGATGATATAGTTGTCATATTTGGATTCCTCTCATTTTTCAAATCAATTTAGACATTTTATTTATTAAATTTCGATTTACGGATTTAAAGATATAAATTATTACATATTAAATGAAAAATAGAAAGAAAAAAAATGAAAAACACGACGTCTTTAGTCCGGATTGGTGTCTCCAACCGGGACTAAAGATAGACCTTTAGTCCCGGTTGGAGATAAAGGGACTCGCACCGGCCCCACCTGCCGCAGCCCCTTTAGTACCGGTTGATGATACTAACCGGGACTAAAGGTCCGTTTGACCCGAGACTAAAACCCTGCGACGTCCTATCTGTTGGAACCGGGACTAATGATTACATTGGTCACGGTTCCAAACATAACCGGGACTAAAACTCCGAACGGAAGGTCTATTTCTACTTTCTACTTAGTGGCCATTTTTTGTCTGTTCTTGGCCTGACGACGCCGGCGGGTATAAACTGGCAGACGGATGCCGCTTAGCACGAGCTTAATATTTTATACGGACTGCAAAGTGGCATCCCGTCTTAACTTACATGGACGCAAGTAGGCAGTCGGTGTGCTCCTGTCAACGTGCCCACTTAGTTACAGCCTGAATCGCCGATCTACTTGCTGCAGGCTGTAGCTGACTATGCATCCGTTATCCGTGCCTGATCCGCTTTACCTTATATTATAGCACGCTGCATATTTTTGTATTATCCGTTCCGATTTCCAGTTAAGTCAGTAGCGTGCGTGGCATCTTATATATAGCTCCCTCGTTGTCGACGGTGCTTTGACCTGGCTGCTAACAGTGGTTTACGAGCGAGCGACGACTTGTATTATTGGGTACTGATACGTGTTGTTAAGAGCTCGTTTTCAGAGAGAGTATCACAGGATTTTTTTTTTTCGAACGAGCAGTGCATGTGTAATACTCAAACAGAGAAACACCCTGAGAGTGGCTACAGTTTTACTACAGTTTTGTTACTTCTGGTATTTTATTTCTACCAAGAAAAGATGCAAGAAATATTCGTTTATCTCAACATTGCTTCCTAAAGGGGAATATAATTTGCTTACAAATAAATTAGTGTTTGCTTCCAATGGAACAAACATTTGTTTCTATCAACATTGGTACGTAAGAGCATATAGATTGTTTTCAAAAGAAATAGAATTTGCTTCGAATGGAACAAACATTTGTTTCTATCAACATTGGCACATAAGAGCATATAGTTTGTAGATTGCTTCCAAACGAAATAGTATTTGCTTCGAATGGAACAAACATTTTTTTCTATCAACATTGGTACATAAGAGCATATAGATTGCTTCCAAAAGAAACAGCATTTGCTTTGAATGGAACAAACTTTTGTTTCTATCAACATTGGTACGTAGGAAGCATATAGATTGCTTCCAAAAGAAATAGTATTTGCTTCGAATGGAACAACATTTTCTTTCTATCGTCATTGCTTCCTACACATGATGTAATCTGCTTCCAAATAAAGTAGCTTTTGCTTCCATTAGTATCATCACTTTCTTCGTATACAAATAAGAATTGATCACATGGTTTGTGTCCTTTGGCACAATACCCACCGTCTGTCCACCTCTGCATGGCCATGGCACATGCGCGTTGACGGGAATCATCAAGGGCTCGTCGATGACCAACAACAACGACCTCATGCACCGCTGTTAACCCTCCTTGCCTCTTGGAGTGACTACACCTGTTGGTGAAGGGCACCGAGGTACTAGGATCAGCACACCCATCTGACGGCGTGAAGAAGTCGCTCATCCCAGTGGTGGTGCTTCAAGCTGGAGACATTGACCAGCATAATCTTCACCTCGACGTGCCCATCGTCAACGGCGTTGTAGCCGTCCAATCGCCCCAATTGGGAAAGAGGGTAATCTGGATGACCAAACATATATACGAGAAATGTAGGAAGCATGGGGCAAGGTTTAGTATACAAATGCTATGAAAGTTTAAATAGGAAGAAGCATGGTTCTATGTAGCAAACTATCTAGACCGAACAAAATATGAAACATGGATATTTCGAAACAAGAGATTAGTGTTGTCCGAACATAAATCATATGTATTTGACAGTAGCAAGAGAAAAGTGCAATCTCACATGAATCATATGTACCGGAAGCATAGAAAAATTTAATACACACTATCTCAATATTAGAAATTCAGATTAGTGCGTACCTAATTGCTTGATGCAAATTAACCAGTTCGATCATTTCATATACTCGCTCCGTTCACAAAAGGATGTCTCAATCTTTTCTAAATTCGGATGTATCTACACACTAAAATATGTCTACATACATACAAATCTAGAAAAGATTGAGACATCCTTTTGTGAACGGAGTGAGTATTACTTTACAAATATCTAAAAAAGAACAGAGTACGACCTAGTAGGTCGATTGCAGTTGTTGGCACCGGCCTGATACGCCAAGTACTTCCGGCGTAGACGATGAAGACGATTCGGCAAGACGCGAACGTACTGCAGCTAGCCTGATCAATTGAATACTTGCACAGGAATTACCTGATCGGTTTGTGTAGTCCTTGAAGGAAGCATCCTCCGATCCAATGCTTCGTGCGGAGTGTAGCCTGGTCGGCCCGGCTATGCGGCCTGCGACTCTACACGGCCGGCCGCCGGCTGTCAGAGAGGCCCCGACGACAACTTCATGCGGCGGGGAGATGAGTGGCGGCGCGGTGGGGAGAGCAGCGCAGCATCGATTTGGGGACGGAGAAATCTGTCCACGATTAATGGGATCATGGTAATTTACGGGGAGGTGCGTTGTTATCGGGCCAGAGTTTTTGTTGTTGTTGGAAACGTTGATCCATGCTGGCCGTAGGATGGAATCGGAATGTGCGGGGTCTGATCGGTCCGATGATTTGCTTCCCATCGGACTGCGATAGGTAGTATTTACCTTATATTATAGCACGCTGCATATTTTGTATTATCCGTTCCAGATTTCCAGTTAAGTCAGTAGCGTGCGTGGCATCTTATATATGGCTCCCTCGTTGTCGACGGTGCTTTGACCTGGCTGCTAACAGTGGTTTACGAGCGAGCGACGACTTGTATTATTGGGTACTGATACGTGTTGTTAAGAGCTCGTTTTCAGAGAGAGTATCACAGGATTTTTTTTTCGAACGAGCAGTGCATGTGTAATACTCAAACAGAGAAACGCCCTCAGAGTGGCTACAGTTTTACTACCCCAAGGTAATTTTATACTCGGACAAGCGAGACTTTAATCTACTTGTCGACCATGGCAGCCGTAAAAACAACAAAACACCCTCAACCTACATCGAGTGTAAAACGACCGGCACTAGCCAAAACCCATTGCTTCGCCTCATTCTTAATCTGCTCAATGATAACGTTCGTAGCCTTGAAGATTTTGTCGAAGACTATCGTTGTTTCTCTCTCCAGCCTTCTCCTAGTCTTCCCAGTTACCATCCTTCTGGCTTGTAACCACCAATCCTTCCCAGAGTATCACAGGAATGAAAAACCAAACGAGAGAAGCTATATATGTCGTCCAATCCAGGTACGAATATCCTCGATCGCTACAGTTTTCAGCACAAATCTTTGAATCGTTGGAAGTGATTGGTTGAAATTGTGTGTGCAAATGGCTCCCGCGTGCGTGCACTGTCACTATCTACTGGTCCATGTCTTATGGGCGTCAATTCTTCTTACGTGCACGATTCCTGCTCGTGCTTCTCGCGCTATGGGCGGGCTCCCAAAGTCAAAGTCCACGGCCGGGTTTTGGTTCGAAATTCCAAGCAACAACTAGCGCCAATCGTTAACTCGATCCTTAGAAAAATCGTCAAATTGGCCGATGCGCTAAGCTCCTGCCTCCCTCAAGTATTATATATAGACATGAGCTCCCCATTGGTCTTCTCGCCATCCATCCATCCTTGTCTCCCTCCTCTCGTCCTCCCCCATTAACTGCACAACCCAATGGGAAGCTGAAATGGGTCCTCGCGCCATGGGCGGTGCTGCTCCTCCTGCAGCTCGCCTCTGCATCTCACCATACTACCCGCCGGAGCCTCGAGACCGAGGCGGCAGCGCCGCCAGCGTCGGTGCCAGCCTCCATTGTTAGCCCGCTGCTCCGGACGGGTTACCACTTCCAGCCCCCCAAGAACTGGATCAACGGTAAGATATATACATACTACTCTTGTCTGGATCTTTTCTTGTTATGCTCTTCTATGTCTTCAAGCTAACTATAGCTTATGTGCACACATATATAGCTACCGGCAGCTTGCAAGTACATGTCAGGTCGCCATTAGCCATAGATGAATTGGAAGGATATGCCTGCAATGCCGATGCTAATTTGATGATATGTTTGTGTTCCCCATCGGGGCGGATACACGTCACAAAGAATAAATCATTTAGTAGGTGTGTGATTGAGAGTTCAAGAAAAATAATACAAGTTACCAGCTGTCTAGTTTCTGGTTGATTTGTTGCTAAGTGTTAGTTTGGAGAGCAAAAGATTGCAGCCATGCACGGGCGTTTGAAAATTAATGGTCTTTCGAGCGCCGTGTTACTTACGTAGTCATGCAGCTGTTTGCTTCTAGTCCTTGAGAAAAGTCGTGCTGCAGACTCAAAGCTTAATTTCGTAGTAGCCGACAACGATGAAGTCTTCCAGTTCAACGTGCCACATGCTTGTTCTAGATAAAATATTGCAGCTGATCTGTATTTCAGAACTAAGTTAAAGTTTCTTGTTTTGAGTTTAGACTTACGTTGATGCTTGGTTCTAACTTGTTTATTCTTTTTCTGTATGTGTCTGATTATGATTGCTTGGACGGGAAAACTCATTGACACCAGATCCAAATGGTATGACTTCTCTCCGGCTCATTTCTTGTACTTATCTCTGTCTTTTCTAGCAACTAGATGTGTCACCTTGTAAGAACATGAAGAGTTCTGCATGTGCGCGGCGGATTTTTAAAATTATCGAAGAATCATAGACCATATACTTTTTTGTAGAAGAAATGTAGCAGAGATGAAATTTTGTATTCAAACTGCACACACGGCAACTTATAGGATGGTTTAGTTCTGCCACCGACAGAAAATATAAAATGATTTGCATCTACAAGCACGTAGGCGTTTGACTAAAAAGATGATAGAAATTACAAAGTGGATCACAAGGCAAATACAATCAACATCTCGTAAAGCAAAAGAAGGAAAATAAAAGAACCGCGAGAGTACGAAGAGGATAAGCGTCGTCGTCATCCATGAATGAAAGCTGTGTAGCTTGAGCTGACATGTTTCCTGAACTACAGGGCCATTGTACTACAAGGGGTGGTACCATCTGTTCTACCAGTACAACCCCAAGGGCGCGGTGTGGGGCAACATCATCTGGGCACATTCGGTGTCACGCGACCTCATCAACTGGATCGCCCTGGAGCCGGCCATCGAGCCGAGCATCCCGTCCGACCAGTACGGCGTCTGGTCCGGGTCGACGACGATCCTCCATGACGGCACTCCGGCGATCCTCTACACGGGGATCGACCGGCCGGACACCAACTACCAGATACAGAACATCGCCTTGCCCAAGAACGCGTCGGACCCTCTCCTCCGGGAGTGGGTGAAGCCGGACTACAACCCGATCGCCGTGCCGGTGCCCGGCATCAACGCGACGCAGTTCCGTGACCCGAGAGTTATTTGCACCGGTGGTCACACAACTCGTCGTCGATGTGCACTTAAGTCACACATCTGGATAACTGAATTTTTTGGTCACACAACTCGTCATCTGGTGCACTTAAGTCACTGGCCCCACCTGTCAGTCCGTTTTCCGTTGAAGTTGATGCTGACTGGACACGTAATTTTGCAAAAACCCCCCTGTACTTTTGAACATTTGCAAAACCCCCCCTGTATTTTTGGAAACAGGGGGTTTTTGCAAATGTTCAAAAGTACAGGGGGGTTTTTGCAAAATTACGACTGGACACGTAATTTTGCAAAAACCCCCCCTGTATTTTTGGACATTTGCAAAAAAACCCCCTGTATTTTTGGACATTTCAAAATTCAGGGGTTTTTTGCAAAAATACAGGGGGTTTTTGCAAATGTTCAAAAGTACAGGGGGTTTTTGCAAAATTACGTGTCCAGTCAGCATCAACTTCAACGGAAAACGGACTGACAGGTGGGGCCAGTGACTTAAGTGCACCAGATGACGAGTTGTGTGACCAAAAAATTCAGTTATCCAGATGTGTGACTTAAGTGCACATCGACGACGAGTTGTGTGACCGCTGGTGCTATTAACTCGTGACCCGACCACCGCGTGGTACGCCGACGGGCACTGGCGGATGCTCGTGGGGGGCCTCAGGCCGGGGACCCTCCGCGGGGAGGCGATCCTGTACCGGAGCACTGATTTCAAGTACTGGGTTCGCGCCAAGCACCCGCTCCACTCGGCCCTCACCGGCATGTGGGAGTGTCCGGACTTCTTCCCGTGCGCGGCGCCGGGCACGAGAACGGCCTCGACACCTCCGAATACGGGGCGGCCGCAGGCGTGGAGAAGCACGTGCTCAAGAACAGCCTCGACCTCACCCGGATGGACTACTACACCGTCGGCACCTACAACAACACGGCGGAGCGGTACGTGCCGGACAACCCCAACGGCGACCTCTACCAGCGCCTCCAGTACGACTACGGCAACTTCTACGCGTCCAAGACCTTCTTCGACCCCGTGCAGCAGCGCCGGATCCTCCTCGGGTGGGCCAATGAGTCCGACAGCGTGGCCCACGACAAGGCCAAGGGCTGGGCCGGGATCCATGTACCTCCATCGATCGCTACAGTTTTCAGCAAGCTCAAATATTTGAATAGTTGGAAACTGATTTGCTGAATTGTTTGTGCAGGCGATTCCCAGGAAGATATGGCTCGACCCCAGCGGCAAGCAGCTGGTGCAGTGGCCAGTCAAGGAAGTCGAGAAGCTCCGGTGTAACCCTGTCAACGTCGGCGACAAGGTCGTCAAGCCCGGCCAGCATTTTGAGGTCACGGGCCTGCAGTCGTACCAGGTTAGTACTCACTAGTGCATTATTACAGAACAGCTTCACCCTGCTAACAAATTGCATCTTGCCAAATACTAGTAGTAGCTAGTTGCATCGTTGCCATCATGGCTCCGGCGTGCAGTGCCACTATCCTAGCTTCTGGTCCATGTCTTATGGGCGACAGACAATTCTTATGGCGTGCACAATTCCTGCTTGTCCTTCTCGCTCTGGACTCTCAAAGTCAAAGTCCACGGATTTTGCTCGCTAGCCGTCGCCGCTGCACCTTTCGTCTTCCATCTTATTCACACATCTGGATCATCGCAAGATTTGAACGATCTTTTGTCGTGAACAAATTAATCACCTCTCAACACCAACCGTGGATGTTTGCTGTTGGCAAAGAATATTACTCATTTTACAAGGACTATGAGTGCCGTTCATTCGTGGAAACTCGTAGTCATAACTTAGTTTTCAAAGAACACTTTCTATTTTTCCTTTGCGTACGCCTGGTGATCGAGATTTTTGCTTTCGCAGTCTGACGTGGAGGTAAGCTTCGAGGTATCGAGCCTGGATAAGGCTGAGCCATTCGATTCGGCGTACATCAACGACACGCAGAAGCTATGCGGGATCAAGGGCGCCGATGTCAAGGGCGGGGTGGGTCCTTTCGGCCTCTGGGTGCTGGCTTCTGCCGACCTCGCAGAGAAGACCGCGGTGTTCTTCAGAGTCTTCAAGGATGGATACGGCAAGCCTATCGTCCTCATGTGTAGTGATCCCACCAAGTATGACCAAATATCATCATCTTCTAACTCGACCACATATATATTTGATCGCCAAAACAGATAGTAAATTAAACTTTTCTTGTCGTTCAGGTCATCTCTCATCCCAGATCTATACAAGCCGACGTTTGCCGGGTTCGTTGACACCGACATTTCATCCGGGAAGATCTCTCTCAGAAGCTTGGTACGTAGAGATTTCACTCACTCATAGCATCATTTCTTTTAACTAAAATTTGCACGTACCTGAAAGTAAAACTGTGTTGAACAACATTAATGAATTTCTGTCCTTAGATCGACCGGTCGGTGGTTGAGAGCTTCGGCGCGGGAGGGAAAACTTGCATCCTGTCAAGAGTGTACCCGTCCATGGCGATAGGGAAAGATGCGCATCTTTACGTATTCAACAACGGGGAGACGGATATCAAGGTATCCCACCTCACTGCGTGGGAGATGAAGAGACCTTTGATGAATGGCGCCTAAGGTTTTATGCCGTTCAATGTTCCATTTGTGCCACATAATTCATTGGACCTCTTTGATGAGATGCGATTAGATAAATTGTCTTACTACAATTGATGGACTCGGTTACGTGGTGTTGTACGAATAAATATGTTGTTTAAGCTCCACGCTTTTGAAGATATATAATACAGAGCTTCCTGTATTTTTTTACTGTATCTCCATTCAGATACCTCCTCCTCGTTATGCATGTCATTGGATCAGATTGATGATGTTAACCTGACTGTATTATGACGAGCTATGCTCTGTATAAACGTTACCATCTGCCAGAAAATTTTAATCATATTGGAATCTCGGACAAAAAATCGTGGTAAGTTCATGTAGTAGTGGCATCAACACACAAACTAGAAAAACAAAAACGCGCGGTGTCATGGAGGAGGGCGGCGCGCGCCGGCGTCTTTATCATTATGAAAAGCTTATGTACTTATCTCCAGGTGAGATCTGTCCTCAAACTATGATCATGGTCATATGAAGCCACAGATAAATACTCTATTCAAAAAGGTACATGTAATAAATAAATGTGCATAAGCGTCGCACCGACGTCGATATTGCATTGTACGTGCACTACCGGAATCCGAGCGGAGGAGAAAAATACTCAGCAGCAAAATGCACTCGACAAATAGGGCTATACGCCCGAAATGTCACTTGCCAATCTGCTATGGCGCGCATTTCAACGGTTCGACGGACAGGATTCAACGTTGACTGAGCAGTGATTCAACGTTGAATCATGTCCGTCGAACCGCTGAAACGGACGGTCCAACATTACAGCTACGCGCCATAGCAGATTGGCAAAATTCGCGTTGCGATACGCCGAGTGTTTTCTGTTGGCAACAAATGGCACTCGGCAAACTGCACGATATGCCGAGGCAACACTTGGAAACGACTCGGCACTCGGCAAAAAAAAGGGCATCATGTGGCACTTGTACCCGCACCAAGCGGAAAAAAGATGACACATGAGAGATATGCAGAGTGCCACATGCAGGTGCACTCAGCAAACATCACGGAGCGGTGCTTACTGCTAGTTGATGGTTGGTCATTGTACAGGATTCAAAATCTGAGCCAGCTTAGGGTATTCACTGAGTTGGTCATTTTAAGTGCCTAAATGATCTAGTCTATACTCTATTTGGTAAGAAATAGTTTAACCAAATCTCAAGCATCAGCTGAGCTAGCCCATCTTTCTCAGGTGTAACCTGATGGTTCCTTGGGGTTTAGTTCTTTCTACTGGAACGTGAATATATGCTCCACAACATGTGCTTCTCTAAACGATAATGGTCAATTTTAATCAGTTTTGTGGTACTAAAGTACATATGCTATCTCTGAAAATGATGCTTCGATGTGTTACTTTAGTATATACATAAAGTAACGGGTTTTCTCTCTTTTGTTGCACACCACCCGAGTTTCTGGCCCGCCGCCCGCCTTGGGCATCCTTGACCTGTGAAACACATGGTTATCAACTCATACATTATTTTTTCTATCTGGTTCATATGTGTACTAGATATAACTTTTGTTTATTAAGTCCATTCAAAACAACAATTTATGTTTTTTCTGAAAAAAACAGCAGCCGCTGGTTTCATTGATGTAAGGGAGGACAGTTTGGTACATGCTCAAGTGAGCTTATTCAGGTTTAGAAAAGGAAAAGGAAACTAAAGGACGCAAGAGAAACTGGAAACTACGTTCCCATGCGTCGGTAATCCCTCCTTGTTGTTGCTGTAGCATCCACCGTTGCATTGCCAAGATGATGCGGCATGGACCCAGCACAACAATGTAAGTTCGAAAGAAGTTTCAAAAACATGCAAGACACTCCCCCAATCAATAGTATTTCAAGGAAGCAAACTCGAAATTACCAAAATATTGTAAACATAATGCGGCATACACATATCACTGATCTTGTATCTATGGTGCATATCCACACAAATATGGATATTTCACATCGTAAACACTGGTTACATCCACAAAACATGCATTTTAATGATGCACATGCACAAATACATACAGTTTCAAGACAAGTGCAAGCCTAATTAATTTTTTAACAGGAATATATTAATATCAAGAAGATACAAGTAACACTCCGCATCAATATAATGTCACAAACATCGTTAAAAAATATAATGTCACAAACCAGTCGAGACATTAAGGATGCACATAGCCAAAAAGGAAAGAAGAAAGGAAAAAAGACCCCGCCACAATGATCAATCACTCGCAGCAGCTGATCCAAACTACCAATACAACTCCCAGGAGGAAAAGGTTCTCCAAAAGCGATGCCTCGAAGAAGGTACATCGCACTTAAAAATTAGGTGCTAGGTAGACAATGTTTCTTGTAACTTACCATTACTTTTCCTTGAGGCCCTGGCGAAAGTTTGCACCAGTCGGCCTTGGGGTAAGGAGACATCAGTCTGAGCTCAAAGTTCATTAGCAAATGACCCCAAATAACTTTCATCTGCAGGTATGCAAAAGACTCACCAATGCAAGCAAACCTTCCACCTCCAAAAGAAGTGCAAGAGAACCTGCCGCAGACTTTGTCCTCCTGTCTATTAGGACCAAACCTATTCGGATCATAGACATAAGGGTCCTTGAAGATGCTAGGTATGTTGTTGTTGACTACTATGGGACTTAAGATTGTACGCTCTGCTGGAATGTCATATTCTTTCCCCTCTTTTGTCTTCACGCTGAATTGCTTGTGTGTCTTCCTAATTAGCACTTGCGCTGGAGAGTGCATCCGTAATGCCTCCTTGATGCAGTTATGCAGGGTATTCATCTCTAGCAAGGCATTGTAGTCTATTCGCCCCTTGTATTTCCTACCGATATGCATTTGCTCCTCGGTGGCAGCAGTCAACCATTTCACATTGGTTAGTAGACAGGCTCCAGTCCATGTACAAGTTCCGGAACTAGTGTGTTCTCCAGCAAAGAGCAATGCAATGATCAAGCCAGTGACCTCTTCATCCGTGGTAGAACGGCCATCCTTGTACTTGGAATCAACCAATTTCTGCAGGGTATCATCCTCGACTCGGCCGGAGCTCTTGCGTGACCTAATCGCTGTCGATAGTATTTTAGTGAGCTCAACACGTGCCTTGTCACGTCGCTTGTTTGCTTGAATTGGGATATATGGGAATAAGGCACTCAATAAGTTTACCGCATTTTTAATATCGTCCCACAATGCATAGACCTCATGGAACATCTTCTCTCGAACCTCTTTCCCTAGTAGGCATCGGTTAGCGATGAACATAAGTATCTGCTCAAATTCTGATTTAAGATCAACTATGCCTTCGTCTCCCCATTTTGAAAAGTAAGCCTGCCAACATAATGCATGATGACAACGTAAGTTATTTTACATTAAGATGAACACACTTATATTTCATTTGACGTGAGAGTTTATCTTGCAACGAAACTAGTTAAAAAGTTGCAAGAAATTCACACTGCCAGAAGTTTCACTTAGGGATGCAAGTGGGATCCCACCTATGTCCCACTTCTACGTCATCTTCACGTCCACAAGTCAAATTTTGAGGAAAGAAGTGGAACTACATGATTTAGAAGTTGGAAATAAGTGGGATACCACTTGATACCCTTTGCATACACGACTAAGATGAGCTGGATTTCCACATAGCATTGATTTACAAATATATGGTATAGATAAATAGGTACTTCCTATAACTCGTAGGAAAATAATTTTACTAAAGTACTACATGTCCAGATTAGAATGTCTAAGAGAAGTATAAAATTAAATTTCCTGTTGTCTAAATTGAAGTGTGAATATGAGCTAAAAGTCAAATTTGTACTCACGGAAATGCAAGAATTAATATATGTCTAACGCGCACGTTTTGACAACATATAGTGGCTCAACACATAACACAAGATTATCAAATAGAGCATAATATTATCTATACATAATTTAGTCCATTCATTAGCACATATTTTAAATGAGAGATATAAATCAAGAACTTTTTTAGTTGATTTTCTCATAGTGAAATACCTATAATTATTGCAATATTTACGAAGAGGTTGTCACTAAAATAGCTGAATATGTATATACATTATATTCATTAATTCTTGACTGCTCAATAAGATATGGTACGACATTAGTCTTAATATGATTCTTCAACAACAAGAAGAACACCAACGAATTCGCAAAAAAAAAGTTCAACAAACAAAATTTTGATAGATTAACAGAGATCAAATAATCTTAGTAATATAGACCAAGAAAAATAAAAAACCGCGTAGTATGAGTAAAATAATAATAATAATTTGTATATCAAAGTTCCAGTGCTTAGATCTCTGCCTAGTTCACACGCTCTCATATAATTTGAAATGACTAGAATATTTAACCAGGTATGAAGCATAATACACACATTGATTCAACTACATAATATGATAATACAATAAAGAGGGTTTCAGATTCAATTTGGAGGTACCTCTACTTCTTGAAGCATGGGATCAACATGGATCCTCAGCTTGGATGGCTTTAATGCATCAATAAAGAAACGGATCTGCTCATTTCGAGTGGCAGCATCTGTGCCATAGAGAACACCTTGGCCAAACATAGGTACAGTGAAGTCAAATGACTTACCACGGCTAATCTCCAATTCTGACCCTTGAAAGATATGAGTTAAGACCTCTGGTCCAATCAAGACTGTTACCTTAGGTCCAAACAAACTTATTGTGAACACACTACCATACTTTGCATGTAGATCATGCATTATAGCTGGTAGATCTTTTGTGAAAAGCTTAGGCACCAGTTGTAGGACTGCAATGCCATTCACAACAGGTGGAGATCGTGTAGTGTACATAGATCTTTTTCTTGCAACCTTGGTGACTACTGCCATGAAGGATATAACAGCTATCGCCAAGCACATCACACCACTTGTCAAGTCCATGCTGGGTAGTTCGAAATGATTTAGCCGAGAAACTTAATTTATGATATGTCTAGTGCTGCAGGAAAACGAAGATGGCATAGAGTTAAAGCTATTTTTAAATTTAATTCGCAAAAAAAGCTATTGCTAAATTATAGAATGGGACGCGCACCCTACCAAATGTACATGAGCTTGCAAAAAAAATATGGTTTTGCCTATTTAAATTTCAGGATGTACAAAATTGAGGAGGCGATCCAGATGCGGGTGTAATAAGATCCATTTTTTTTTAAAATGATGTGATTTATGTTTGTTGGTCTGAACCATATTCTAGCGAAGGCACTGGTTTCTAGTAATGGAAATTGGAGGGCGTGCCCTCTTTTAAAAAAAAACAAATTCTCGCGAACGAACTGTAAATATATTTTTTGGGGCTCGCTCCCCTTTTCGAAAAAAATGGAACAGTAATATTGTACTAACACATGCAAAATCTTCAAAAAATAGTACATAAGCTAGCAAAGACTTTTTTTTAGCAATAAGCTACTAGCAAAGACTGCAAGATAACAAACCAACAAGGAAACAATATATATATACAGGTGGATTTGTGCGTACTACTCTGTATTGGACTAATAGACTTGACCGAAAAGGCTTAAATACAAGATCGAGGTGTTTTTTCTATACTTCCTATTCATAGGATTTCCCCCTAAAGAATAATTAAACGTAAATTCTCGTTTCAAAAAAAAAAATTAGACGTAAATTCCGAGCTAGTAGGAGACCTTGTTAGCAAGCCGTGTGGCCAGAGGATGTGTGAATATAGTTCGAATGGAAAACGGGAGGTTGATATATGTGAATGGTGGAAGCAAATCAATTAATGGCGTACGTACACCATCGACTGCAAATAATTCACAAGCCATGCAACGAAGCTCAGTCCACACATATGTGCCATATTATTTTGTTTTCGGAAGGACATATTTCTGTTTGAAAGAAACTAACTCCCTTGAAACAGAAGTAAATTACATCGATCTTTTTTTTAGAAAAGGAGGCCATGCCCCAGCCTCTGCATCGATTGATGCATACAATCTTTATTAAATTTATTGGAGTTCAAGTCTTACATGAGATTACATCATGGGTCACAAAGGGTCGATACATGAATCAACCATCTAAAAAGACAAGATAACATAGCATGACTAATCATCAACATGTGATCCTAAGATAACATAGCGGCCATGATCGATCTAGAAAAATAAAATAAAAAGGAACGCAAGGATTCAGTATCCTGGTCGATCTAGATATACTGTGTGAAAATTCAGAGGAGTGCTCTCCTATTGTTATCTTACATAGACAAGAATGAGTATATGGAAATACCCTGGAAACCAACTTAGCTCCACGAGAGTTCAGCTTAACAGCAACACAAGAAGGTCTGGAGTCTGGACTAATGGAGGACAAGTGCTTTCCCCCAACTTCCCAAAAGCAACACCTATATAAAGTAAGTGCCGGTGGCAGTGTACCAATAATTTACAGCAACATATAATATACGAAAATGAGCTGGTTGGGTCATTTAATGATATCAAAATTTCCATCTTTAGAGTGTCACCTCACGGTTGCCAATTTTGGAATATCAGTTCTACGATTAGAGGACATTGTAGTGGCAATCTCATAAATATTCCCTTGCATAATAGCAGAGTTAAATACTACAAGCATCCATCAAGATCGTCATCTTGAAGATGCTTCACTCGTACAAGACAAAATTGTCCGCTTGCTTCAGCTTGTTTAGATGAATTGACATTATTGCCTAACATGCTTACTTCATCTAGTTGTCGCGACTTAGTTTTTTGTACTGTGTCAGCGTTCGAGCAACTATCAGAGATTAAAGTTAATTTGTGTAAGAGTAAATTATTCAGTTTCGAGGAAATCCAAGACACGTCGCTCAATATGCCAAATTATTGGGATGTGAGTAGGGCCAGTTTCTAGTTATGTATTTGGGTATTCCGATACATGTGGAAATACATGGACGACCTTCTCTCGGGAGTGGATCCCAAACTTGAACATAGGAGGGGGGACGAAAATGTAGAAATTCTTAAAATATTCCAGGTATGTTAGCACTTTTAGGGGTCTTGCTCTTGCCATGTCTTGTGCTTTCGACTTAAGCATTCTGGGATTTCGACAAATGACTCAACATTTTAATGTGAATTTTGTGTATCAATTTGATTGGGATTGAAAACATTATGTCCGGTAGATTGCTCATTGGCCTCTATCTGTCCGGTTGTATTTGCATTTCCAGCCCTAGAGTTGGCAACCAACTGATACGTCTCAAACGTATCTATAATTTTTGATGTTCCATGCTGTTATTATATCAATTGCTACATGTTTTGGCTATACTTTATATCATTTTTATGCATTTTCTGGGACTAACCTATTAACAAGATGCCACAGTGCCAGTTCCCTGTTTTCTGCTGTTTTTGGTTTCAGAAAATCTATTAAGGAAATATTCTCGGAATTGGACGAAACAAAAGACATCGTCAATAATATCACGAGGAGATCACGGAGTCCAAAGGGGAGTCGGAGCAGACCCACCAGGGGGCCACGCCACACTAGGGCGCGGCCCAGGGTGGGCCCGCGCCCCCCTATGGCGTGGTGGCCCCCCTCGGCCACCGACGCCGCCTCTTCGCCTATATATTCTCCGCGACGCGAAAACCCTATTACGGTCGATCATATTCCACGAAAAGTTCCGTCGCGGCCGTCATCGTCAATCTCAGATCGGAGGAGTTCTGAAGCTCTTCCCGGCACCCTGCCGGAGGGGAGATCATCACCGGAGGGCTCTACATCACCATGCCTGCCTCCGGAGTGATGCGTGAGTAGTCCACCCCTGGACTACGGGTCCATAGCAGTAGCTAGATGGTTGTCTCTCTACCTTGTGCCTCCATGTTTAGATCTTGTGAGCTGCCTAACATGATCAAGATCATCTTATTGTAATGCTAGATGTTGTGTTTGCTGGGATCCGATGAATATTGATACCATGTTTATTCAAGTTGTTTATCTATGTGCTCTTGATCTTGCATGCTCTCCGTTGCTAGTAGATGCTTTGGCCAAGTAGATGCTTGTGACTCCAAGAGGGGGTATTTATGCTCGATAGTGGGTTCAGTCTCTAGATATCTGGATCAGTGACAGAAAGGTCTAAGATGGTAGATGTGCTGTTGCTACTAGGGATAAAACATTGGTGCAGTGTCCAAGGGCACTTGTATTGATTACATTACACACTTTACTTCATGCAATAATCTGTTGTTAGCAACTTAATACTGAATAGGATGCGGATGCTGCCTTGAAGGTGGATTATTTAGGCATAGATGCGTTGGAATAACGGTCTATGTACTTTGTTGTAATGCCCAACTAGATTTCATAGTAGACATCTTGGCATGTATTGCATTGTTATGCCCTCTCTATTTGTCAATTGCCCAGCTGTAATTTGTTTACCCAACATGCTAGTTATCTGTTCTGAGAGAGACACCACTAGTGAACTGTGGACCCTGGTCCAATTTCCTCATACTGTTTACACAACCTGCTGCAATCATCTGTTTCCTGTTACTTGCTGTTTTCCTGCTGTTTTCCACACCATACGTTTAACTCTTTGTTTCTGCAAGACCGGAGAGATTGACAACCTCTCTGTTTCGTGTTGGGCAAAGTTCTGGTTTGTGTCTGTGCAGATTCCACGTTGGTGCAAGCTCCCTAGCGCCAGGGGGAGTCAACATCAACAACCTTCCGATAGATCGTCAAGTCCTACTGGATTGATAACCTTGGGTAGATTATTCAAGGGAAAACTTCTGCTGTCTACATCATAACCTTCCTCTTGGGGTTCACCAACACGTAGCCATCAAGCTGTTTTCTGGCGCCGTTGCCGGGGACTTGGAGGCTATTGGAAAGGGGAGTCTCTCAGTTCCAATCTCTTTACTTTGTTTTTGTCTTGTTTTAGTTTTGTTTTGCTTGCTGTTAAAAATCAAAAACCCAAAAAAAAATTAAATTCCTGCATCTAGTTTACTATTTCGGTTGTTACTTGCTTGTTACCATGTCTAGCTCCAGTCCTTTCATTACTGTTTCCCCTTTAGGAGAAATTATTGGGTTTGGACAGGAGAGTGGAGAAACTTTTAAAGGAGCTTGGGAAAGGATGTTAGAACTGCATAGGAAGATGCAACTTAAAATGGACTTAGACATTCTTATTAAACGTTTCTACTTTGGCTTGCTACCTTTATACCAAAATGCTCTAGATACTATGGTGGGGGAGACTTTCTATGAACATGATACAGAAAAAGCCTATAAAATTTTGAATGGACTTGCTCAATTTCCTCAAGAGGATAAGACAGGTGTGCTTACTAGGCTTGATAAAATAGAAGAGTCACTCAAGGACTTAACCTTAGACCACCACATTAAGGAACCACCTCATGTTGAGTTAAAAAATGATTGGGAACCCTTTATTGAAATAAGCATTGGTAGTGAGAAATTTCGTGCCTATTGTGATCTTGGTTCCACAATGTCCATCATGCCTAAGATAGTGTTTGACTTGTTAAAAATTGATGGTATGGTTGATTATCCTGTTTTTCATTTTCATGCTGATGGCACTATTATAAAAAGTGTAGGGATCATTAATGTTGAGATTACTATGCAAAATAAAAATATACCTACAACTTTTATGATCCTTACAAAATCTCCTAGTAATATAGTTTTGGGAAGATCTTTTTTGAAGAGTAATGGGGGATTTATCAATGCAAAATATGGGTTCATGAAGTTTGTTGCACCTATCAACCGAAAGTTTTTCTTCCCAATTAAGAAAGAGGATCCCACCGAAAGAGTGGAGGATTTCAACATTTTTGGCAATACTTGATGCATCTCTTCATGCCTAGCTCAAAGGCATTAAAGAAAAGCACTTCTGGGAGATAACCCATGTTTTTATTTGCTGTTTTATTTTTGTTTTCTTGAGTCAAGGATGCTTGTTTACCTCTGTAGCAACTCCTTTGTATCTTTTATTTGCTGTTTTGTTGTGCCAAGGAGAGTTACTAATGCAAAGTTGGTTTTTATTTTCGGGACTGCATTGGACAGATTGCTGTTCGTCACCGTTTAATTCAGTAGAAAATCAGAAAAAATCGAAAAATGCTGAAACTTTTTGTGCATGTTCCTGATGATGTTACGCAACTTTCATTATTTCAAAAGTTTTCATCTGAGCATCGTAAGTGCCTCGAAAAAATTCGTCATTACAGACTGTTCTGGTTTGACAGATTCTGTCTTTTATTTTGCATTCTCTCTTTTACAAGTTTTTAAGTGGTTTCTTTTCGTGTAAAAGTGCCCACTTGAGCCTAGTAACAGTGGCTAATGTTTAAAATAGTTGGCTTGTGAGTTTTGTCTTTGCTAGAACTTTGAAGTATTATCTTTTAGTGCACTAACCTGCTAATGAGAAAAGCTGTTAAGTTTTGGTGTGAAGGAAGTTTTCAAGTGTTGATAGAGGAGAATGATATTACATGATCAAGAAGAGTGAAGAGCTTAAGCTTGGGGAGGCTTACCTCCCCAGCATATTTCAAGAAGACTCAAGCATCTAAGCTTGGGGATGCCTCCCCTTCTTCATCTACAAATTATCAGGTCATCTCTAATGGTGCTATATTTTTATTGCTTCATACTAGTGTACTCTTCCTTGGAGCGTCAGTGTGTTTTTGTTTTCAGTTTGTTTTGTTTTGTTTGCTGTGCTATACTTGTTGGATCCTAGTATTCATGTTTGGGAGAGAGACACGCTCCACTTTTTCATTAGAATACTCTTGTGCTTCACTTATACTTGTTGAGTATTCCTGTCTAGTTGCTGTTATTGCTGTTAGCTCTCAGTTTTTCATGTATCTCTTGTTAGAGCTTCAGTTTCTTTTGAAGAAAGTACTCTCTTGCTTCACTTATATCTGTTTGGAGAGTTGTCAAATAAGTTGATTGGTGTTTGGTTGGACCAGAAAAATGCTATGCATGTGGTAGTGGTATAAAATGCTTACATGAATCTTTTTAGATCGTTGTCTTGAGTAATTTGATGCTTGCCAATTGTTTTGAGCTGTCAAGTAATTAATGTTTAAGCTTGTGCATCATGTAAGTAATGGCTATTAATGAAGAACTACTATAAGGATTTTCTGCTATAATAATCTGTTGCATAATTGGAAGTCCATAGTAGTCTAGATAATTTTTGGATGAAGGCTATGTGTTAACAAGGAAGACAGTGGGAGTCTATGGTTCGTCAAACCTTGTGTTTTATGTACACTCTTGCTATTCCAGTTGATAATGATGTTTGCTTATAATAACCTTGCTAGCCTAAACTCTGTACTAAGAGGGAATGCTTCTTGTACATCCAAAACCTTGAGCCAAATCCATGCCACCTGTGTCCACCATACCTACCTATTATGTGGTGTTTTCACCATTCCAAGTAAATTTCTTCATGTGCTATCTACTAACTACTCAAAACTGTTACATTTCCTTTTTGTGTCACTACTTGAAAAGCTCATAAGGACGTAGTAGTGAGATTTGTCATCTTCCATGCTAATTAATTTACAAGGATTGGCAGCTTCATCTGCTTCTCCACCTTTTATTTTGCATTAAAGAGCTGGTTAGTCCACCCTATAAATAAATAAATAGACACTCCTCCATGGTGAATGTTGGTGGGCACCCGAGGATTCGGTTAGCCATGGTTTGTGGAAAGTAAATGGTTGGGAGGAGTGTCACCAATAAGTGCTTGTTACAAGTGCAGTCCTAAAAACTCTCGGAACCGCTCTAAAAGTTAGTTAGCCATGGAAGATGACAAGTACCTGCTATTTGATTTGTTGACACCTGTATACACCATTACCTTACAAAACAATATTTTATGCTCTCTATATGCCTTCGGGAACTACAGCTCTAGCACATGATGTTAATCCCTGCTTCCCTCTGCGAAGGGCCATTCTTTTACTTTTATGTTGAGTCAGTTTTCCCACTTCTTTCTGTCTACTTAAGCAAACATCATTGTCAACTCCAGTATAACAGTTTTTACATAACTTTGTGTTTGGTTGATCATATTCTTTGCATTGACATTATCTATATGATATACATGTTGAAAGTTGAAGCAAAAGCTGAAGCTATTATCTTCCTTTGTGTTGATACAAACACTTTCATGTTGAGAATTATTGCTGCTGTGAACTAACTATTATGTTAGACTATTATATCTCTAAATGTTTTATAGTATTATTCATGAAAGTTTGCACTTGTGTGATCACTTATGTTTACTCTTTATTTACTTGCTTGCAAACTATAGACCATTGGCTTGGATCACTTCATTCAGATCATGTGCATTACATTGTTATTTGATCAAAGATTGTGTTGGTAGCATGTCACTTCAAAAATTATCTGTTTTTATCGTTTACCTACTCGAGGACGAGCAGGAACTAAGCTTGGGGATGCTTGATACGTCTCAAACGTATCTATAATTTTTGATGTTCCATGCTGTTATTATATCAATTGCTACATGTTTTGGTTACTTTATATCATTTTTATGCATTTTCTGGGACTAACCTATTAACAAGATGCCACAGTGCCAGTTCCCTGTTTTTGGTTTCAGAAAATCTATTAAGGAAATATTCTCGGAATTGGACGAAACAAAAGACATCGTCAATAATATCACGAGGAGATCACGGAGTCCAAAGGGGAGTCGGAGCAGACCCACCAGGGGGCCACGCCACACTAGGGCGCGGCCCAGGGTGGGCCCGCGCCCCCCTATGGCGTGGTGGCCCCCCTCGGCCACCGACGCCGCCTCTTCGCCTATATATTCTCCGCGACGCGAAAACCCTATTACGGTCGATCATATTCCACGAAAAGTTCCGTCGCGGCCGTCATCGTCAATCTCAGATCGGAGGAGTTCTGAAGCTCTTCCCGGCACCCTGCCGGAGGGGAGATCATCACCGGAGGGCTCTACATCACCATGCCTGCCTCCGGAGTGATGCGTGAGTAGTCCACCCCTGGACTACGGGTCCATAGCAGTAGCTAGATGGTTGTCTCTCTACCTTGTGCCTCCATGTTTAGATCTTGTGAGCTGCCTAACATGATCAAGATCATCTTATTGTAATGCTAGATGTTGTGTTTGCTGGGATCCGATGAATATTGATACCATGTTTATTCAAGTTGTTTATCTATGTGCTCTTGATCTTGCATGCTCTCCGTTGCTAGTAGATGCTTTGGCCAAGTAGATGCTTGTGACTCCAAGAGGGGGTATTTATGCTCGATAGTGGGTTCAGTCTCTAGATATCTGGATCAGTGACAGAAAGGTCTAAGATGGTAGATGTGCTGTTGCTACTAGGGATAAAACATTGGTGCAGTGTCCAAGGGCACTTGTATTGATTACATTACACACTTTACTTCATGCAATAATCTGTTGTTAGCAACTTAATACTGAATAGGATGCGGATGCTGCCTTGAAGGTGGATTATTTAGGCATAGATGCGTTGGAATAACGGTCTATGTACTTTGTTGTAATGCCCAACTAGATTTCATAGTAGACATCTTGGCATGTATTGCATTGTTATGCCCTCTCTATTTGTCAATTGCCCAGCTGTAATTTGTTTACCCAACATGCTAGTTATCTGTTCTGAGAGAGACACCACTAGTGAACTGTGGACCCTGGTCCAATTTCCTCATACTGTTTACACAACCTGCTGCAATCATCTGTTTCCTGTTACTTGCTGTTTTTCCTGCTGTTTTCCACACCATACGTTTAACTCTTTGTTTCTGCAAGACCGGAGAGATTGACAACCTCTCTGTTTCGTGTTGGGCAAAGTTCTGGTTTGTGTCTGTGCAGATTCCACGTTGGTGCAAGCTCCCTAGCGCCAGGGGGAGTCAACATCAACAACCTTCCGATAGATCGTCAAGTCCTACTGGATTAAACCTTGGGTAGATTATTCAAGGGAAAACTTCTGCTGTCTACATCATAACCTTCCTCTTGGGGTTCACCAACACGTAGCCATCACCAACTGACTTGAAATAATTATTTATTAGTGGATATTCCATGGCCATGGGCAGCAAGGAGGCGGCTGATCATGACGGTTATCAAAGCAACCTACACCTCTTTGTACCTTCTCATTTTCCTCTCTAGATTGACCACTTCTAGCCTTTGGACTTGCGATGGATGTGTGCTCGGCTATTAGGGGATGGAACTCTGGAATATACCTGGATGGTTGATGGCCACTATGGTGGCGGTGCCCGTGGGCATCATCAACCACCTTGAAGGCGCCGTTGAGATTCATATCTCCCTCCTTATATTTGTTTTGGTTAAAATCATGATTTCGTTCTGGCTTGGGTGGCGCCAGCGCGTCGGCATAGTGCCCTTTTAGAGGCCCCACCTCGGAAGCTTAATTAGGGTCTTTGAGCAGCTGAGTCCATATCCCGTGACATATCTTTGTCGATGGCTCATTTTTTTTTCCATTTTCTCTTTGTGTGCTCTTCATCCTCTTGTCGGGCCTTTGCTCTCCAACTCCGTGCCCGTTCTGTGTGAGAGGAGTATTAGGGTCCTCTCTCCGATTGTAGAAATTACTGGTGGTGTCAAAAGCCCGACTTTTTCTCCAAGTGGACCCAATAATGATGATGGTATTGTCTCGTTTCTCTTGTGTTGCTTTTGTTTCTTCTGTGTCGCCCGCGATGGTTACGTTAAGACAATGTGTATATGCCGCGGGCAGCGGCGGTGCAGATCTTATGGTGAGCTCAACCTGGTAAAGGTGAAAGGCTAGCTTTTTTTTCCCATGGTTGTGTGTTGTCCTCTCCGTTTAAGTTCTAGCTAGGGTGAGTGACTCTATCATTCGAAGGTGCGGCGTCCTCGAGAACTCGAGGCGAGAGGAAATGGGCCTCAAAAAAGAAATCTTAACCCCTGCTTCCACCTTTGTTTCCACATATCGCTTCGGAACCCCCTTTTTTTTCTTTTCTTGTGAGAACCACTTCCAGACACTTCAGCCCACAAAACTGAGATGAGTGTTTGAAAAATGCAGATGGGCTCTATTGGGCTGTGGACTTGCGCAGACAGTACACCTTACAAATATGAGCTCCGAACCTCGGCTGTGGCTGTGATCGTTTCAGCCGATGAGTTAAACGTCAGGCTCAGGCTCGACCTATATGGTGCATCGATCGGGGCTGGCCGAGCTTTCTGCTGGTAGTGACCACAACTTTGACGATCAGGTCTGGATGCCCGCTACGGCGCTGCCGAAGATATGCCACTACCATCGACCATACTTCGACTTTCGAGGATGCTTCGATTCCGATCTCGTCCAGCTCGCTAGTTAACTCTAGCGACTACCAGTGGCTCGTCGTCACTCACGCTGCTCTCTGTGGCTCCGTGCCAGGTATGTTGGAATATTAAACAATTTTCAGATGAGTTTTTTATGCAGAAATCATCAAGATTTTATTAAATTGTGCAGAGCAATCGGGAACATGTGTGTAACCAACAAGCAATACTACCATCCGATCTACCAAAATCGCAGTCCCGTAAAATACTGGTATATATACAGATAGGAGAGTAGGAGACAAGCAAGCTGGAAAAGAAAAGAAATATGCAGACAGAGTGGAGATAGGGCGGTCACGGGCGGGATGGCCTAGCGCAGAGGAGGGTCACGGGAGGCTAGCTGCCAAGGAGCCCAGATCAACTGGTGGACATGGTTGCTTTGGCTCCGCTCTAGCTCTACTTCCACTAGCAAGATAGTATGGATGGATCGACTGCCCCACCGATCATCTGTCAAAGCTACCAGCCAACGACTTCAAACTGACAAACTTATCCTGGCCACGAATTTGATCTCAATCAGAGCTATGCATGCCAAAGCCGGCCATCGTCCGCCCCAAGTTTCTCGAGCTACACTCCTAAGAGCATCTCCAGCAGCATTTGTAAAACTGGCCACGATTTGTAAAAACTGTTTTTTTACAAATTGAGGCAAGAAAACGAGCTCCAGCAGCATTTGTATAAATGGTCCCCACAGCAAAAAATTTACAAAGCTTGCTAAAACTACACCCTCTCTTTGCATATTTGCAAAGTCTCTAGCCACTTTGTAAACTTCCCAAAGCCAACGCGGGAGAGCCAACTGCCCCGCGCGGAAAACTCGCCACGCAAGATGCCGCCGCCGGACGCCGCTCAGCCACCTCCCCCGCCGCCGTTCGGCCCAGGCGACGCCTCCCCCGCGTGCACAAAGCATCCCCGCCGCCCCGCCCCGCCTTTCTCCGCCGGCGCGACCATCGGCGCCGCCGAATCGAGCCCCGTCGCGGAGCTGCCGACCGATTCAACCTGGTGGACGTCGTCGCCGGTGCGGGAGAAGGCCTGTCGCGGCCCTAGGTGCGCCCGGCCGTTGTTCGCCGCGCCGCCCGCGCCCTTCGCTGCCGCTGCGACCTTCCCCACCGGCAAATCGAGCTCCACCGCCCCTCACCCCAGACCTGCCGGTCGATTCGGCCTGGCGGAGGCCCTAGCCGGTGCGGGAGAGGCTCGTGGCCGTCCTTCGCAGCGCTGCCCACGCGCCCTCGCCTCGGTGCGCGACAGAGCACGGCAGCGACCTGCGCCGTGGGAAACTAGAAGATAGAGAAGACATGATTTGTCAATTGTGTGGCTGACGGGACGACCCCACCTGTCATTGTGACAACACACAGGATTTTACAAACTAGTTATACAAAGGCTGCGAAAGCAAAAAAATTGTTGGCTTTGTATACCTTCTCTTTCCTCTTGTATAACTAGTTTTTACAAATCCAATATGCAAAGGCTGTTGGAGATGCTCTAAAGGCACGTACCGATCGACATATATAGATATTATCATCCATATGCACACATTCATGCGCGTGTATCCATTCTATTTGGATTACTTAGCAGCTAATCGTTTCAGTCTGCCTGCAGTCAAGCAGATCAAAGCATTTGACCTATTCGAGAGCCCCCTCAGCGTATTACGGAACATATTAGCAAGGCCTCGGTTAGAATATACGCCATATGGCTCTAGGAAAAATGAGATTCAGAAAGGATGACCCGTTGATTCTTTTTTTTTTTTTTTGATGCCGGATATTTTGATGCAAATTCATCTGAGGGTATACCGAACCGGTCGTCTTGTAACTAGATATTCCAAAGATGATCACATAGTGGTTCCATGTGGCCATGTTTTCGCCAATCGAAACCCGGCAAAAAGCTATGGTCGGCACCCTGAGCCAAAAACCCTTGCTATGTTGTAAAAGCATGGATATTGTTGACTCGCACTACCCAAACCTAAATAACCTCCTAGAATCGCACATGAAATCCATCTTTGATGCTACATGTCGTAAACTGCAAAAAAAAACTAACACTCATGAGAAACCGGCTCAAATTGAGAGTCATTCCAGTTTCCACTCTATTTGAGAAGGACTCTTGGATCCATATTATTCTTTCAGATGAGTTCTTGCATTACTATCCCCGTTTATCAACTTGAACTTAGAACAACCATTTTGCCGGGCAGACTGTCATTGTTTCAATGTCTTGGATGCCGAGGCCGCATGCAGATATATGCACCCAACATTATTAGTTGCACATGCATCCATCGATAATCAAGTGATGATTAGTTTTTGTTTGGCTACCTATGTACAGTACGTACCACGTAATATAAGCCAGGTAGATCGTCTAGTTGCACATGTATGAATATTGGATCATCATGTATTCGTATCCTCAACTAGGCAGCTTCGTGACACCATGATTGTTATTTGTAGCGCTGAACCTGGAGTAGCAGCCAGAAAATGCACGGGGAGCTAAAATATCTTCTGTTTTTCGTAACGCAGATGCCTGCAGCTGTTCTCTTGCATGGAAAATTAATGGACGCACGCGCGATAAGTTACGTATTCGTGTAAAACGGACATGTATGCATGCGTACTACAGATATTTTTTTTTTGCGGGTACGTACTACAGATATTTGTTATCACGGGCCGGGCATGCATGGCAGTAGTTAATCTGTGGGTGGAAAGTACTCCCTCCGTTCCAAATTAATTGACTTGTGTTTGTTTAGTGTCTAGATACATTCGTTACTAGACGAATAAATGTCAAGTAATTTGGAACGGAGAGAGTATATATCAGTGGTTTGTTTCGGTTGTACGGTATAGTACTACCTATACAAACTTACCAACGACCAGTTACTCATACGGCATCCATCATGTACGACGTATAAATCTGCTAACTGTATGCGTCTCATAGCAACGACTCCCCATGTGATCCCAGCAAATATACTTGCATTGCATCCCTCGGAAATTAGTCAAAATGGGACCACCTGGCCGGCAAGCTGTCTAGCTCTTCCATTTTTGCTTTACAGCCGCTTGCACGCACAAAATCATCAACTATACACCCCACATTTCATGAGGAACTAAAAAATGTATGAAAAATCTTATTATCAAAGATAAATAAAAGCACACATTATTTTTTCGGCATCACGGGTAATGAATTTTGTACATTATTTTGGGTAGTATACCATAAGCAATGCAAAGCCAGGAATTCTTAAACATTTCACGCGCAATGCAAAAATGTAAGCATACTTTTAACATCAAAGAAAAAACTGCAAGCAATATTTTTCTGCCATTATGGATAACAAATTATACACATTATTTTTAAGGAAATAAATATTTTACATGGTTCCTTTTTGGTGGAGAATAGTCTAATATGCTAAAGATGTAAATATAAAATGTAAGATATTTGATGCACTAACAAACAACCCGGATATATATAGTAGATGTGGTTGATTACATGATGGCGTAAAGTTCTCTCCTTCTTAGGCAAACGAGAATAAGTCGACTTTCATTAAGATCCATTGGATATGAAGACGTTTTAAGGCGACATACCTAACAAAAAAAGGGTAGGAAATGCCGGATGGAATTCGCTTTTCGACGAAGAACTTCTGTGCAACAAACTCCTTGCTTGGCTCTTGCTTTAACGGTTTGTTGTGTAACAAGTGAGAAGCACCGAGTAGATCACCCATGAATTTTTCCATCAACTAGTGATGAACTGATTTTTTTAGGTTATTCTATTGTATTGAAAGAGACAAAATTAGAAAAAATAAATATTTGTAAATTGCATTGAACCATGGGTATTCTTTGTGAAGCAGCAAGTACTAATGAGGCATGAAGATCCTATTGGAATTGGGATACTAAGAAAAATAGGGTTGTTCCTTCGATCGTATTTGCAGGTTTTAGAGTATAAGAAATTCAAATTTCATGTACAAATCCTCACCTAAAATAAATGTATTTGTGCCCAAACCTAGAGCAATAGCATGAGGACCAAGATATCTATAGTCCTATTGCTAGAAGTGAATTACCATTCAGTGAAGGAGATTACAGTGGGACAAAAGATCCTCTTTCTAAGGCAGTTTGATTTGGAACTCTTTTATGTCAAAGATCGGTATGGGATCTTCGAAGTTTTTCCTTACTTTGTCCATGTCAACAAAACAATTTGACATACCTTGACTTCATTGGCCCATCTCTTGTTACTTAATTCTCAATCGACCGAGAATTAGCAAAACTTGTGATATTGTCACTTCCATTAGTTACAGCAGAATGTCACAAAGAGGTCCTAGCTAGGTTGATCTGGTTAATTAAATTTTGTTGACGAGGGCAGAGTGGTGTCAATTCAGTCCCTACTTATTCCTGCCACCTTCCAAGAAGAGGACCAGCTCGATCGATCTGTATGCAGCACGTACCACACCGTACTGTCATGTGCCACTCCACTCCAAGGCAAGCTCACACTCCCACACTACACCCACGAAGCATCCAAATTGAGCTCGGCAATGTCGTCCAATCCTCCAAGCTTCACTGAGTTGACGCTGGCCAACACCAAGGAGGATAAAGCTAAGCTAAAGCCAGAGAGACAGACAGTGGAAGAAGAAGCTCCGTCGATCCTCTGGTTCAAGCCGATCGAACCAATGAAGAGAGGAAGAGATGGGTGCGAGGTGGAGGCCGGCGGCATCAACCACCACATCACCGTCTCCAGCCGGCCTCACCCTCTCAAGATATGGAGCAGGCCCGACGACCTCCTCCTCGACGCCGCCCCTGCCATTCCCGGCGGCGTTCCTCCTAGCAGCATGGGCAGCAGCCGGTGCCGCCTCGTCCTCCGCGACGTCGCCTGCCGCGCCCTCCCGGGCGAGCTCCTCGCCATCGTCGGCCCCAGCGGCGCCGGCAAGTCACGCTTCTCGAGGTCAATGTCCGGCCGCCTCCACCCCTCCAGCAGCGGCCACCTCCGCGTCAATGGCACCCCCGTCGACGCCGCCGCCCTGCGCCGCCTCTGCGGCTACGTCACCCAGCGCGACGTCCTCTTCCCGCTCCACAGTCCGCGAGACGCTCCACTTCAGCGCCCGCCTCCGCCTTGGCCCCGCCGCCTACGACCCGGACGCCGTGGACGCGCTCGTCTCCGACCTCGCGCTGTCCCGCGTGGTGGACGCCAGGGTCAAGGACCTCTCAGGCGGCGAGCGCCGGCGCGTGTCCATCGGCGTGGAGGCCGTGCACGACCCCGCCGTGCTCATCCTCGATGAGCCCACCTCCGGGCTCGACAGCGCATCGGCGCTCCAGATCGTGGCCGCGCTCCGCGCTATGGCTGACTCGCCTCGGGGCCGGACCGTGGTGCTCAGCATCCACCAGCCCGGCGCGCGCATTGTAAAGATGTTCGACGCTGTCCTCCTCCTAGCCGCAGGCTCCGTCCTCCACCACGGCAGCGTCGACGCCCTCGGCTCTCTCCTCGCCGATGCCGGACTCTGCTTGCCGCCGCACGTGGACACCGTCGAGTTCGCCATCGACTCCGTCGACGACCTCCGCCTCCACCTCCACCGGCACCAGCGCCGCGACCGTTGCACGCTGCAGCAGCTCTTCTACCAGCACAAACTACTCCCGGCCGCCGCGGACGACGAGCGGCTCGGCAGCAGCAATGGCTACGGCGACGGGTACGCCAACTCGTGGCCGCGCGAGGTGGCGGTGCTGTCGCAGCGCTTCTTCAAGAACGTGGCGCGGACACGGCAGCTCTTCGCGGGCCGCACCGTGTGCATGCTCATCGCCGGCCTCGCACTCGGTTCCATATTCTACGACCTCGGCGACGACAAGGCGGCGGAGCGCGTCGGCCTCTTCGCCTTCCTCCTCACCTTTCTCCTGTCCTCCACCACCGAGGCGCTCCCCGTGTTCCTACAGGAGCGCGAGATCCTGGCCAAGGAGACCTCATCGGGCGCCTACCGCGTCTCCTCCTACGCCGTCGCTAACGCCGCGGTGTTCCTGCCGTTCCAGCTGGTCCTGGCGGCGGTGTTCGCCACGCCAGCGTACTGGCTGACGGGGCTGCGGCGGACGGCGCTGGCGTTCGGGTACTTCACGCTGCTCATCTGGCTGGTGCTGTACACGGCGAACTCGGTGGTGGTGTGTTTTGCGGCGGCGGCGCCCGACTTCGTGGTGGGGAACGCGGCCATCCAGGGCGTGATGGGCTCCTTCTTCCTCTTCTCCGGCTACTTCATCACTAGTCCGCCATGCCGGCCTACTGGGTGCCCATGCACTACCTGTCGCTGTTCAAGTGGCCGTTCGAGGCGATGCTGCTGAACGAGTTCGGAGGGAGGTGCGTGGCGAGGGTCATGGGGGTGTGCGTGGCGACCGGCGACGAGGTGCTCCGGCGGGAGGGGATCGGGGAGGAGTGCAGGTGGAGGAACGTGGGCGTCATGCTGGGCTTCGTCGTCTTCTACAGGGTGCTCGGGTACGCCGTGCTCAGGGTCAGGTGCGCCCTCACGCTCAAGGGCGCCGCCGCTCGATCGGCGTTGTCCAGCTCGCAATGTTTCTTCTCATCGAATCCCAAACCATCATGATAGACTGGCCTGTGCTGGAAATCTCTTCTTGCTTCGATCAATCTGCTGTAATTCTGGTTGTAAATTGAGGGATAGTAAAGGGAACAAGTACTTTGTTAGCAGCTTTTACTAAATACTCACTTCATTTCTCAAGACAAGGCGTATAATTTTAGCTAAATCAGGAATCAAATCAATATCAATAGATCCACCGTGTGATATATTTTCTGAGTATATATTTTTAGATGTTCATATTTTTATCTACAAGATTGGACAAACTTACACTACATTTGACTTTTAACATAAATATGCATCTTGTTTTGAGGAATGGAGATAGTACTTGATTTTTATTTCTACAAAAAGAAGTGGTGTATCCACACATTTCTAGAGGAGCCGCTTCCTACCGGTCAGGAATCCTCCGGTCACGATCCCTCGTGATTCCGCTCGTCATATATATCTTGTTTCATGTCGATATCTTGTATAATTTGTTTAGGAACCGAGATTAACCAAAATTTGTCCGAAAAAACAACAAAATAATCCAAATATATTACATATGTGCTATCTATGAAGAATGTTTCTAAAATAAATAAATAAGGCGTCACGGACAACAACCAAGCTAGCTACAAATCTCTAAATTATTTCTCAAGAATCTTACGCTTCCACACATTGCAGTAAAGCATGCACGGATCCGGTACAAAACTAGAAGATTTACCTATAAGAAATTGGTAAAAAAATATTATTGTTAAAGTCTATTATTGCGTCCTTTAATCTGGATGTGATTTTTAGTTATTTTAGCTATCTCATTTAACCAATTTACTAACATATTCGAGACACAATTAGAGAAGGTAAACTAAATTTCGTATATATTATGTTCCATATGATGCGTAAAGGGACTATCAAGAAAATATGTTGGATCTTCTCTTCTTGATCACAATGACAACATCTTATTTCACCATTCCCATTGCGTGTAGCAAGATTGTTTGTTGTTAATATAACCCATTTGCACAAGTACCATATAAAGATCTTAATCTTAAGTGGTTCTTTAAGTTTCCAATATATTTCTTCTGAAAGTTGTAGTTTCATTGTATCCTTGTACGTTATTTGAACAAAAAAAATCGATGTGATTAATTTCTAACGGAATATATTCGGCTCATGCCTAAGAGAAATGGAAATCAAACACTAAACACATTGCAGGCACGAAATCCATTTGTCTCCAGATAGCGAGCATTCAAAACTAATGTTCAATGTGTCACCGATAAGACGTGTGCTAGGACTTTTTTTTTCCGTTGGACTGCGCTATAAAACGATGAATATTGCTCACAAATGGGCATCTCACCATGTCATGTGTCATCCCAAAAAACAGGTGCTCATAGGATCACCCACTTCGAAATTTTCATGGCAAAAGATCATCGTTTACTCGCATGTCATTTCCAAATGGTGAGTCATTGGTTTTATGGTGACTTGAGATAAAGTTTTTGACAGTAGTTTTATTTTTGAAACGGTTCTTGCCATACTCCATCTTCATTCAATAATTTAAATAACCATTTACTCAATAGACACTTATTAAGGTCCTCAAGTCCTAAGTCGTCTTGGTCTTTGGGTCTCTATATGATGCTCCATTTATTTAACTGATATATTTGTTTATGTTAATATTGACCAAAAAATGCATCTGAAATAACATAATTATTCTTATTTTGTATCTCTTAAGGTACTTCAAATAATGACAACATAAACATCATTAAACTCGTAAACACCGCATTGATAAGAACTAGTCACCCTTCATATCAGTAACTTACCCTTCCAACTGCTCAGCTCTTTTCTAAAGGTCCTTGATTTCTTTTCATCCTATGTTTAGCTACTTTCTCTAATGGGCGGAAACTCCAAGATACCTACCTAAAAGGGAAGGAACCAACTTCAGAACCATGTAGTTTCTTAATTATACTACTCTTCTCGTCTTTGTCTTTTCCAATATAGAACACCTTACTCATGAAATTTAACATTTAGTCCCGTCAATTTTAAAGATGGAGAGAATTAACTTCATGTTGATTGCCTTTTCCATATCATAATCCATGAATATGATAGTGTAATCTGCATAATAGTGCATGGACACCCATTAACAACTATGGAATCAGCCCTCGACTTGGCCATCCTCTTTAGCCCTTGCTATAAGGATAGCTAACATGTCGTTACTTATAGGTACTCGTATATTCTTTTAAGATTTTTTAGATTTAAATAAACTAAGAAAATAAACTACCTGGAGCTCGGGAGCCAAAAGGACATTTTGTGCCATACTAACTAAAAGGACGACACTTATTTCGGAACGGATGAGTACATCGCATAAATTCCTTGCATGCCATTTCATTTCTTATCTATCTATGCGCGGGACTAGGACACACAAAATTCGAGGCAAATCGTGACAGAGATGTGCGACTTCGTCAGGATCATTGCTAGGAGTTCTCCACCATACTGTCATTTACATGTCCCTTTGTTGGTTGCATGCTCTGAAACCTGTTATGTGCTATGCGTCACTGTGGGGCTTTCGAGCTCATCTTGCCCCCATCTTCCAACCTCTGAATCGGCTGCAAGGCATTGCCTGAAGTCCCATATAGCATTGCACTGGAGTGGAGATGTTGTCTGGTTCTATAGGGCTGTATAATGGATGATCAAGCAGTGTACTGAAAGTTAAACACAGTGTACTTTGTTGATGGGTATCATACAATGTGTAGTGAAGTGAACTTGTGGAGATGTTGTCTGGTTCTGTAGGGCTGTATAATGGATGATCAAGCAGTGTGCTGAAAGTTAACCACAGTTTACTTTGTTGTTGAAATGGTTTCATCCAATGTGGTAGTGAAGAAAACTTAAAACACATGGGCAAAAAATTACAATGCGATGAGTGCAGCATCAGTTTGTTGTCCGATAAGAGAATCACAGGGAAGACTGGTTTCCTGTGCTGGTTTCCATCTAACTAAGTTGTAGCCATACTCACAGGATAGGCTTGTCAGGTTTTTATTTATTTAAGGCTCAGATGTAATCCTGTGTTCTACTTACATAATTCCAAAAGAATAGATGCTAGACCATTATTGCTATAAAATAACAGGGGACAAAAATGATATCAGAACAAAACCTACAGCATCCTCAACATCAGCCACAACTCATTACATAAACTACACAAGATACAAAGTTACCACTATTCCAGGCATCAAAGCACAAGGGGAAATCACAGATTTATTTACAGGCAGCAAAGAACCACCACAATAATTTTCTAACTTGTAATAGGTGCTGCATTCAAGCACGCGGTACATAATAAAACATCGCCGATACAATTCAACAGCTAGGAAGGTTACTATAAGGTGCAACCTTTGGGTAACTTACAAGTTCTATCAATAAGCTCAACACCTGACAGCCCAGGGTGCATGACAACGGCTACAAAGTCAACTGTTAGTTCTCCCCTGGATCCAGTCAGTACACATACAACACTACATCACACTGAAAGGAAGGTCTTGCTTATCTACATAGTAAAATCTCGAAGTCCGACATCACCATGGATCGAATGACGCCGAGGGATTCATCAATGCTGGAGGTCATCAAACCTCTTCATCTTGGCTACTGGAAAGATCAACATATAAAGGGCTCAAGGCCCAACATTAGCTCGATAGGTCATCAGACCTCTTCACCTTGCTATTGGAAAGAGGATCTTGTGAAGGACATCATGTATCTCCCTACAATGTTGCCGATAGGAAGAGGACCCCTGTCAGCACAAGCATCACAACGATTAGTACTAGTTCCCAAATAATTTCTAGAAAAGAACAATTGGCAGTAATCATACAGCCAATATAAAACAACTATAACTTAGTAATCCCTTAGAGCACAAATATTCTGGTAACTACAAACATATATGGGCATTCTCACTTAATTCATTATAGGTTGAACGTTTATCAGGGCAATTCAATATCCAATCACATTGGATCTAGCCTAATGCATGGCTTACATTCTTACTAGCACAAGATTTCCTCGACAACCATACATCCATGATAAAGCAACTACAAGTGAGAAAATTCTTAGAGGTCATTATGGAAATTCAAACACGGATGTGCATTCTACGCTTATGGCGTTACAGATTGAAATGAGTGCTTATCATGGCAATTCAACCTGTAGTCATATTGGACCTGGTCCAGAGCACATATCTATCTATAACACAACTAGCACAAGATTCCCTAGAGAGTTGAAGTATTCTATGATAATCTCAAGACAAGAGCAATGAATTACAATACATGTACAGAGAAAAATGAGCCTAGCGTGGGAGTGGATGTGTTCCTTACCAAGCACGGGAATCGCAGCTGTTATTACGGTTATCACCCATGACGAATACATGGCCTTCCGGGAGGCGCTGCAGGACGATGCATGGTTTCAGTATGGGGTCCGGGCATAGAACTGAGCAGATAACAAGAATAGGGGGCGAAGAGATCATCCACCATCTGAGGCCCGTCAAAACAGAATAACGAGGCACTCAGGAAGTCAACAACACGGAGCAGCCATGCCACATTTGGTCATCCTCTGCAGTGGTATAGTCAATTATCGATAGCAGTTTGGGTACTATCTCTGGACCTGGCAATAGCAACTCCTCAATGTTGTTCAAGGAGACAATGCTCACAGACAAAGAAGAGACGCAACGAACCGTGGCCTCCATTGTGTATGAGTTGTGGGTTGCGGTGTAGTGTTCCTTCTGTGCAACACCGTTTACAATAAGTTGGCCCTGCCGAACCTGTGAAAAGGTGGGTGTGTAAGTACAATCTGGGCATCCGGACTTGGCGAGAATATATGGATCTAGAGATAATATGGCCTTTGCTCAAGCAGCATATGTGAATCATCATGATGAATGAATGTGGTTGGAAGAGCGTCGCATTGCTCAAGCAGGCAGCATATTTCGCCCAGTAGTGAATAAATGAATGCATCTTGCTCAAGCAAACAGCATATGTCAATCAGCAGGATGAATAATAACAAGGTGGGTGGAAGACAATGTTAGTGTCACCTGTGCTCGAACAAGGAGCACATTTCAACCAGCAGGATGATTAAATGAATAAATGTATGTAGGTTGTAGCAGAAAGTACTACCAGAGATGTAATAGTATACCTCGATGAAATCTCCAGGGGTTGCAAGCACCCTCTTTATAAATACAACATCTTTATTTAAGCCGCAATTCTGCAAAGAACGGCGCAATGTAGCATCATCGATCAGACTGTGTATGTGTGGATGGGGGAAATTAACAATGGAAGAAGGAAAGCAAAGCTACCTGCAGTGCCGTGGGCACCCTGAAGAAGACGATGTCGCCCACAGACGGGCTCCGGAACATGTAAGTGACCTGAGCAAAACCAAACCATTTGGTTAACAAATCGCCACAGATCCAAGCCAAGCGAGCTACCTAGGTTCAGGAGGAAGGGGGGGAAAGGAGGTACCTTTTCTGCGACGGCGCGGTCGCCGGGGCGGAGCGTGGGGGCCATGGAGGAGGAGGCGACGAAGCGGACCTCAGCGAGGGCGGCGGAGACGAGCAGCAGGACGAGGAGGAGCTTGAAGCCGTCCGGGCAGCGGGAGGGGAGCCAGCGGTGCAGGAGGGAGCTGGCGGAGGCGAGCAGCTGGTTGCAGGGCAGCCAGTCGGACGGCGGCAGCGGCGCCATGAGGCCCCGCAGCAGACGCGGCGGCGCCATCGCCATCTGATGAGTGGAGCGGCCTCCTGCTTGGCCTCTCCGGTCTCCGTCCGCCACCTGGGGTGGAGCGAGTGGGGGGTGGGGTGGGGTGCGGAGGAAGACTGGCGTGGTAGTTTGTAGGAGTAATGGTGGTGGGAAAATGGTCTTTTTTTTTGTGAGGAAAACAATGGCGGTTTTCGGTTTCCTTCCACAGCAAGACTCCTTCACCTCACTGTAACCGATGGAGGCAGACCAGCCTGCTTGGGGACTGGAGTGTGTTCTAGCCAGCTGCTCCTCCGTTCGGATTTAATTGACACATATTTTTACACATGGATGTATCTAGATATCAAATAGTATAGATACATCCATATTTAGACAAAATCAAGTCAATTAATTTGGAACAGAGGGAGTAGGAACGAAAATGACCAGCCTACCCTCGGCCTTGGTCCTTCACTTCACTATAACCGAGTGGAGTGGAGTGTGTTCTCCTCTGACTAGAAAAGGACAATGACCATAGTGCCCTCAGACTCGGAGCACAGAATTCGAAAGATTTCAGAAGTTTCAATAATTATTTTGTTCTTTCATGCCAGAGGGATTAAATTGGATTCGAGCAAGCAATAGAACAAGCAAATGCTTCTTATCAGAGTGGAGTGAGTTCTCCTCTGACTAACAAACAAATGTTTCTCATCTTGCATTTTTTATCACAGTGTTGTTTCTATTTCTAGATTGATCTGATACACAATATTGTATTTCAGGCTGGCTAGGCCCGCCATAGAGATGCTAAAAAAAACTATATTTGTATACAAAACATTTTCATTCACAATTTTGCTTCTGATTTTATATGGACAGTATTTACATGCCCACACTCCAGTACTCCACAGCCTGCATTGCGAAGTACATCACTCAGGGAAACAGGGAAATAATATGACTCCGGCATCAAAACTAAGGGTCGTCTTCCACATTCACAGGTCTACTCGCCGGGAATCTCCCTCGCCGGCGAACGACTCGATGTGAGGTTCAGGCTCCGACGACGACGACAGCCCGGTTCGAAGGTCAAGGGGCAGCCTCGAGATGATGAGCCTGGCCACGTTTTCCGCCGCGACGGCGCCCGTCCCATTGCGCTCGCCGCGCTCTCGAAAGTGTTCACGTAGTACAGGTGCTTCCGTCCAGTATGATGGGCGCGAAATCCTCCGGGCATGGTAGTGGGGGTAGGCAGGCCAGTCTATCTGGATGGTCTCCTCCCTTGTGCTGCACGATGTGCATTTGCAGTGCCACAAAAGTAGACACTAGAGATGTCATGCTGTCATAGTCATGACTCGTTTAACTACTACCGTATAGTGATCTACTCTATCCAAGCGCTTACCTGAAGATCTGGTCCAGCAAAGTGTCATACAGCTTCGCACGCGAGAACACCTTGTAAGTCATGTCATGCTCCCCATGCTTCTTCAGAACCGAGATGGATGAGAAAGGGATATCTGGGAGCTCCATGGTCGCTATCAGCTTTGGAACATCTGACACTGAGCCCAGACCGAAGAATTTCTGCATAATCGATCGCCCAAGGTAAAGTGGGTAAGTGGTTTCTCGTATAACCAATAAAGAAGCTAAACAAATTTATGGTTTCCTCAACATCAATTTAACAGGCTACTAGTTACTTGCTGCTCGTCTCAAATTTAAGTCCGAAATCTCCATGTTTTTTTCTCGAATCATACATGCAGAAAGGAAGAGCAAATAACACTTACAGGGTTCAAGAGGCCCTTGACAAAGGTTGCATGGGTGTGCTGCATCTTCCTCGGTGGGATGGAGACTGGAGGGTAAATGTAATGTTCACCTCGTCGAGTGGTGTTGCAACAACTGTTACCTTACAATTATATGCATGCCCTTTATTGGATTTCAGAACATAGTAATCCCCTGCATCAGAGATTGAGTCTATGCCTTCTTGGAGATGCAAGGTGGCGTTAGCAGTCTTAAGCAACCCAGCAGCTAGCTGCCAGTTGCCTCCTTTGATAGCCCACAATCCAGACTCAGAACCAGCTAAAGACACAGCGCCTGCAAGGCCACTTATACTCACGCTTTGTCCATAGTTGATCCTTGTTATCACCTGTCAAGGACAGGGGGAGCATTATACCAGACCATAATTACCAGCAAATGGTTATAAAGCAAGAGAAAAGGTTTCTTCAGAACTGCTGTATCGTAATTTTCAGCTAATGATGTACGCTACATCGTGTAGAACACATTAGAAAATTAGACCTGATTAATATCCGATTATAATACGCTTTGCTAGTTAGATACTTAGATCTGCTGAGAATTTCAAGTATTTAAGTGTTTGGTTCATCCCCCATTGGTCCTAGAGAATCCCTCTTCAGATAGGGAAATGCCACAAACTATATTAAAGATAATAGTCTGAGCCAAATAGATATAGAGGAAAAACGTGCAAGATGGCAATCAAGTAACAGGAAGTTTCACATACACAACTATCAGGGCATAGAATAGTTCAGCGTATCCCCCAAAACGTAAAACTGTGAGCTATCAATTTAGATGAAGGAGCAAAGAAATGAAACATACGGTGACAAGCTCTGATATAGTTTGAGAATTCAGCCCAGCATCAATGAGCTCCTCCTCTAGGGTCCTCTGAGTGAGCCCGTACAGGCCCGACCACTTGAGCATCTCCTCAACGCTGTCGAACACAGGGCGGGACTCGAACCCATTGTAGTAAAGCAGAAATTTTTGCAACATTTCCTGCATAACAGTGTGTGAGAATTTAATGCACTTCACCATGGTTTGTGAAACACAGAGAAGGTATAGAACTGAACACAAATTGCCAAGTATGCTTTTAGTGACTGAAGATGGTGGCCACTGATTTTTTAAATGCAAATCGGTCAAACACCCATGGAGAATGGCAAGACTAGAAGAATAGACTGGCTTTAATACAGTGTTCAAGGCCTGCTGATGTTATCACTCACCTGTACCAGTTGCATAAAGGCCTGTACATTGCTCTGGCTGTGGTGGCACGAACGAAACAAAGCAAATGCTGGAAGAGACAGCCTTCCCCATCTATGCTTTAAATTAACATTGATGGAGCTTTCAAAGAGGATTTCTCTAGAGGTGGTTGAGGATTTGTAATCAGGAATAGTGGAGGAGTAGAAGCGGCAGGAGCAGGCAGGGCTTATCAAGGATGCACTCCAAACTGAGTCGTGGCATTACTAATGGCGATCAAGACTTCAAGAGCTTTGGATCTTGGCTGAGAGAACATCATCTTTGAAACTGATTGCCTGGTTCTGAAGCAAGCAGTCAGTAGCAATGCTTACGATTTGACAACTTATGGTGTCTTGTTTCCAGAAATCAAGCATTTCTCTATATAAATTATAATTGTCGCAATGTAGTATGGTCCCAAGGGCTTGTAAAAATGTAGCTCGTGCTCTAGCAGGTCATGGTTCGTGTATGGATGAAGATGGGTCAAGGTATTGGCTCTACCGAGTTCCTGACTTTGTCTCTGAAACTGTTGCCAGCGATTTAGCTGGGCAGTCTGGTTAATGGAATGTATGGGTTCCTTTGTCAATATAAACAAAGAGAATATACTCATCTCAACTAAGAAAAGGTAAGGAAAAGCAAAGATAATTTATAAGGCAATCACCAAAACTGTAAGTCAGATTATCAATTAGATGAACAGACATATGGGAATTGCTTGCTGGGATGATGGGATCTCAAGATGTCACTGCAATTAGTGGTCAATATAACTGTACCATTTTGTAAACTTCCAGTTCTTCCTAAAACTGAAGGCCATGGTCCTAACGAAATCATAGTGATAGTACCAGAGAGCAGGAGAAAAGAAGAGAGGGCGGAAGCAAACCTGCACAAAGCTGTCCATCCTGAGCAGCGAGAGGCCATAGCGCCTAAGCAGCAGGAGGGAGTTGGCGAGGCCGTACAGCTTGCGGCGCAGCCAGGAGCTACCCGACGGCGGCGGGCGGAGGGTCCTGAAGACGAAGCGGCCCCCGTCCCAGATCCCGAGCCAGTCGTCGTCGCTGTCGGCCCTGGCGCGAGGCCGAGGAGGGCGGCGAAGCGGCGCACGTGGAGGTTGCGCGGGTGGATGATGGCGCCGCCGGCCTCGAAGTCGTCCCCGCCGACGGTGA